>VZRE01000103.1:208274-601327 GCA_013396775.1 Cephalopterus ornatus | reverse complement strand
AGTTTCTCTGGCAGGATGGCACTTTCTGTCTCTTTTGAGGAATGTCATACCTAGGTAAAACAGAAAGCTTGAAACTTGTATATCAGACTTGATTTTTGAGGTTTTTTTGGAAAGATTTTGGTGGTTTTAAGATGTCAGTTGTGAAAACACTCGCTTCTGCTAAGGTGAGTCCTTCCTGCTCCTTGTGGTTTTTGTTGCATTGATTTTTGAGGATGTTCTGTTTTTCTTTTTATCCCTTTATTTCACTTATACATCAGTAAATATTTAAGCTTAGCTAAAGCTGATCAGAAATAAGTTTTTCAAGGGACTTTTTTTAAGGATCTCTTAATTTTTTAAAATTAGTTTTACTAGAAATTCTGAAAATATTTTGTTTGTAGATAGAAGAGTTTTCATTAAAATTATAAAGGGAAATGTGAAAAAGTGATAGCCATTGGAAGAAATCCAATCAAAAGCGTTGAACTGAAATGCTGTTTGACATGTGTTTGGATTGGGTGTTCCCTGTTATGCCCTGTGGCAAGTAACTTGCCTGTGATGAGTTGTGCTGATGCAACACTAGAAACACCTGTTCACACTGAGATCGACCTTTGTATGTGTTGGCAATTAAGTATGTGAGGGGAGAGTAGTGTGGAGCTGGAAACATATTAAGTAATGCAACTAAAATGGGATTTTGCTGACATTATTTCTATCAGCTAGTCTTTCAAAGATGCAGAGACCTTAATGTCAATGCAGAACAGACAGGGAAATTGTTTTGTGACAGGGGATCTTCCCATTTCTCTTTTACTTCTTCTTGCTTTTCTTCCCATCCTTTGAATCTATTGGATTCAAAATGAAGCACTCTGGTACCACCTATCCCCTCTCTCTGCAGGAGTTCTGTGCTTATGATACGTTTTGCCATGTCCGCTTTCCCAAAGGCTGCCTTCCCTACCAGCCCACCTGAGCTGCAGATGTCTGCATGTGATTTCTGGGTTAAGCTCAATGCAGACACAAACAGTATAGGAACAGAGACAGTTGATGCAGATACTTAAAGCTGTGACTGCACATAGATGAAATGCCTTTCTTAACAGCCTTTTGAAGAAGGGTGAATGGAAGAGAAAATAGAAAATGAGGAAAAAAGCAGGTCAAAAGCAGAGTCCTGCTGAGAGGATGAGAGGAGTTAACAGTTTGTTTCTGTGTTATGTACCAGCTGATCAACTTTCTAGTTTGACCTCTGCAAGTTACAGTCTCCCTTCGAGGAGAGTTTGAGGGCCCCTTTGATGGGCATTGTCAATCACAATCAGTCATCAAATCTGGCACCTAGGGTGCCCTACCCTCCACAAATTGTTGGCATGTCCCACATCTCCTTTGGTGTGAGGGGTGGTACATCCCTGTGCAGGAGGCTGGAAAGCAGTCTCCCTGAATGCTGGCTATTTCTGATATCAAGGATATCCCCAGGGAACTTCTGAATCATTCTGGTCCTTCAGGTGATGTGATGATCCAGCCCATCATCTGTGGTGAAATATGCATTTGCAGTATGTAGCGTATCCTCTTTTACAGCTAAGGATGAGACTTGCTTCCACCTTGGTAGTGCTTTTAGAAATAAAACACTAGAAACAGCCTTAGTTTTGATTGTGTTTAATAGGCTGTGGTTCTGTTGAAGCAGCATGCAGTTTGGAGCAACAAACTGAGCAGTTGGACACTTGTATTCAGCTCCTCTCTCTGATTCATATACTCTTGGCTGATGTTGACACAGTTCCCATGTGTTTCTGGGTCTGTTTTTGTAACTGTGAAATGGTGAAACAGTTCCTCTCTCTGTGAAGAGCATCACTTTGATTTTGGGATCTAGCAGCAAATGGTGCTTATTTAAAGGCAAGATGCTGAGTGGAATGTTAAGGGTTGGAGGGAACCTTAAAGATCATCTAGTCCCAACACTCCTGCCATGTGCAGGGACACCTCCCAGTACACCAGGTTGCTCAAGGCCTTATTCAACCTGACCATGAACACTGCCAGTGTTAGGGCATCCACAACCTCCCTGGGCAACCTGTTTCAGTACCTCGCCAGCCTCACAGTAAAGAATTTCTGTCTAATATCTAGCCTAACTCTCTCTTCTTTCAGTTTGTACCCATTACTCTTTGTCCTATCACTACAGGTCCTGATGAGTCCCTCTCTGCCTTTCCTGTAGGCGCCCTTCAGATGCTGGAAGGTTACTATGGAGTCTCCACACAACCTTCTCTTCCCCAGGCTGAACAGCCCCAACTTTCTCAGCCTGTGTTTGTAGGGCAAGGGCTTCAGTCCTCTTACCAACTTCATGGCCCTCCTCTGGATTTGCTGCAGCAGTTGCATGTCCTTCCTATGTTGGAGACACCAGGTATGCAGTGTTTCAAGGGGGGTCTCACAAGAACAGAATAGAGGGTGAGAATCACCTCCTTAGACCTGCTGGCCACACTCCTTTTGATGCAGCCCAAGATTCAGTTTGGCTTTCTGGGCTGTGAGTGCACCCTGCCAATTCATGTTGAGTTTTTTGTCAACCATTACCCCCAAGCCCTTCTCCACAGGCTGCTCTCAATCACTTCTCCACCACCCTGTAGGTGTGCCTAGGATTGCTGTGACTCAGGTTTAGGACCTTGCACATCTCTTTGTTGAATTTCATGAGGTTTCTGTTGGCGCACCTCTGTCCAGGTCCCTCTGGATGGCATCCCTTCCCTCCAGCCTGTTGGCTGCACCACACAGCTTGATGTCTTCAGTGAACTTTCTGACCGTGCACTCAATCCCACTGTCCATGTCACTGACAAAGATGTTGAACAGTATCAGTCATAGTACTGACTCCTGAGGGCCACCACTCCTTGGCACAGGAAATTCCTCGTGGAGCAGGTTGCGTGCAGCTGTCACCTGGAGGCTGCTGGGTAGAATACCTCTAATCCTGGGCAGAAGCCCATGTAACCTGAGAGCTGCTCTTTTTGCTAGGAACTAATTACCAAAGGGGTGTTCTGTTAAATAGCCTGGCCAGTCCAGAAGACATTTAATCAGCTCACTGTTTTAGGCAAAAATGAGAATACTCGTTTTAGCGCTTGCAATGGACAAAGTACTCTTATAAGAGTCTGAGATTTGCCCTCAAGTACAGTCCAGCCATACAAGCTGTCACTTTGGTCTGAGGCTTCTTGATCTGAAATAGTTGAATTCCCATCAGGGTAGCCAAAGTACATTGCTGCCTCCATGCTTTTTGTAAGAGTTTTTTTCCTGAAATAGACTTTTTTGAAAAGTGAAGAATTTTGTTTTCTCTGTTGTCCATCTGTTCCCTGTATCCACATCTGGGCTGCCATGATCACTCAATCCACAGCACCAGAGATAATTTAAGAGTCTTAAAAAGCCAGCAGAAGCTTGTGGAAAGGATTTGCAGCTTATTAGGGTGCCTGTATAATTTTTCTCTGTCTAAAGAAACTTTGCATTATTGTGTCATTTCTAAGAATGAAATTACCCCCAGGGAAAACTGAAGCCCATCATAAAAATGTACTTGAAAGTAGCATTCCCTTCCTAGAAATCACTGTAAATACAAGAGGCACTATAGGCAAACACTGAAAACATAGAGTCTTTTTCTTGGACAATTTAGGTCAAAACAAGAAATATTCTTCAAATAATTGGTAAAGCAGGATAATGACTTTTATTTCTGTTATAAATGGGATGAGATATATCTGTGTTGTATTGCCTGTGCCCCATTAGAAAGCAGATTACATTAACACCTTTCAGAACTGATGAAGTCTGAAGACAGTGCAAATCAAATAGAAGAAATCCAATGTCATTAAATGCCTTTGTTGCTAATTTCTTAGCTAAGGAGGGTGGAAGATAAAAGGTTAATCAGAGATGATTGTAACTAGGCTACAAGGTGATTTTTATGGCTGGGTGACAGAAGCTGTTGCACAAGGGTTTCTTTTCATACCCCTTTGTTTTGACTGCTTCTCTGCTCCTCCTTGCACTGTGCAAGCTCGGCAGGTCTGTCCTGCCATCTGAACCTGGTAAGTCATTACATGCCTGGCTGGCTGCAGCAGAGGGCTGGCATGCCCCAGGAGCTCAGGGCAGCAAGGCAGAAGGTGGCACTGTTCACTCTCTGCAGGGCTCGAGTGTGCTTCTGGTCCTGAACCTTCATGAACTAGAGATTCCTGTTTTTCAGGGAAGGCATGACAGAAAGTGTAGAGGAGAGCTCTTTGAACCACAGAGAGTGGATTTTAAGAAATTGTTAAGAAGCCCAGGAGGAAGAGGTGGCAACTTCAGGCAGTAGGAGTTGAGTGTCAGAGTTTCGTGAAGTGACCGTAGCTGGCCACCTGTTGTCTATTTGGCTGGCTCAGCTGGCCAATAGCTCGTATAGGTCATCTGATTTGGTGGAAGAACAAGTGTTCAAAACTCCATTACCAAAAAAAAAAAAAAATTGTGAAAACATCAGTATGTTAATGCTTTTCAGAGAATTGTAACTATCCAAATGTCATGGAACTTCCCAAAAAAATGCATTGGGAGCAAAGATGAAATGCCAGAAATCAAGGTAGGCAGCTGTACTTTTCTATACTGACATGCTCCATTTTGCTGTAGAGAAGCAGTACTCGCTTCCTGCTGTTGATTGCAGTCTTGTGCCCTGTTTAGATAACTTCTGGGGAAGACCAAGGAGAATGAAGTTATTAAAAATCTGAGCTTCTCTGGGTTCATTTGAAATGAATCATTATTAAGCAATTCTGCCTCACAACTTTTTAGAGAGCAAGTATTTAATTGCTGCTACTAAAATCCATTTTCTTAGGGTATGATTCCCCTTTGGACATCTCCTTTATCTTTAAATGATTTAGGTTTAAAAATGCTGAAAATTGGAATAATGCACAATTAGGAATAATAGTTATACCACTCATTAAGGAAATGGTAGCAGACTGACAATCTCATGTGAAACACAGAGAAAGCAAAGAGAAGCTATTTTCTCCCATCTTCTTTGCCCTGACTCTCAGTGGATGCACCTAGAAGTCTGACACAAATTACCACACGTTTGTGCATCTGTATATCTTAAAGGGAAACTTCTAATTGATGTTTCTCTGGGGATATAGAAATACAGAATGACAGAATTTTTTTTTCTTCTTCCTCAGAACAAAATGTTTGACAGTTTATCTTCCTCTTTAATAGCTATGAAATCTGAATGGAAGAAACATTAGCCACCAAGAACCTGGTGGAAAAGAACAGCAAATTGAACAGTTGTAATTGAAATAAGGCAAGAAAACAACTCATAAGCTGATTTGAAAAAAAAATGGAGAATTCAAATCCACCTGAATAGTCTTTTAAAGACAGAATTTTTTCATAGTAGATCCTACTGTAGATAAGTAGATCTTACACTAGTGTGTTGCTTCCCCACCTCTGCAAATTCATTTGTGCTTGTAATCTAAGACTCCTAAAGCTAATCTAAGCCTTCCTGTGCTACTAAATAGGTAGATATAATAAGCAGTCAATTGATTACCTAGTTTCAGAAGCACTTATTATACCATATCTCTTTTACTTTTTCAGGCACTCTAGCTCATCTTTTTGCTGCTGAGTTTTCATGCAACAGTAAGCATTTTATAGTGCTTACTGCCCAAAATATGCCTTTTGTTTGTTTGTGTTCTGACAATATATTCATTTTCCTTCAATTTACATATGCTTTCTGATCTTTCAGTTGTTACTGTCTTCCATAAAAAGCATTTTTCACCCAGCTGAGTATTCAGGAGTCCTTGCCAGCTATTTATAATTCACTAAAAGCCTATTTTCTGTCTTGCACATGAGTTTTTATTGCAGCTAGGGTGGAATCTGTCATGTATTTGTGTGCCATTTTCTCTCAAAAAGCATTTCCAGTGTCTCACATGGGCAAATCCTTTCATTCTCACCGCTGCCATCACGAAGTTACAGCTGTTTAGCTGGTCATGCGCATGGACCTGAAAGGATTTTGCAGAGGTACTTGACTCAAACATCCAAATTTGTTTTCCAGAATCTTTCCTTTTTTTTTTTTTTTAATACCTTTCTACTCAGTCCTGCTCTATCACAGTAATTTCTTTCAGGGCTTGTGAGAAGCTTTGGTTCGTTCAGCCCCTGTGAATTCCCCTATAGATTAGGCTCTTGCCTAATGAATTGAAGAATTATCAATATTAATGATGAAATACATCCCTGTCCCAGCTCTAGCCATCCAAATGTGTGAGGAATGAAGATTTTTATACAGTTGACTATAAAACCTGTCCATTGAATGATTTCTATTGTGTAATCTGAAATCCCGTAATGTGGTTTAAGATAAAATAATTTTGAAATTGTCCAACTGTTATTTCTGTTATGTTTCTGCAGAGAATAGTGATGTATTACGGGTTAGCATTTATAGAATAATCAGCCTTATGAGGCAGTTACACAAAAATTGCAAAGGCTTTACCACAAAAGGGTCCAAGGAATGAGTCTTAAGATCATCCTTGGCCAGGGGGAATTATAGCCCATTTATTGTGCTGACTTGATGGCTTGATAAGACTGACCTGAATTGACTGTAGGGTCTAGACCAATTAGTGGACTTGTCCAACATAATATCCATTGGCCCTTTCTCTTATTTCTATGTGACACCTTCAGTCTTCATCAGAGTTGTAGTCCTGAGGCTGAACTTCATTAGGACACCTCTCTTCCTGTTGTGTCTACATGCTTCTGTTTCAGCAGTTTAATCCAAAGGTGCTGTGTGGTCTCTGAAGTTCATTAAGTTGGTTAACTACTTCCATAGTTGTTTGCCCAAAAAGTAAGTAGTCCTACACTACTTCTTACTGGGATCTTCCTGCCTTGATTTGGTGTGGGCCTTCTGCCATCATTATTAAACTGCGACTTTTTAGTCTCTGGCTGTGCGGTTGGTGTGTGCTGGGTTTGTCTCCATGGAGGAAACTGAATAGCTTTTGTGGCTTAGTTGCATTTTCATGTGAGCAGTATTTAACACACCATTCTGTGTTAAATTCCCAGATCCTCCAAGTCTTCCTCATATTGTTCTTCTCCTCACACCTATTCTTTTAATTCGGATGGGAAAGAAAGTGTTGCTGCGGGGTTCTGAGGATTTCCACACCTTCTGCAAATTAATTTTTCCGTCTCTTTAGAACAGGCCAGTACTGCTTATCAGGCATCAGAATCATGAGCATCAGACCACACTGCTGGGAGCTGAGACATTCTGGCTTCTCCCAGAAGCGAAATCAGACATCTTTTGAGAGACGCTTAGCCCAAGCAGAGGATTTCCTGGAATTCTAATCATACCCCTTAAGTTTTCACCCAAAATACTGTGCTTTGGAGCTGTGCTAATTGACCTGATGTTCTGGTTTTAGATTCATGGTAGTAACCCTCAGAGCTAATTTACACAAGGCGCTCTGAACTGAACTTGGTAATGCAAATATAATGTCCTATTAGTAAACTATGAATGGCTCCTACTGGGATTTGTACAATGATTCTGAGCTCATTATTACTGTCATTCAATACTGTGGATGAGTACAGGAAAAATAATTAAACAAAATAGTACTTTAAATCCCAAAAGGAATGTAAAATCAACAAAGTTGAAAACCCAGGAGTCTTTACTTGTATTTAATATATACACTCTGTGGAAAGGGAGGGGGAAGCAAGGGTGTGTGCTGGATATTCAGCGTAGCTGTTGCCCAACCTAATTGGATGGAAAAATTGATACCCAGTGAATCACATATTTCCCCAAATGATTCCATATTTCTCCGAATTTAAGACTGGTAATGTTACATGGAAAATGGTTTAAGTATTTTCTTCTAATCTTTCTTTAAATATAAATCATCTTTCAAAAGTGTTGCTTAGGGATTTAGCTGTGTGACTCCTACTGATATCACTGAAAGTTTCACGGCTAAAATGCAGAAACAGCGCTTTGAAAAAGCCTCTTGCAAGGAGGCAACACTTGCAAGGAGGAAGCATTGCCGTGTGAGCATTTCTCATTTCTATAACTTGACCTGGTGCTAGCAGCAAAATATATGGGGGACCTTGAAGTTCAGAAAACTGTTGAATATTCCTCAACTTTGCATAAACATACAGGCTGGTACGAGTCCACTTCTATTAGACTGCGTGCAATTTGTCCCAGCCTTTAAAGCTCAATCAGGGCCAGGGGGAAGATGGCAGGAAAGTCAGTGTAATTGTTCAGCTGGCGTATCAGCGAGTCAGCCAGGCAAAGAGGCAGCAGCTTCATTGAAAACTTAATGTCCAGTGTGGTGAACTGTAGCACTTGGCTATACTCAGACTTGAACAGAGTGCCCTATAAAATGGGCTGTAACGTGCTCATCTGCTGCAGACCAGTTCAGACCAATGGAGTTTCCTTTGGCCTCAGTTCTTCAGCAGCACTTTTGAACCTGTTCTGCATTATGACTTTTTTTTCCTATCTGACTCCCTCCACTTCTGTTTTTGGCACTACTCCCATGTGTTTCTGGGCAGGCTGTCTCGCTTAAGCTGTTAACTGCCCAATAATTAGACTGGATACCAGAGTAGGAAATCCAAGTCAACTTCTCTATGTACAGGCTGTTGGACTGGTGGAAAATTTCAGTCACTAGATGTCACAGCCTTTGTTGTGGTCCATCTGGTGGACAATTCCATCTGCCTGTTCACCTTTTGTAGGAAGGAATGGTGCAAAATACCTGGATGTTGCCTGTAAGGCTGATTAGTTTGTCCTGAGAGTGTCAAGAAGTAGGAGTTATTGCTGCTCTTGCACCTTAGTGAGAAGAGAAGGTTAAGAGAGGAGGCATGAAATCCTAATTCTGTACATTTTGGAATAGCCTTATAATAGTGTTCTTGCTGTAAGTTTTGCGATATTTTGAAGATTTGGACCTTGATTTTTACCAGAATTGGACTTCTGCCTCATGTCTTCAAAACTTAAGAAATTAAAACTTTCCAGGTGACACTTGAAAACTAATTTAGATCATGAAGATTAGATCAAGTAAGCATGTGAAGTCATACGTAGAGAACGTTTGGTATTATAAAATGTTCAATTAAGCTACTGTAAAAGCCATTGGGAATTTATTTCAACATCACCAGAATGACCAATAGAATGCCCACAAACTACTGTCTTAGGAATCCTTATGAGATTGTACTTAAAAGCTTTCTTTTCTGGAAGTAGATTAAACACTGCAAGTTTGATATGGAGAGCAAAACCAGAAGTAAAATTCCCTGTGGAATTGAATGATTTACACCTTAAGTGAAAGAAGAATTTGAAAGGCAAAAGAGTGGAAACTAAAAGGAAGAATGGAGGAGAAAACAAGACACAAACAGCATAGACTTAAGAGTTGGGGAGGGAGACAGCTTGGGTCATATGGCAGACAAAATGTATATAAAAGAAAACCATAGTTGAAAGTGAAAAAAAAGTGTCAGCTCCAACAAAAATAGTTATTTTTGGGGAATTTTTTTTTAAAGGCCACTGCATTAAAGCATTGTACTGCTTTGAAGAATTGAGTTCACTCATCCTACTTATAATATAGCAGTGCTGAGACTCGATATGAAGGGCAAGGTATTTAATTTCCTTCTTCTATAGACATTACATAAACAGAGGTCTTAAGGGTTTAGTTCAAATAAAAGATTTTCTATTGATGGTGAAACTCTCTGCTTCAATCTGGAAAGAGATTTTGAACTAGTAATAAGGCTGCATTTTCATCACCTTTGTAAGGAAAATATGAATTGAGTCTTCCCCCCTCCAAAAAAAAAAAAGGTTACAAGAAGCTCAAATATTTTATAGTTTATCCAGATAAGGGGAAGATGCAGATTTATGCCTGTTGGTGGTGACAGAAGAGGGTGTCAAGAAAAAAAAGATAGGAAATAGAGAGTAGCACAGATGAAAATTACATGGTAATTTGCAGTGTTGTAGGTTTTGTCTTCCACTGGAATGTCATTGGAATCCCTTGTTTATTAGAGAATGTAAAATGGTGTGTACAACTCATTTGTAAAATGTACTTTATCATCCTGTGGGAAATCTTATGCCTTCATTGTGACCACCTTAACTTAGAGATATTAAAGCTGTCGTTTTCAAGAGCTCTAGTGTAGTAGAGTTTTGCACTAGTAAGTTAATAAGAAAACTAACAAAGAATTTATAGCATAAGCAACATTTTTGAGTCAGCCAGTTAAATTAATGATTCTGTCTTGAAAGCAGTTCAAAAAATATCTGCCCACTCAACAGTGTGCCCTTGTGTCTGTGACTCTGCCCTTTTGGGTGCTCAGGATTAGTAGAAGCACTTGGTGCACATACATTCTTGTAGGTACATCTGTTTTGCTCAGCTGCAGTAACTCTCCCAATTATATTGTGTAAATCTCTGCCCGGCTTTGGGTGTAAGTAGCAGAGAGGCTTTTAAGGCATCGCTGGATGTTCATGGCCGAAAGCATCATGTTTACACTGATATGTCAAGTATAGCCAAATATAATTGATTGGTTTAATGAAACTCATAAGCAGTTGCGTGCAGATTGCATAATGCTAGGAGGAGGATGAGAAGGAAGCAGCCAGGGACAAGATATTAGGGATTAAAGAAAGTGATACATTAAAGCTGTCTGCTTTACTCCTGAAATAGCTACAGAACAGCCTGTGTTCAGCCTCTCTGCTGGGCAGCTTCGCATTTTTCATGTTTGGAAGCTCTGTAAATGCATTGCAGAAAGGATGCCTGGTATAGCCAACAGTAGTCAAGTAGTTTACAAAGGGTTTCTGAAAACTTCAGCGTATGTGGGACACTTTGCTTCTCTGTATCGTGGTCCCATTGTCAGCTATTCTTCAAAAAAGAAATCGCTGCTTCTCTGAAGTTTGAAGACCTGTTCTAGATCCTTGGAGAGAACAGCAGTACAAAAACGCAAGGTATCGTTTGTAAGCCTTGGTACAGGAAGTCCCTGCTTTATTTGATGTCATTTCGAGGTTGTTAAAAAATAGCTTGCGATGCTGAATATTCTTTCTCATCACTATTGCAATTTGTATTACTTCTAACCTTCAGTATATACCTTTGAGATCAGCTTTGCTTTCTTTAAAATTATCTGAAGGACTGATGTCTTAGCAGTAATTTGTTCTACTATGAAGATAAGTGTTTGTGATTTTCTTTTGTCAGTGATAATATTGGCCTTTTTTAACACTTTCTTTTTTGTTGTTGTTGCTTTTCAAAGCTCTTATGCTTGTGCTTTGCTCTCCCTTTAATCTTTTCTAGTAACCAGATTCTAAGGCAGCATTTGGGAGCAAATTTATCCTTTTTTATTTTTTTTTATTTTTTTTAATCTGTGCTGCAGTGCTGTGTTTTTGTTCTGTAAAGAAATTTTGAGCACAAACATCATCTGTATTAAATAGTTGTATTTGTTGGAAGTAAGAAATGTATTTTATTCTCTGACTGAGGACTGTAGATCCTGTAGGTGCCTGGGTTCTTGCTAATTTGTATGGCCTGACTAGTCAGCATGTTGAGCTGGGGAAAAAATAATTAGCAATATTAAGACTAGCATGGAATTTTTGGAGGGGTTAGAGTGATTCAAAGAAATCTTTGACCGTCTTTCCTTTGTGACCTTAAATTAAAAAGCCAACGTGGGCCAGTAATTTAATATATTTTTTTGGTTGCAATTTAGGTACTAAAGCATTAGATGTAATAGTGAATACTTGAAAGTTCAGCAGAACAGCCACTGTGGGATAACTGAAAGCAGCTACTGTTATTTTAAAAGCCTTGATGTTGCTGAATGGCTGCGACATATGTCCAGTTGTCTATGGATCATCCATATTAGTCGTGAAGTATCTTCTTAAGCCAAAAATTGAATTGTGATTTCACTTTTTTATAGTTTGTCTCCTCAGACAAAAAACTTTGACCTGTTCCTGCTTTTTATAACATAAGCTTTAGGTGTTGTCAGTCATTGTCATGGAGCTTAGCTCTTGCATAAAGCCTAATTGTTCTCTGTTGTTTATCTTGGATAGCTATATAAAGGGCTCATTCTGGGTCTTTTTATCTTATCTAACAGTGTTAAAATAAATCGTACTTCCAGGAAAAACTTGTGGCAATTCAAGTAACAAGTCTGAACTTTTCTGCTGCCTATGCACATGTTGAGTCTGGTTGGCTTGTTCGGTTGTGTAATGATTTCCAGATGATGTCATGTGGCTGCTGACAATCTGCAGAGGGCAAGCTGGCCACATGGCTCTCCTTGATGTTCAGACTTTGCTTTGTGAGGAGAAAGGAGAAATTATTTTTTTTTTTTGGCAGGGGAAGGGAGTGTCTGAACAGATGGTTAGCAGAGAGGAAAACTAGGTAAGAGAAAATGTGAAGAAAATGTAAGCAGATTGCTCTCTCTCCCTCTACCTTCCCCTTCATTTCTCTGCAATTGCTCAGTGAAGAATGGAAGGGAAATGGGAATTGAAAGTGAAAGGAAACTTTCAGTTTTTGGAAAGGACATGATACTTTTAATGCTAAGGTAGGTTAATAAGTTATTGTGTAACAAAATGTAAACAATTATTTGCGTTACTGCAGAGAAGCAAGCAAAACAGGATGGTCCTATCCATGTGTTGGGATGGGAGAGTGAAACTCAACCCTCACCTTTCCCAAAGGAGAATTCAAGAGCCTCCATCCCCTGAGGATGTTGTCAGTGCAGATCCCCAGCATTCTCCCAGAAGTGGTACTATGCAGTCGCTCTGGAGCTGGAAACTGTGAATGGATCTGTGTCTTAACTTCTTTTAAATAAAGTAAAACCCGTCTGTAATGAAGAAACCTTTTTGGTGCAAATTGGCTTATTTATGTCAGCAGTGTAAAGCAGAGAGGGAGTTTGGATTTGAGTTCTGATTTCCCTGTAGTGAGAATGTTGCCATCAAGTACCAAACACATGAAGAAGGAGGAATGGTTTTCTTCATGGTTTTCTGAAGCCAATTCAAAACTCCATTTGGTGCACTCCAGTCATCTGTAGCTTTTGAGTCATTTGTGGAAAAGCAACCAAACCTGTGATGGGGGATCTGCACCTAGTCTGTGGTTACTGCAGAGGTGGTACATGCAGGAAAGAAGCTGGAAGGCCAGGAGGCTGCTTCCAGACCTGAGGCTGGACAGGTGGGTGGTCCTTGTGCTGTTTGCTTTGTAATCTTCCCTACACTTTATATAGTCTCTTAAAGTATCAAGGCGAGTCTTTTGCAATGTAATTGTGTGCTCTGGGTCCTGTTGAGCCAACATCTCACCTACCGTGCCTTTAGTTTAGAATCATCAGTATGCTCGCTTTGATACTGCATAATAAAACAACTGATAGAATTTCAGCTGGTTTGTTTTTTTTTTTTTTAAAGGTAGATTGTTTACTGAAAGTAATTTGCCTCCTTCTGCCTGCTGTCTCCCACATGTAGCATGGAAGGACCCGCTGTGTCAGGCTTGACAGATTTTACAGAAATCTGAAAGAGGCTCAGAACCCATGTGAAAGTATGGTAATTCTCTGAATTTAGGCAATTTAATCATCACAGAACTTGAAGGGTCACCTGTCTCTTTGGATGAAAAGTACTTCATACAACAAAGAAGGTTCAGGAAGCAAATTCTGGGAATGTCTGTTTCTCAGATGTACCTTTTTATGCGGGGTGGTTTCCCCCTGCTCCCTGTCACCTCTGCAAACCTTTTACGCTTTTCACAGAGAGACAGAACTGTCAGTTGTTATAGGCAGAGCTGCTGGCACCTCCTGTCATTTCTCTTTGTAAGATCTATTTTCTGTGTTTTATTTCTTTGTCAAACTTCTGTTCATGCTGAGATTTTCCATACCTTATATCCTCCCTGACATCCGACTTGAGAGCAGAATGTGGCATCTCTGTTAAAATCAGTGTTTTCTATATACTGTCTATGTTTAGCTGTAATTTTTTTACATCAAAGGCAAGGTATCACTTGTCTCATTGCAGGCTCAAAATTCATTGATGCACCAAGGCCTATAAATTAAGCCATCTGTAAATACATTGAGAGCCTTGTAGGCAGAGACACAAGCAGATGGAGTGTGTTCTTTGCCTACTTCTGCTATGTGTAAAATACTACCATTTCTCCAAATCAGCTGGTACTTGGCCTTTATGGGATCTCCTAAAGAGAGAAAACCGGTTCTCCTAGTTTTGCAGTACCCACCCACTCCCAGCATGTCTAGAGGTTAGACTATGCTTCTTCCTGTTCAGGATGTACCAACGTGTTTGAGAGAAATTTAACAGTAGACCTTCTGTATCCACAGCTCCAAAGGGAATTTCCTGAGGAAGATGAGTTGTTCACACTGTACTTTTAGGCTTTTCCTGTTTCAGTGCAGTTGGAAAACGCTATGCTGTCCTGTCTTCTGCCAATTTTTTATTTCTCTATTAGTCTTCATATATTTTTATTACTTCCCATATTTTTCCAAGTTAGAGGGTATGAATTGGAAGTATACAAGATTTTAAATGTAAGAGTGAGCAAAGTGTTGTAAGACAGTGAGGCTCCAGATAAAACCTTTGATTGTTTATTTCTATATATCAGAAGTGTTGCTCTACAATATCAGAAGTTGACTATCTAGTGCTGGAGAGGCAAGTGATGGTGATGGAAATTTTCATCCGGACAAGATACAATACGCTGCATTTTTCTGAGAGCTCTGAAAGCAGTGGTGTGGCATTTGACAATAGATCCCTGAAAGCCCACTGTTCTCTTGTGGGATGGGATTGTGGCAAGATCAACGTTTCCGAATCACCCAGCAGTTGCTGCAGACTCTTTCCCATGCAGAGGGACTGAGACCGTTCAGCAGTCCTGCATGGTACAGCCCTGCTGCTGCACTCACACATCTCAGTCCCAGCAGAACTGCTGTTCTTGACCTGCCTGTGGCATGCCACCGCCAAGCACAGCTTTCCATTTGTGTGCTATGACAGTATGCTATTCTCCAGGCCAGCTGTTTTCAGGGGGGAAAAACCTTGTGATAGAGTTATGGAATCACCTCTAACTATGCAGAGGGTATTTTCAACTCTGTCAAGTAAGACTGGGCTGCATCTTTAAATGTCTGGCTTTGATTTCTTAGATGTTCAGATTTTAGTCTTTCTAGATCACCTTTATGTAGTGTTTCTGTTTATGGAATAGCCAGTCCATTTGGACCGCTACATTTTGGTCACCTGGTCTCTGGTGGCAGTAATTTTCCTCAGGCAAATTTTGTGCTGTTTTGCAGTGATATTTTGAGGATCAGCACATTCCTTAGAACAAACCACAATTCCTGGAAGAGACAGGTAATAACTACATATCTCAGTGTATACTTCATTACTGAAAAACAGTCAGTGAACTAGCACAGAATTTCATTCCCCTTTTTTGAGTATTTGCACTTTTTTATCTAAGAACCTTTTTTCCTCTCTTTAATCCTGGCCTTTTTAGTTCTTTTTAGAGTTCTTTGGGAACAATGCACTGGAGGGAGGCCATTGTTCTTCACACAGAGCTTGTTCTTTGGGTTTTTCCCCTGTCTGTCTGCAGGATGCAAAATTCCTTACCATTCTGTAATCCAAAATCTTCTTACTGGGGCTGCATAAATCATCTTGACATGTAGTTGAGCAGCTGAGATGTCATCTCTGAAGTTTGACTGTCTTTTCAGGTTAACCTTTAAATGTATCAAAGCCATTCTTCAGTTTTTCAGAGCCCAACTTCACACATTAATGTAGTACATCTTCCATGGCAGAAAAGATTAGAATCATTTTCATAGAATGATTTTCGGCTTTTGCTTTTCTGTTAGCATTAATAACAATTTCTATATTTAAAAAATACAATAGTGACAGAACAAGCAACATGTCAGCCGTGTTCACACCTAATTCTGCCCTCAGAGTTTGCCCTGGGTGGATCAATGCATGTCCATGTAGTTACTTGTGTTTTTATATCATTCTTAAGAGACAAATCTCATCCTAGACCTTAAGTCAGGCAAAAATCTCATTGAAGCCAGTGGGAGTTTTGCTCTACCTGACTAATAAAGTATTTGAGAAGGAACATAATGCTTGTGAATTGGAGAAACTAATTTTGTAGGCTTCAGGTTCATTGTTCAGGCAGGTAATGTCTGGCAGTTTTTTTCATGCTGGATCTTGATCTTCCAGCAGCCATTGCAATTCTTCCAGCCTTTAATTTTGTGTAAAAATGTGTGTTCACATTATTCATCCACACTGTCTACACAGTAAAAAAAAATAAAAATGAAAAAAGAAATAATACCTTTTAGGATGGAAGGCAAAAAATTAACTTTGTGCTTTGTATCTCTGGGACTCAGTGGATCACTTCTCTGGAAGAGAACTACAGACCTGTAGGGTAGCACATTAAAAAACTACTGTGATATTGACTACAATTTTTTTTTAGGCCCCTAATTCAGTTTTAAAGACTTGTTCTTCTGCCCATATGAACACTGTGTTCAAGGTGTCTCCAGTCAGATACTTTATTTTAGAAAATACTGATAATAGAATCCAAAGCATATATCATGGCCCCTAAGTCTTTTTAAGGTCAATTTTTGAGGACCAAAGAACAAAAGACCAAAGAATAAAAGTGATGATACACTTTCATATGCAGGCTTGAATACTCTTTGTAAGTAATAGAAATAGCATTACCCCACTGGGGCTGCTTTCAGATGAGAAATGACGTGATATTATTTTAAAAGAACATTATGTAGGTTAATTATTGAAAGATATTTATGCAGATTCTAAAACGGCAGATTTATGCTCTATTACAACTAAAAGGCCACCACAGGAGTTCACTGCTGCTCCTCAACTCTGTCTGACCAGGACTGATTCCAAGATTGGACTTTGCTGCTGTAAGGAGGAAAAAAATTTATGATAAAATAAGAGAAAGAAATGCTGACTCACTTTTCTTCAATTAAGACTTCACAAGAAAGGTTTTTTTTAGTCTTTGCAAATTCCCTGGTGTCTGATCTTCTGTGAGTATTTATACTTCTTTATTTTAATAGAGTATTTATACTTCTTTATTTTAATAACTCCCCTCAAGGCCAATATGAGCTAAGCATGTAAATCCCCAGAGAACTGATGAAAAAGGCAATCCCATTCACTTAAATGTAAAAATAAACCATTTGGCATGCAGAAAAGAATCTCATAAATTATTATTTCTTTTTTGTTCCCTGTCATCTAGTACTTTCTTGGCCAGATTGAAGGCATACACAGCTTCCTGTATGCGTTTTTTTTTTTGCTTTGAAGTGTTGATGAATTCATTAAATTAGAACAAAAAAAATCTGCTAATTTGTTGCTTGTCTTCTATTTTAATGGATGATCTAAAAGGCTGAAAGTATTTCTGTATTTGTTGTAGTGCTGTTTGCAGTTTGTTGTAAGGGAAGTAACCTTAATCAGATTTTTAAGCTGTGTTTTCCTTCCAGCAAAATCTCCAGGTCACAGCTTTTCCAATTACATGCAGAAGAAGGCAAGGAGACAAAGATAGTCTGGGGAGCTTTCTCTTTCAGCAGCGAAGTTTGCATTTCTTTTAATGTAGTTAAAATGTTTGACAGGATAGAGTAGGGTTTAGTGATGTGAGGTGATTTCCAAATGAGTGTTAGCTTTTTACTGACCTACTTTTTACTAGTGGTGTATTCTTGTCCATTACTTTTTGTCATTGAATAATGCTGATATATTAAGCTGTGTGCTTCAAGGGCATTGTAAAATTGCGTGTAGGGGCAGGACTGAACTGTGAAAGTGCGAATTACTCCATCAGATCAAACCCAATTAAAAAGTGACAAGCACAGCAGGAGAAATTGAAAGCAAGGTTTATCTTTCATGTAACATAAGTCACTATATCGGTTAGAAACAAAGTGAGTGCAAAACAGATTCTCCACCTCTTCTCATCCCTCTCCAAAAACTAATAATATCTGCTGACTTTATTATCGAAAAGAATAAGCCCCTGAGTTGTAATGGCTCATGTTGAAGGACGCTGTGACAATGGCAAGAGAAGGGGAAGTACGGCATCTGTACACCTTGAAGCTATTTGCTGTGAAAGTATGCACTGGGCCTCAGGTCAGCGCATTTGGGGATTGATGGATAGGGAGTTTGGAAAAAGTGGTGGTCATTGAAGTGTGTCATTAAAGGAAGACTTGCAGTTTTGCAGACTCTCTGCAGTTCCACAGGCAGTGTAGGAATAAGAGCATGGTAAAGAAACTATGAACTTCTGTTAAGCCCTGTAGTTGTTACAGAATTGCTACAAGATAGGGAAAGTTGTCTCCAGTACCATTGCAGAAGTCCTTACAGAACATTTTGCATAACATCTACCAGCACTCTTCTAATGGTCAGTTGGATCTGTGAATATATATGCAAATGCAGTTGTCTGTGTACAATATAATATTGCAGAATCCTGCAGAGTACTGGGATTGTGGTGAGGTTGGGTTTTTTGTTTGTTTCAGGTTTGGGGGCTTTTTTTTGTTTGTTTGTTTGCTAATCCAATAAACTCATAAAATGAACACAACAACAAAACAACGAAAAAGTAAATCAACTTGGCAAAATGTATTCCATTCTTGCTATTGGGATGCAAAGTGCTTCAGTGATGTGTGACTGCTGTGTGACAAGGTGAACAGCACTTTCGGCAGATAGTTGATACTACATTGACCCTCATACCTGCTGCTAATGGTGTGACCTCAGTGAACTCCTCTGTGTGTCTGTGTGTGTACTAATCTTAGTACAGCTGATTTGACTAATGCTGAGTTTTCAGGTTCAGCTTTAGTGCATGTGACATTCTATTTTTTCAAGAAAAAAGCTCCAATAAACAAACACAAAAGGGAAAAGTGAGAAATAATGGGAAGAACTTGATATGTGTAAGCTGTGCACGATGACATTGTATTGTGGGAAAAATAGGGGAGATGAGAGGGTAAATTCATAGAGTACCTGACCCATGTCACAAGTTTTGCCTGTAAAAAGAGTGATGCTCTGTAGGATGCATTTTCATATAAAATATGTATTTAATTGATGTACAATGAGTAAAGACTTTAAAAGGGACCTTCTGATTTACAGTCCTACTAGACTTGAAGTTGGCAAGCAGCTGTTAGGGAGGGGGAAAAGGTTATCATAATGTGAAAATGGTTATTATCTAAAAGCCTCTATTTTCCTGGAGAAGGTTTTCCTTTTCCCCATTTGTGCCATTGATAAGTACCAATGATCATCCAAAAGAATGGCTTTATTATTGTGTGTTATGATCTATTGGAGTTTTTTCTGGGTGAAGAAGTTGTAGGGACTCATTCAGACAGTATCTAGGTCTGAACTTTAAAAACAAATACGCAAAAAACCCCCAAACACCAAACCACAAAAAAATCCAACCTAAATTTCATAATGGTCTTGAGTGGTATTTCTTTCCATCCTATATCTTTCTGGTTTTATCAGAAAAAGTTTGATACAAGATTCATAACATTTTAAAGGACTGTTATGCATTTGTTAGGCTTGCTTCCTTCTCCTAAAGGTAAAGGGGAGGACCTAGCTGTGTGGGTGCTGTTTCTTTTTTTGTGGGGATAATTTTTTTTTTTCTTTTTTTGTCAAGAGGAAACTTCTGCAAACTATGCCTTTGTTAGTCTTACCATTTTTCTGGCACAACCAAGAGGTTAATGCATTCATTACTAGATATATTATTGTAATACAGATACAATAGACTTTCAAGAAAAAAGGGAGAAGACACCCACACTGTCATTTGAATGTGAAAAAGATTAATGGAATTCATATTCCTAACTGATATATGTAAAATATGTGGGTAAGAGTTGAGTTGCTTTAAAAAAAAAGAAAGCCCCCACAAAACTGTGCAGTTATACCATTACCTAACTTTGACCTTTATTTTGTAGTGACCAGTGTAAAAGAAAATGCTGAGAAGTACATGGAGATTCTGGAGGATAAACTACATAGGTAAGGATGATATAATGGAAATCTTAAAAATGCTTGTTAATGAAGCATTGATATGCATAAAAGTGTTAGGGAATTTGCATTAGAATAGTACCAAAAATAGTTCAAAGTAGGAAATTCCACAAGTGTGAAGACCTCTGTTCATGATCATGTTCAGCAGCTTTGCTGCCAGCCAGGCAATGGGTGCAGGTAAAAGAAAGAATCACTGTTCTCCAGCGCACAGGACTGTCCTGGAACAGTGGTGGTACAACCAGAGAACGGGCACCAAGCATGGGGTTATTGTGTCTCACTCCAGCTTTACCTGCAGGTCCTGTAACCAGAGGTGTGACCTCTTAAGCACCCAGAAACCCCAAAGTTTTAGGGAAGTGACAGCTGGTTGAAAGATCACCCCTTTGTTACTATGCAAAACTGAATTCTGAGCAGGGCCAAGGAGTCCTTAACCAGAACTCTGGGCATCTTGAACAAGTAAAGGCACTCTAACAGTTTTGAAAAAATGCCAATTTGGGGTATTGTGGAAAGCGAATAGAAACCAAGACAACAATAGAGATATTTTAAGAACTGAATCCCAATGAAGAATTTACATGTTTTTATGGCTTTGGGTTTTTTAAAAACAAATGCTAACATTTATGTTTCCTTCTCTTGCTGCATGAAGGGGGCTCTATGTGACCCTCTCCAACTTAAGGCTTTTCCTTGAAATATGATTAGCAAATATTACAGTGCTGTTCTAATGGAATCTTCTGCGTTGGTGAACTTTGCCCTGAACAACTATATTTGTATTGAAAAAGGCTTTCATACGTAGTCATTGGAATTTAAGTCTTAATAAAATGCAACTCACCAAATTAGCACCACTTCCATTTCCACTACTAAGTGGGTATAATTAATAACTTGTTGCCCTCACTGGTTTTTTGTTGTATTGATAAAGAGAGGGTTATATATACATATATTTTTTTGCTCACTCATACTTTTGAACATAGAAGTATTTATTCAGCTCAACTCTTAAATTTGAAAGTAATTCAGAACTGAACAAAAAATGATGGAAGATCAAGCTGTGTGTCTGTGTGCTACCTGAATAACATTTCTACTCCATATACTCCAATCCATAAGTTTAAGACAAGTCTTAAGTACTTGTGCATTGTCTTTTGAAAAACAATATTCTTTATTTAGTTTGGACAGTACTCTCAGGTACATGGTGTGACTCTTGGGGATGGTCCTGTGCAGGCCTAAGGGTTGGACTTGATGATCATTGTGGGTCCCTTCCAACTCAGTGAATTCTGTGACATGTTTTGATGCTTCTAGGTTGTATGGATTTAATTGACATATCAGGCTCTCTGAAAGAAATAAATTCTATTGAAGTGTTAAATACTTGGAGAATCTGTATTTTTTTTCTCCTTACAGGGACTTATCCAACAGAATTTGCAGTTGTATTTTTTTTAAATTTAGTTATGGGGAATGGTTGTATATTTTTGAGTTGTCTGTGTTGACTTTTCTGCATCAGTTTCTTAAATTGCAGCAGCTTTTGTGTGTCTTGATAGGTGTTGTTAATGAGCTTGCAGCATGCTTTTTTCTTTCTTCCTTCTATTTGTGGGAGAAATTTGCATGCTGAACTACCTGTATTCATCCTGCTTCTGTGGCAAGTATCATTTCAGGGGAAGGATTAAAGGCTAAACCCTCTTTTTGGCACTGCTTTGTATTTTGGAAGCATTTTTTAATGCCTCCAAACAGTAGTTTAAAACAGTAATTGACCAATTCTTAGCAGATTTCAGAGTCGTCGAGTATTGTAATGTATTTTGTTACTTTTGAATGCAAGGGTTGACTTCCTCTGTACCACATAGAGCTGGGCTTGTTTTAGTCCAGGTTCTCTATTGCAGCTGGGCTACAGACTCCAAAGTTTTGCAGTTAAGGTAAATGTTCTTCCTGGACTACTCTGAGGATACAAATGTATCTATACTGCAGCACTGAACAGGCTCTTCAGAGCTTGCTGTCAGCTTCTCTAACAGACTGTCGTGATGTTGCCAAGATTCTAAAATTCCCCTTCCAAACTTACAAATAAGAAAAAAAAAGAAAAAAAGCAACTAATGAACCAGCCCCCCTACCCCGCAAAAAACACTTCCCCCACCCCTAGCAAAACCCCCATAAAACTCAGCAAATAAACCCAACAAAATACTCCCCCAAAAAACTCAGCGCAGTGCTGGCCAAGGTTCCAGATGGTAAAGATTCAGTTCTGAACGTGTTTTTCAATATGTGCAAATGATATTAGTCTAAAAATAGTTCATCTTAAGTAATTAAGGGCTACTAATTTATTTTAATTTGGTGGAAAGAGAAGATCTGTAATGTTTTTATCACAAAGAAGTCTCTAAGATACTATGTCTTGAAAAATATATTTATGCTAATAAGGTGGTTTAGATATTTGTTTTTTAAAGGTTTCTTGGTCTTAAGTAATTAACTACACCTGCTTTACAGCTTGAATTAAAAAAAAAAATGAAACTAAGCAAGAGCCCAAGAGGCTTCCCCACCCCCTGTGCCCACCCCTCCTATTTAGAGAAGTAACTTGAGAGTCTTTCTCTTTTTCTGGCCTTCATATATATGCTCAGATTACTCCTTTTTATATATCGTAAACTAAAGAAAGAGTCCCTAAGGAAAGCTTAAGGTGTAAGTTTTAAGTTCACATTTTAGATAGCGGTAGAATTTGCATCTGGCTCATGGATGCACCTTTGGGGATGCTCTTGAAACCAAAAGAGGATCAAGTCTGGGTAGCATGAATTCAAATAAGCCTCTAGAGCTTTTCTTCAGATGAAACATATCATTTTGCTAGGTAATGTTTCAAATAGAAACAGCCTAGATTCAGAACCCTTCAATTTAAAATAGAGCTTCAGAGTAAAGTAGAACTCTTAGAAATGTAATTTTTGACCACTTTTGCAACAGAAGATTTTTTTTTTTTTTGGCACGTTGGTGAAGGGAAAGGGAACCTGGCTTATTCACTGGAGTATGTTTTGGGAAGGTGGGGTTCTTGGGTTTGTGGTTTTGGGGTTTTTTTTTGGTTTGTTGGTTTTTAAAACAAATGCAGTATTTTTGACTGCAGCCTACAAAATGCATGTTGTCAAGTAGCTTAATAGAATATGTTTGATTAGGAGTACTACTCTTCTGATAGCCTTGAACCTAAGGGAAAATACGCATGGACAAAAAAAACGAAATATGTTCAGTATGTACTGGTTTCACCCCAAAGAAGGCAAAACACCCACTAAGTACACAGATTACTTGCCATTGTTTCTTCCTTTTAAAATATAGGTTATATTCTGAGCAGTGGATTGACAGTTGTTGAGGATAGTATCTTTCATGAAAAGAATAAACAAATAGTATGTTTTGTAATGCTGCTGGCTATCTCTTTCCCAGTCACCAATATATATCAAGGTACTCCTCAAGTTTATACATTAAATCACTAGCTTTTCTTTTGAGAATGTAAATACCATTGCCATCACTTCCAAGGTAGACCTTGCAAATCGCTTACCTTTTGTTATTAAACTGGAGATATGCAAAAGTAGTCAGAGTTAGGATAATGAAAGTGTGTTCAGCAGAGACATCTGTCTGTATGAATATCTGAAGTGTAAGAAGCTTTGCTTAGGTAATTTCAGCCCATCGCTTGAGCCTTTTAAGAGGGACTGTAGAGGAGAAGTTTACCACAGTAGTCTGATCTCTAGCTCATAAAAATTCAGCTGAGCATCTTATTGTGGCACCCTTGTTCTTTCACTGAAAGTGTATTTTTCTCATCTTGCTTCTTTCCACACCAAGTGAAGGCTCTGCTGGTGCTTTATATCATTACCATGAGTAAAGTGGGCTTCAACCATCCAACTCTTTCAAGAACCATCAAGTTTTGCCATAAGTGAGTTAAGTCATGTAAATGATTGAGTCATGAATTGTGCCTATAGGAACGAGTGCTATAAAGCTGTAAAAGGAGATTTGGGTTAGGATTCTGTGATTCAATGCTGTCTCCTAAATCAATACTTAGATAAAAGTGGCCAGATATTGAAAAATGTGTGGGGTACAATAAACACCTTTTAAATCAATGTAGATGGAGAGAAAGTACTAAGTTATATTCATTTAGATGTGGAAATCCAAGTCCAGACTTGGGATTTGAAAGTGTTCACTTGTTTTTGAAGATACCAATAAAATTGCCTGTCTTTTAAATGAAGAAGAAACCTTTGATATGTATTTCTGCATGAAAAGCATCATCTTCTGAGTTATTTGCTAGCTCTTATGTATCTCAATGTGGGTCATGTGACATGAACCATTGTGCATCTGTCACATATTACATGTGCCCTGTATCTCATTAAATCTCTGTCCTAGCTTCTATTTGATTCCCTTCCTTTGCAGAGAGGGTTGTGAGAATGTGTGTGCATAGACAGATTTATCTGTGTCAGAACTGTATGTGATAGCTGGAGAAATAAAAACAAATGTGTAGAACAAGATAAAAATTTTTAAAAGTATTTCAGACCCTTGCGGAAGCTGGTAAATGTTCTACAGTAAAAGCGGTTATCTTATAAAGGGCTGTGCAAGAACAGGAATTCAGTTACATTACTGAAACACGCACTAAAATGACTGGTTGTTTCAGCTCAGTCTTGCCTTTGGAGACACTGCTGTGCTCTTCTTGTAGTAGTAGAGGGAAAGAAGTCTTCCTTTAGATTTCTCTATACCAAAGACAACTAGGTTAAATTAATGGTACAAATGAGCTTCATGATATTTAGGATGAAATAACAATACTTTTGTTTTCTAGTATCCATCTGCTATATATCCATAGAAACATATTTGGAATTCACTGCCTCTGTGAAACTTATTAGAAACTGATAATCTGTGAAAGGTTGCCCTCTTAAGCAGATGGAATAAATGTGGTGAAATTGTTAGAAGAGAGTGTCAGCTGAAGATATTTTTTTTGTATGTTGTAAAGTATTTGATATTTTCCCTAAGAACTGGTTTTATTTGGCATACCAAATATTTCCTGAGTGGCATTGTATGCTAACATGAAACGTTATGCCTGACCCATGGCCTAAGCAATTATTGTTAAATATGATATATAGTGAAGGAGCATCTCACAAGTGAAAATACATCTTGGGGGGAAAACGCAGAGAGCAAATAAAACATCAGGAGAAACCAAAGATCTTGGGATTATCGTCTATCCTTCTGCAGGCACTCAGAATGCAAGAGCAAGACCTATCATGGAGAACTGCACCCTGAGGCAGAAGAAACCCCAGAAGGAGCTGCCCTCATTGCTAATTAAACAATTAGGCATTTAAACCTTTCTCGAGACTGCAATGATTTTCTGCAGTGAGGTGAGGTCCCTGCATCCAGCTGGAGCTTGTTAGCCTCCTGCACCCACTCAGAGCTCTGTTTGAAGTCTGATGCTGTGCTGTTGAAGAGCAGCTTGCGGTAGCCAAGCCGACAAGCACAAGCTTGCAAATATTGAGCATTTTCATGACAAAGTCCCTTTTTGGCCATCTACAAACCCTTATCTTCTGTAAGGTTAAGATTTCATTTGAGCTCTTAGTGCCCTGTATGTCATGTTATAGAAACCCTGATGCCTGCCATAGGAGAACTGCCAAGGCTGCTGAGTAAGGCTTTCTGAAAGCTTTTGCCTCTTGTGCATGCAGCAGCACAGGTGTGCTTGGGAGCGCCAGATGGCCTGTGGTAATTTTGTGTAACCCATGACCCACCTCAGTTTCACTGAGGCCTGTTTCAGCTGCTGGTAAAACCTTAGGAGTGCACAGATAAGACTGAAATGCCATCTTTGCCTGCCTCCCCCCAGACTATGTGTTTTCTATTGTGCTTCCAGGAGACCGTACATTCCCATCCCTTGCTGGATAATGATCTGATCTTATTTTGCTTACCAGCAGTTCTGCTGCTGGAGTGTTAAATGCAGGTTAGACTAAATACTAGTGACTCACTTAGTCCCTTTCTTCTTCCCAGCTGGTCTTAAGTCATACACAGCTGTGAGAACATTAGCTCTGAAATTGTGAGCAGCAGACACTTTATATGCGTTGATGCATTCCTTTATATCTCATGGCCCACATGGTGATGATTTCTAAATCCCTTATCATAACTGCCTCAGGCTGGAAACAATTTTTTTATACCAGCTGATGTAAAGATGACATTTCTTGAGCTGAGGGAATTTAATGTGATTGTACTGTTCTCTGGGCTTCAAAAGATTGTGCTGTGACTTCCATTCATCACAAAAACAGAGCTTTTAAGTGCCTTTTCCTAATTCCCAGATAGGAATCATGAAATTATTTTGGGGGAATAATATAATTTCAAAATAACTGGTGACAATTACACAAAGGTATTTTATTGAGCTATTTTCTGTGCTATTCTGCAAGAAAGGGGAAACAGATAAATATAGTAAGATATAATACTGCAGTGACTTTACTTTGCCATTATTAAATAATAAAACACCTGGTAGCTTTGCAAATGTGTGCAAAACCTTTCTTCTTTAATTGACTGTCTTTCGCTCTCTGTATTGGGTTCTCTTTTTTTTTTTTTTTGGGTGCCT
Organism: Cephalopterus ornatus; assembly: GCA_013396775.1. Classification (NCBI taxonomy): domain Eukaryota; kingdom Metazoa; phylum Chordata; class Aves; order Passeriformes; family Cotingidae; genus Cephalopterus; species Cephalopterus ornatus. Next base: position 575,030 of record VZRE01000103.1, on the reverse strand, counting down.
TTTTTTTTAATTCATGGATACACAGTATGGAAAATGATGTGGAGTCTTACTCTGATACAAGTTGTGCTCATCTTCATAGTTTCTGAGGTGTGAAGGTGATTGTGTGATTAGGACAACTTGCATCTACTGAAGAAGCAGAAATCGAGCCCAAGATCTGTTTTACCTGATCTCATCTGTAAATTTGTGTTTTTAAAGCGTTTCAGTCAAATGTTACTTGATTAGTTCAGAAGAAATGTGGCTGCAACCTGGCTGCTCAGACTGCTAGGGCATGCATGCATTCTCTATCAGAAACAAGGTTTTCTCATGCAGGCAGTGTTTTTAATGCATTTGAAGATGTCATCCTCACTGAGATCTGTCCCTTCAGACAAGACATCTGGTGTTCTGAGGGTCCCATGCCCTAACAGGACAAGTCAAGATTAAATGTCACAATATCTCATTCCAGTTTACATGAAAATAAACAGTCTTAAAAGCTATTCTCTTCCTTTATTTTTCATTCTTCTAGCTTACATATTACGTATCTCAAGTCTCCTTTATGACATAGTAAGTTTCAGAAATGTTTTTGTATGGTAAGCTGAGTATGAATGCTCTGAATAGGGACACTGCACACTGAAAGGACAATATTTCACACTGCTGATGGTCTTAGTGGTCTTAGAGCACGTAGGAAGAACTGTGTGTCCTTGCAGATGCATAACTCTCTTTCTCTGCTGTTCCTGTCTGTATTGGAATATATTTTTTTATAATGGAACATTGATTATATAGGGGTAGTTTCCCAAATTGTGTTGTTTGCTCATGACTTTGAAAAATGCCCTTGGATGGCAGTAAAATCACTTGTGTTGCCTGCCACTGCAGAACTAGATCTGGTGTGATTAACTTAAGCGCTGAAAATTTGGAACATAGTTAGAAGCTTATGCTGCTGAAAGTGAATATGGTACATAACTGGCCAGATTTGTAAATTTGGAAGAAGTCTTTTGTACGCTTCTCTGACGTCTGAAGGCATTCTGCCTAAACTGTGGTTTGCTGTTCTTTAGTGTAAAATAGTCTCTCTTGAATATAATGAATAGTTTTATCATATTGATTGGGTACTCAAAAAGCCTTCAAACACCACCACCACCACCAAATAACTTGACGGGTTTTAGTAATGTTCAAAAAAACATTGCAGTGTAACCAAACCCTCATGGGAACGATCAAACACTTTACTTTGGAGAAGCATTTCTCCTTGCTGTGAGGATGTTCGCGTTGTTTCAGTTACCTTATTTTTCAGTCTATGTGAGAGATGATGTCATGAAAATAGGATTATTTTTTCTTAGAGGCTTATGTTTTCCTGATATTCTTTTCCAGCCGGAGAACAGCAACTCCATTTTGCTGTGGAAAGGTTATGATACTATGAATTAAAGGATTATCACTTCAGCCATGTAACTGGTAATAAGAATATAGGAACTTGTGAATAAAAGTAGCATTTTAAAGAGATTTTTGTAGGGGAGGGTAAATTTGGCAAGATCCCACTGGTCTTTTGGTATTGTAGTAAGGGAAGTTGTCCAAAATACTCATGAATAAAAGGAGCTGTGAATAATGAAAAGCAAATTGCTAAGTGTGCTAGTTATTAAATTACAGGTGATTTTTTGGTTGCTATATTGACCATTTGGTTGCTGTATAGACTTATTTGGGAGATACATCCCCTTTTTTTTAATAGTTCTGGAAACTTCATTTTCACAGTGATGAATCCAATCAACAAAGAAGAAAAACTTAACTATTTTTTCTTGTTCTGTTTTCCCCTCTGCTTTAAATGTTTGTTTATTTTCTCATTTGCTGTTCATTAATTACTCTATCTTGAAGTTAGCAATATGAGAAAAGGGGCTTTCTGATTCTCTTCCTGCTCTTTCCTTTATTGTGGCTCCTATGTCTCCCTTCATTGGACTTGTCTCATTTCCGTTTTGTGTGTTCTATTCTTACCTTTGTTTTTTTTCCAACTTTATTCCATAGGACGCCTATTTTTGCATATCTCCTTTGTGTATCATGGAGATGGGGGAAGTTGGATAGTAGAAATATAATAAAATACTTGCTTGGCAGACAACCTGTTCTCACCTTTAGAACACATCAGGTTACTTTTCAAGCCACAGTGCAGAATCTCATTAAATATTCTTATTGTGTTCACAATCACTTACTTGAAAATGTTTGCAGTGTCCTGACAGAGTAGTATCTTGGAAGCTTTTAGTAAATGTAAATAATGTCAGAAGAAATTTGATGGTATTGCTTCACAGAAATGGATTAGCCTAGATTAACTTGGTCTGGAGGAAAAGGGGGGAATCTTCGCTATTCCTTTTGTTTCTGGTTGTGGAAGGTATAGCTAATTCCCACAGGAGGTGGAAAAGAAAATCATCTCTAGAAGTGCAGGAGATTAGAGTTTGTAATCATGTTTCTACAGTGCATTTTATTTTCAGTGTTATCTGGTGCCACGTGCTAGTGGAGATCCTTTGATAAATTCATGTCTCATGCCAGGATGGAACTCTTGATTCCCAGCCTGTCACTTGTGTTTTCAGCACTGGCAGAACTAATATTTATACCCATGAAATGCACACTGCACAGCAGTAAAAATGGAGGAGGGCAAAGAATGCAATCTGCTTCTTCTACCAAGTGAGAAAATATATTAAAAAAACTAGCAAAATGAAACAAAAACCAACCACAAAAAAAAAGACCTGGTGCTTCTCTCTGTGGCCTCCACAAATAGGATATAATAGCATTGATGGAACACACCACGTCTTTTGTAGAAGTGGCAAAAATATCCAGAATTTGCAGTGATACAATGAATTCTTGCTATGAAGGAAGGAGAATTTTGTTTAAATTCCTTAGGAACCACCTGCTGGTTTAAGATGTAGAGGGAGATTTTTGCAGAAAGGGAGGGATGAGATAGGGAGGCTTTTTGCTCCAACAGTAGTGTGGGAGAAGAGGACATAACACAAAATTTGCTTTTCTACTTTAAGTCCTAGTAGACAATTAGCAGTGCACCAAGGTGTGTGTGGTATATTTTGTGCACTGTACATTTTTTAATGACTGTATGGCTTATATATGAGATGACAAGAAGTGAAGAAGGGCATAAGAATTACAAACTTAGAAATTGTTATTGTCTTTTTTTTTGGGCTTTTTGACTGTTTGGAGACACTGTGTCACAAATACTGATTTTTAATTGGAAGATAGGGGAACTGTGGCACATGAGCATATATTTTTGAGAAGTAGCAGAAATCTCTGTTCTTTTTAGCTATTCTCAGCATTGAAACTAGATCTTTTTAGAGGAAAAAAAAAAAGGAGGTCAGATTTGAGGCCACTTCCCAGTGCCTCAGAGCTTTAGAAAAAGCAAAGCACATGGTTGAACAGCTTTTACTAACTCCCTGTCCATATTAATTCGGGTTTCATGCAGGGCTTTTTCCAAGTTACTGAATTAACTTCAGTAGTTAGTGTGCAGCATTGTCAAAGAAAAGGTGGCGGAGGGTTTTGCTGCTTATTCAGGGAAAAGCTTGCTCACCTCCCCTCCATCCCTCCAGGCTCTTTTTTTTCCATTCGTTTTATTCTTAGCATAGCAAAAATCATCAGAGGACAAGGCTGGGCCTTCTAAAAACCATAAGTATTGCCCTTGCTTAAAAAGGAAATGTGATAAAAGTTCACAGCCTCTGTAACGCTGGTTAGTAGTTGTGTGTTTTGTTAGGATTTTGAGTTTTTTCTGTGTGCCTTTTTCTTACGCTGTATTGTTCTGGTGCTGGTCAGTCATGCCTGTAGAGCTAGAGTCCAACACAGCTGAAATTCATTCATGTCACAGTCTTGTAATCTAACCCCAGGCAGCCACCAAGCCCCACACAGCTGCTCACTCACTTCCCCACCAGTGGGATCGGGGAGAGAATTGGAAGGGTAAAAGTGAGAAAACTTGTGGGTTGAGATAAGACAGTTTAAAAGGGAAAGTAAAAGCTGCACACGCAAGCAGAGCAAAACAAGGAATTAATTCACTGCTTCCCATGAGCAGGCAGGTGTTCAGCAGTGTAAGAGCACAGTGTCAAGTGAGAGGCAGTCTAAAAACTAGGGACTGAGTGAGAAATTGATGAAAAATATCCACTTATGCAGCAGGCTGTTTCCAGTAATTTCATGGGACTTTTCCTAGTCTCACTGAGAAAAATGACTGTAAACTTTTGAAAGTGCTTCTCTTTGCCCTTCAGCATCACCTGTGCCTTGCCCAGCTCTGCCCTGCTGTTGGCTTCTCTGTGAGCTGATTTCATGCAAACTTCAACCTGTCTTAGCTGTGAAGATGGGACTGTGTGAGGGGAGGGAGGGATACACAAAACTCTCACTTCTGAGTCCATGATATTAAAGCTTCTGCTCTCTTACCAGGTCCTCTTGGTGGCTGCTTGTAGGTGAAAGAAACTGCTCCCTTCTGAACTTGGCAAGAAAATTGTTCAGAGGTGGATGTGTATTTTTCTACTGCTGCTGTTTTTTAATGTATCCCTGAAGACAAGATTCAAAATCAATTTGTGCTTTTCTCAGAGGCTTTGTCATCTCTCTTGAGCAGGATTGCCATCAACAGTAGTAATGGGCATAGAGCAGTCAAGGCAGATGAGGATGGATGCCTGACAATCACCTGCCTGCTGTCCAATGGTGCTGCTAAATTCTTCTGTCCTGTCTTTGGATGATGCTTTGCACAAAGCCCTGGTTGGCCAATTAGATAGAAACATCATGATAATTAAAGAAGTAGAAAATAAAGTATTGCCATCTACATAGCATGAGTATAAAGATGAAGGATGGCCCTAGCTTGCATGCAACTGTGACAGTCTTTCCTACTAGCATTTGGAAGCTCTCATTACTTCATGTACTTACTGCTGGGAGTGTACTGTACCAGTCTGGGTAGACACACAGGGCCCAGAAATTTTAAATATGCTGTTTGCAGCCATGCAGGATTCATTATAGCTAACAGGGTCCAACCAGGCAAGATCTGTAGACCTTGCCCTTCCTTCCTTGTTCTTTTTGATCCAGAACACGATTTGGCTCCTGAACTTAGATGGCCTTGCATGACTACAACAGAGGTGCCCTTGGGTGTTTCAGAGGAACTCTGTAAGCACAATATTGACATCAGTATTTGGCCAACATTCTTATTTTTCCAGGTGTGTCTTCCTGGTTATAAAAGTTGAATTTTAAGGTACATTCCCACATGCTGACACTATACCATCTCTCCCAACTGTGTCTCTTCTAAAAGGGCAATTCTTTGCCTTGTTGTTTTTAATTGTTATGTATGCCAAATTTCTCTTCAGTCAGTAGTACAAAGAGAGATTCACATTCCCAAATTCACTTGACACTGAAAGTCTAAATCTGTCATCATCTCAGAGAGAAAAAAATATATTATAAACTGTTGAATTTTATATCAGAAAACAGAAGTGAATAAAAATGATAGGGAATTGTAAATTCCTTCAATGTGCTTCCTAATACTTGTGGCCAGAGACTGTAATAGGCACTAAGAGATCAGGCTCATTATTCTAATTGCTTTGCGATAACACGTTCTTCTCTTGGTATAAATAGCCTTTGCTGCTATTGCAGTAGTGTGCATTTGTGGCAGCTGAGAATGTGGCCTCAGTGCAAATGCTGTGCTTTCTTCCTGTGTCGTGTTTTTGGAAACAAATGTATTTTCTTGAATTGGAACTGGTTGTGGCTTTGAAAGCCACTGAATTACTTCAGTTTCAGTGGAATTCACTAGAAGTTGAATCCTTTGTGGAGTTCAAGCTTAAGTAAGTATCAAGGCTTGTGTAGCAGCTCACCTGAACAGAGATTAGATGAATATGTAGATCCTGAGATGCATGTTTTCCAAAATTGTGGCTTAATTCATACCTCTCCTTTAAATCTGATTTGGGATCAAGTATTAAATAGTGTAGAAAAAATATCTCATTTCAGTTATTTCCATCCAGCCCAAATTAGTGACATTGTGGGGCTTTTCTGTTATTGCAGGAGCCAAAGGCAAGCAGGATCCAGACTGAGTTATCAGAGTTAGTACCAAATTTGAAGGTGCTTTATCAGATTATGAATGAGGTGGAGGACAAACTAGGGTTGAGAAGCTGGCTTTATGTGGACTGCTTAATAAGAGGAATTCTCAAGTAGCTTTCTCCTCATCTATCAAAGTTAAGTTTTTTGCTCTTAGAATAGATTATTTATCATAACTGTTTCAGTGGAGTTAGGGGCAGAGGACCATTCCTTTTTTTTAAAGAGAAATAAATAACCCTGAAAGCAGGTAGTAAATTTTTATATTATAGATTATGTAGTATAGTAAAAATAAACTGTACAGTAAATATAGGGACAAAATTGAATAGTAAATTCTCATTACAAGATGCCTCCCTTCTTCCCTTCTAAGTTACTGAATTTCCTGCATTTGACATGTTAGTCCAATTCTTGCATCCACCCTGTGTTAAGAATCAAAGTGAAAACCATCAGCTGCAGCAGTCTATCATTTTGTGTTTCCAGTGGAGATAATTTAAGAATAACACAATGTCATTGAATATTGTCAGAAAGATGACAGGCCATGATTAAAGTTCTGTTCCAGGTAAAATAAATGGCTGGAGGACTGAAGAGAAAACAACAAAAATATTGTTCGGTATTGTGTGGTATCTTGTTTTTTAATAACACTAATCAAATGGCCATTGTTGGTTTTCACTAGAAAAATTGTTCTTCCTCTTTGTTTTGAACAGGCCTTTCAAGAAAGAAAAAGCAGGCATAAAATATGTACATTTCACGTAAAATACAAGGTGGTAGTTCTGTCCTTAAGATGCTGTATCAGGGTTTTTCAGGGGCAAGAGAAAGATGTCATAATTCTTAGCTGACTGTTTTTAAATTTTAGTTCAGATGCTAATCTTCTGGTAACTGGATGCAGTAGGTAATGTTTTACTGAGTAAAAAAATTGTGGATAATGACTGTAGCTGATAAGCTTAATTTTTAAAAAAAAAATTGGCAGCGAATACTGTCAGATATTTGTTTTTCTGTTTACTGGGATCACTATGAGGGGCCATGTATTTTTACATTAATATATTTCTTATTTGTTGTCATTAACATCTTTCTATGAAAAATTCTGAATGTCTTAAGGGGAAAGAATTTTTTAAGATATATGAAGGCAGTACGAATTCACAAAATCATATAATGTGCTGAATTAGAAGGGTTAATAGCTTTTGCAAGGTCTGAGAAAATTCCTTAGAAATCCTAGAATTTATCATAATAAAATGTGTTCACCCTTTTTTTCTTAATTATACAATTTACAGAATTGGTGGTGTAGCCTCATTATGCATAGGTATAAAATGTCTTTAAAGACACTACCTGGAGCTACCACAAGGAATAAAATGGCAGTGTTACCTCCTGGGCAACAGCACAGAAAGGGGCAGAAAATAGAGGCAGTGAAGTAAAGGGTTAAGTTTTCAACTGAAAGGAGTGTAAAGACCTGTAAGGGTTGTCCCTGTAGCCAGACCTGTAGAAGTACACCTTTCCTGGAGTGAAAGTCCAGATATGGGCAAGGAGAGATGTGATAGAAGCAAGGTCTGTGCAGCAGGCAGCAGTAGTCTGAAGGAGACTGTGCAGTGTTTAAGGGGCTGTGTTTCAGTATGGCACTTTTCCTTGCACTTCAGTTCCATTCTCTAAGTGTTTTTTATACTGGCCTGAGTGACCATAGTGTTAAATATCTCAGATTACATTGATACATTTGTGTCTGAATGTATTTGGAGCTCCCCACTAGGACTGGCCTGAAATTTGGCAGATGTGAGCAAGGAGGTAACTGAACTGTTGCTCTTCTTCTTGCTCACAAAGCCAACAAGTGAGAGCTCCTAATCCCAACATAACTTAAAAGATTGTGGTGGATGTTCTGTAGCAATACTGTACAGGCTGGATCACTAAACAAAGACACAGGATACCTGGCTCCAGGTACTCTCTCTACTGCACCTCCAGATGTACCCTATGCTGCTATATCCCTGATGCCATAACCACTACACTGAGGGCTGGCTTTGGGGCTCAGCTCATCTTTTTCTTCAAATCTACCCCTTCCTGCACATTTGCCTCTGCTCCTGGCATGCTGTAGAAAGCAGAGCCACTGCTATCACCCATTCTTCCAGCTGCATGAAAGCGGTGTCCACACCTCTGTGCTGCACTGTCATATCCTGTCTGGGTGCACTGGATGTCTTTTGAGTAGGACTGTTGTGCAGAGAACCTGTCTGTAGCTATAAAGTACAGATATTAGAAAAGTCAGCCCAGAGCAATTTTTTCAGGTGTTGAAGATGTAAAAGTCTAGAAGCTAGATGGGGATTGTGAGGATTGCTCTCGTGATTTTTGGTGATTCTGGTTCAGAATATTCTCTAGTAGGTGAAACATCACATTTAAAGAGGGTCAGCTACTTGTTTTCTAGATATTATTGTATGTTTTAAAAGGAAGAAGGCAAGGTCAGAGAAGCAAATTGCTTGTGCCAAAGAAAAGTACTGCAAGCTTCAGACTTTGCCTGGGAATTTTAGCTAGTCTTCAAGGTAGATGATAGAGTGGGTTGTCATCTGACAGGGAATATGTGGAGTAACCTTCTGGGAGCAAGTCTTGTTTTCTCATGGAGAAGTGCAACAATAGTGCTGAGCAGCAAACAAGTGTTATCAGTGAGCTTTGAAATAAGGGAGTAGGAAGAATGTCTCCCTCAGTGGGGGACAATCATGTGACTGGAACCATATAAAGTCAATTCATGAGATTTTCAGCTCCCTAGGAGAACAGAGAGGAAAGACACAATGCAAGGAATTGAATTGTGAAATTGAGGTTATATTGAAGGTGTTTATAGGATTAGGGAGACTCGAAAGAAGGAAATAAAAAAAAAGTGTTGATTTCAGATGTTTAGGAAAGGTGACTTTCTAGTGTGCAGGCCACAGGGAAAAAGTGTGTGCTGTTTGGGCAGAGTCCAGGTTTTCTTTGTCCTTTTTCCTACACTGTCTTTCTTCTCTTTTTTAAGTTTATCAGCTGAGAACTGTGATCTGGTGGGCCCCTAGCTGTACCTTTGCCCTTGTCAGTGCACACCATTGCACACCAGTCAGGTGGGGAAAACCAGGTTATGTGCTTCCTTCCCCTTAGAGCTTCATGTGACTCACTCATACGCACATTGTAGTCCTCGTTTAGTTCCACAGGTTGGTTTTAGGCATCTTAAAATATAACAGCTAAGATGAAGGAGCAAGAACTGATCAGGCCAGAAACCTTTTTTTTTTCTTTTTTTTAATGAAGGAGAGAAGCAAAGCATATTCCTGAAGTAGTAAATACTTGTTAAATGTAAGAAGGGTTATTAATGCATGACTGAATTAATATGATAAACCAAATAAAATGGTGAGTCTCTGCTAACAGTAAAGCAATATGGTTGCCTTCTTTCCTCTAAATATTATTACTGGATACTTTCTTTTGCTTGCCTTCCTTGTTTGTTGCATGGCTATTGCCTTAAGAAAGGCAACAAAGATATAACTAAATGTTTAGTAGGAAGAGCTCATTCCTTCCGTGTCATGCAAAATATAAATAGAAGGGAGTGACCAAAATATAGAGAAACTTTCCCTAGTATGTACAATAGTTCAATAAAGAATGGGGATATAGAACAAAGTCTTTTGATTCACACTGTGATTTTCTCCAAGCCTCAAAACTTTCCAATCATTTTAATTGTCATAATGAAAATCCCTGTTCTTTTGCTGGTCTGTTTTTGTTGCATTTCGTTTGCCTTTTTTTTTATGTTGGAGAAAACTGCCTTTGGGGTCAGTGAACGTAGAGTTAATATACGTGCCAACTACTGGGAAAAGGTAAGTATGTGGTTTCCTGAATCCACACCTTATTGTGGCTCACCTGTTAGGAGGTTGTCTAGGGTATCTCTTCTTAGTGATGGGTAATCTCGCCTCTTAAGCTAGTTTTTGATTATGCAGTTTCTAAATAGATGTCTTACTATGTAACCTTTTAGCTTCAGTCTCACTCTCTTGGCTTTCAATGTGTGGGTTCTTAGACGGATTTCCCTTAAAATAAGCAACATCATCTTACCAACACACAATGTTGACCTCAGGGTGTTAGAGACCACTTTTAACAATTCACTCTCTAAGGGACGTTCCTGAAAACTGTAGGTGATGAGATTTAAGAGTAGTGACATCTTCCTGTGTTGATCCTAATTTGCTTTTGAGGATGTTTTGGGAGACTTTATTTTGTTTTGGTTTGGCCTTTTTTTTTTAATAGGGTTTAATATAAAATCTTTTGACTATTTTTATATGGGCATGTTTTCATTTAGACTCAAATGTTGAGGAACTGAATGTGCCTTTTGTATATATGCAGAGCCCTCAACAGAAAAGTCATGTTCTTGTAGTTCCAATTAGCACTATAAATAGCTTTAGAATAATGTTGTGCTGAGAGCCATAGAGAGAGCCCCTATTGATATCTCCCAGAATCTTGTGAAAAGACAGAGGAGCAATGTTCTTTGAACTTCAGGAGAGAGAGAATCCTTGCTGGATATGTCTCTAGACATGAATTTCACCCAACATCATAAGTAGATTGAAGATATCCTCTAGTTTCCTTTTACCCTCAGGTCTCTTATGGCTCTTCCTATGGGACTTGGTAAAGGCGTATGCAATTACAATGTCAATTGCCATTTTATGAAGAGAACTCAAGGATAAATCTCTATGTTCCATATTAATTTCCTCCTGTCCATAAACAGCTCTGTTCCTCTGACAGCTCTTTCATCATCATCAACTTGACTTAATACAGAATTCTTTCTGCTGTGTACGTTTGTGTTGCTGTGGATGTCTCAGCCATTCTTCAAGTCAGCTTAGGCCTGCTCTTGTAGATTCTTTCTGCACAGTATCCTTGAGATAAGATCTGTCACAGCTATGCATGCAGCTAAAAAATTACTCATTTTGAGTCTTGCATCTCACTTATTTCAACATCCATTTCCCTGGCCGTGACTTGACAAAAGCAGCCTTGCCCGTTGCCCTGCTCTCATTCGTTCAAAGTCAGCACTTCTGTCTTTTGTTCATTTCACTTTGTTTTTCTCCACTGACTCCCTCTGTCCCAAAAAGTCTAACTCGTAGCCTCCAATATCAGGGCTTCTCACAATCTTTTACTTTTTTTTTTTTTAGGGTCAAAAGACTGACTTTCATCTGCAGATGTTAAATCACATTGGTGTCAATCACTTGCCCATTGTGTTCTTCTACTAGCATCTGTTGTCTTTCTTACATGAGTCCTTTATGGGGAGGGATGGAGATCTTGCATATCTAATGACATGTTTCATTGCCTCCTCCAAATCCTGAAAATGCTATACCACTGTGATACCTAAGTATTCTTGACACCAATTAGAATAATCAGTTACTTGTGTAACTAATTAAACTGTTGTATTGTAAATAACATGCCATGTTCACTGTGTTCCTTTGAACATCTTCATTTGTATCCTAGCTCTTGTTGCTTGTTTGAAACTTAAAGGTTGTCTTGAGAAACAGGTGTATAGAACCTGTTGAGGTTGGTATATCATAAAATATTTGTAGGTAAAGGAATAATATAAAATATGATCCAGACTTGATCCATCATTTTGAGAAGCTGCATACCTGAAAAATCTCACTGTGTTCAGTACAGCCACAATGGAGGCTTCATGGAGACTGCAAATGCACTTTTAGCATGAATTGAACACGAATAAAGCAAACTCTGGAATTCAATTGAGTTTAATTTTACACCTTGTAATGGTTTGAATCTGGCTTTCCCACTGAATGCTCAAACCTACAGTTTGCAGCCTCTCCCCCATCCCGCCCCATGAACACAAGGGAAAGGGAGAAGGGAAAAGCTACCGAAAAACCGAAATGACCAAAGAAAAGCTGTATAAATATATATGTGTATTTACATCTGTATACAGTTAGAATACTATGTAAAGGGGACCCCGAACACACCCACCTACACCCCACCCCCTCACTCCCCCGAAGGGAAAGGGAAAACCAAAACAAGTATATACAATCGAAACTACAATAAAGAACTAGTAAAAGAAAATCTTACTACTCTCCTTGAGATAGCAGAATTGCACCAAACAACCGCCAGCACTCTCTGCCTCCCAAGGCCTACAAGGCCTCACTAGGTCTCTCTCCTCTACACGAGTAGAACCGACAGCAGAGAACCTGCCTTCAGATCCACCAGAAGAGAAGAGGAGAGAAGAGGCTTCTCTCGAGGCTTCTCTCCCTTCTTATTTATACCCTGGTTTATGTAAAAATCATATGGAATACTGGGAACATGGCCACTTCCTTGGTTACAACCTGGTTACCAAGGAAAGCCTAGAACCAAACCACTACACACCTGATGTAAAAGCTAAAGTTTTTTGCGTGCTGGGGTCAGCATAATTTTTAATACTCATTTGGTATGTGTGTTTCTGTCGGCTATTTGCAGCTTGCAATTTTCATTCAAAAAGTGTGTTTGAAAAATGCTTCAAGGCACTGAATTCCAAAATACAGACTAAAAGATGGAGCTTAGGTAGGTTGGCTTAGATATGTTCAGAGTATCCAAGTGTATGTGCATTCACTGATTTCAATTGAAAAGTCCAGCATAACGTCTTAGCTCAAGATAAATCAGAGTTTTACAGATACCACGGTAAAACAAAGAAGGCCTTCAAATAAAAGCTATCTGTTAGCCTCATGTTCAGTAATTGCTGATTACTAAAATGTGTGTAAAACTTAGACACAGTCAAAACCATGTTGACCGGTGGGCTGAGTCATGGCTGAATAATAGCAGCCTAGGCACCTTTATGCTGTAGTTTTACATGTGCTGTTCATCTTCTCCACTCTGAATATGGCATACATCACCATCTCTGCCCTAATTTTGTCAATAGTGCTCTTCATTAAATGAAATAGCCAAAACAAGCTATCCATTGGAAATTATGATTTAGGTCTCTAGAGTATTTTTTTAGCCTTTAATAATAAGTCATATAAAGCTGCAAACAAACATTTTCAAAAAGTAAGTAAATGGGCTTATGTATATCTGCAGGGAAATGTTTTGGTTGTGTAACCATGATGATGTGACTGACAAGTAGAAAAACAGTGGGGATTATTTTATTTTTCTGTCCTGCTAAGTGAAACGCTACCTGGATGAAACACAGACATGTAATCCAGTGAAGAATTTTTCTCTTTCTAATTAGTGATATTCTGAACTCCTTGGGGGAGACTAATTTGTGGACCCCGTGCTGCATTATGCCTTCAATAAACATATATGCTGACTCTAAGCACAGATCAAATAGCTCAGCTTCTGAAGCCTCATTTTGCTCTCATTCTCTGTATATTGCTGTGTGATTTTTACAGCTTGGCATCGTGTAGAATTTGTGGAGTTAAAAACGTACCTTTGTTAGTTTATTGAATTCATTGTGAGCTGTGCAGCTCCTTTCTCCTTCCTTTCGGATAAAAGATAGACTGGTATTTAATTTAGTCAGAAAAGTTAAAATCAAACTGTTATTTTTCTTCTTTTAGTCACTTAAAATTGCTCACAATTATATATATAGTAAATTGTATAATTTGAAAAACAACTGTGAAAAATATTACTAGAAATGTTATTAGATACTAGCATTTGTATCTGTCTGGCAGTGTGTATTGCCATGGGAATTATTGCTTCTGAGTCTCATCCCAGGCTCTGCCACTGATCTGCTATGTTTTAGTAGGCAACCTAATCTTCTGGTTCCTTAGAGACAACATGTATTAAATGGAGATGGGACCATATCACTTACAGTCTGATGTTAGTATTCAGCGTCTTGTTCTGAAAAACTATCTATGCGTAGAATTCCCATTTACTTCAGGTGACTATAACTCTTGGACAGATTTCAGGAGCAGTATTTGTAATTTACACGGACATGTCTGAGAGACGATAATGGATTAAAAAGTATATCTGGTAGCACAAAGGAAGCTCAGGTTATGATCACCAGACCCCTGGACCTGTGTCGAAATGGGAGAAAGTCACATGTAACCAGTGTATGCCATACAGTTGGAAACATCTTAGCAGAAAGGTGGTTTTATGTCATTGGCTTTGTAATAAGGCAATAATTTTACTGCTTTTCAGTTTGATACAGCATTTGTTATCCTTGTGGGGGTATTTGAGGCTCTGTTGCCTTTTTTTTTGATTTTGTTTTTATTTTTCTGTCTAATAATAAGCAGCCCAAATGTTACTTGAAATAGCAACTATTTTAACTGCAGTTTTATTTTCTTTTGGCTTTTATTTCAGCTGTGGGAGCCAGCTGCTCCAAAGAGTGTGGGAAGCTGACTTGGAGGCATGTCAGCTGTTCATCCAAGGGTTTCAGCTGAAAGAAACCAGTTGCTGTGTTTTTGAGGAAGAAGAAAACCAAATGGAGGAGATGGAGATGACTGCTGATGGCCCACCTGACTCTGAAAAAAGAAAAGAAGGTCACTTTCTAAAGGACACAGAGTGGGGTACTGTTTCCTGCCGCAAACAGAGTGAGCCGAAAGAGGTATCTGAAATAGTTTACAGCTGCATTTCAAGCAATACTACTGGTTTTCCTTTTGAGAAGAGGAGTTGAATTTTGGTGATGGGTCAGCAGGGCAGGTTAAGTATGAACTTAACATCTGGCCTCCTATCTGGGACATGAATAAAATAGCTTATTAGCTTCTCAGAAGCCCTTCAACCCTTTTTCCTTTTGTCATCAGTCTTTTTAAAATGTGAAAATTATTCAGGCAATAAATACAGAATGTACATCAGGATGTAAAGGACAAACTATTAAGTATTTAACTGAAATTGTCCGATATTCCTCATCTCACTGACAAGATTCACTCTGAGTTGGTTCTGCTGACTTGTTAGGCTGGATCTGGAGGAGAGAGTAAATTTTTTCCTCCCTTAGTGAAATGGTCAAAGGCTTCCAAGCTCAGATGCTAATAGGCTTAGGAGGAAAAAAAATCATGAGGCCTGAAAAGTTTGACAAATTTCTTTTAAGTTTTCATGTTCTGATATGGAATACCATCCCTGCTTGAAAAATGTACAACCATCTAATAGTCTTTTAACTGTACTGCCAAGGTAAACAAGCTGTTAAAAAAGCCTTATCACCCAACAGCACTACTGTGACAAAAAGACCCTCCAACAGGAGTCATTAGTTTTATTACCGTGGAATTTAGTTGACAGAAATTTAAAGTGTGTCTAACTGCATTTGATGTTAAGAGCCATTGAACTGTGCGTTGCTTTGAAATCTGATGCCTACTTTTACATTCATACTGGCTGAGACTTAGTGGAAAGCAGATGCTTACCTTACTGTAAAATCTCCTCTTGTTAGTAAAATTCTATTTTTATATTGGGCTTCAGTAGTTCTTGCACTCCTTTCCCAAGGAAAATGGTCTACGGACTGACTCCACAAAGACAACATTTTTATTAGAAATGGTCAGCTGTGGCTTTGATTCCACCCCTACCCCTCCTTTATCATATTTCTGATGAGTCTACTGAAGTAATATTAGGAGTTCTGTTGGTTATTGGACTATAGCGCTCCCCTTTCAAAAGTGCTGCTTAGAAGCTCTGGAGGATTTGGGGTTTTGAGACTGCTTCTGTAGCACTCTTGAGATCTGTACTGTAGATTATCACCAATTTTACCCCTGCAAGTCCAGATCATTTCCCTGAAAATCAACTTTGTTATCCTAGAAGGACATCTGGGCAGTTGAAGTTAGGTGACCTGTGGCTCTGGAGAGAGGTGCATGAGTTGAGGGACAGGTTCCCCATATCTTAAATGGACGAGGAAAATGTATACTTCCATTAAACTCCTCCTTTTGAACTTGCTTTTCTATTATTTCCTCTCTGCCTCTATCAACCATAGAGGGAACTTAGGAAGACTACCCACTAACTTCAGCTCTTCATCTGGGTGCTTAAACTTTGTGGTATAAATGTCTTTGCCTGAGATCTGGTCTATCCTGGTATCCTGAATAAACTTCATTTTGAGAATGTGCCAAATTCCATTCAGAAGCTGATGTGTAAACATGAAAATGTCCTTCAGTGAAGGCCTTGTGGAGGTACTCCTCCATCTGTTTCCACAGCACTCCTATGACTGATAAACTTGAAAGAAAAAAAAGAAGCAGTTTTGCTGGTATGAGACTGGTCATGTATTGTCCAACTTTTAAATCGAGTTGAGCAACAGAGCTCTGTTTTATCATGACTTACTCAACCAGCTTTCTACTGCTTCAATGCTGCCTGCAGCTTTGACCACTAAGGCAAAGTTGTGCAAAGTCATCGGTGATGACTGCAACCCATTGCAACCATACCCCACCCCCCCAACATATTGGCCATATTCTGGCTCTGGAATTAGGGTTGGGCTGCCTGCTTTTATACTTTTAGAAGGTAAGAGTTTTTTCTTTGTTGTGGGGTATAGAAGTTTTACCCAGAAAAAAGGTTGTAAAACTGATAGGATGTCAGTAGGATTGACAGGCAGCATCTAAACATTTAGAGAAGAGCTATAGCAGACTAATATCCCTAACATCTCTTAGTAATTAATCACAAGGCAGAATATAAAAAACAACAAAAAAACTCTGACACAAACCATGCTAACTTACAGTTTTGATTGTATTGAAGTACAAAAGAGAATATGCCTTGATTTGCAAATGGACTTAGTTGAAAAACAAACCACTTCTGAAACATTTAAGTGCTCCGTTATGTGGTACTGTATTATTTTATTTAAAAATTAATTTAGTATTTGTGGCAAAAAAAAAAAATACAGTGGTGTGGTGCTTAGTCTCTAAATTTAGCCATTTTGTATGACTTCTGTGGAAAACCTTACCGTTGTCCGTCAGTAGGGAACCTTTTTTTATAGCCATTTATAAGCAAGTGAGAATACCTAATAGAGAAGCATGAATTTGTCAAAATACTTGGTTTGATATTATTTAAAAAGCCTCTGGTGTCTCTATGAGAGGAGTATCTTGCTTTGGTTGCCATGTTTCTAGATAATGTCATGGTTTAGGAATGGCACTCCCCAGTTTAGTGCCCCTCCCCAACTGAGATTCCCCCAAACTAGAAGCTGCTTGCTAGCTCCTTTCCCCCCTAACTCCTCCCCCTTCCTGTTCCAAGGGTGAGGTTGAGAATTGGAGGTCCAAAAAGGTGAAAATTACAGAGATAAATTGAGATAAAATAAGGAATAGTAACAGCAACAATATCAATAGCAAAAGGTGTAAGACAAAGAAACAATTTACACGGAAAAAAACCAGCCAAAATACCAACTGGCTCTTCCCCACCACACCAATCTCGGCCCCCCCCTCAACAAACAAGAGAGCAAGTCCCTTACTCAGGCCCAGAGATGGAATTGAATGATCAATGATTAGGGTATGGCCATGCTCTCTTCCTGGCTACTGTAAAAAGTTAACCCTGTCCTGGCCAAAACTAGGAGAAATGACTAATTTCTTCAACTGTGTCACAACCTCTGTTCCCCACTGAAGACTTTCTAGAGAGCACTCTTGGTCACTGAAGTAAAAGGAGAAAGTGATGTTCTTTGTATTTAGAGGGTAGTGAATTACCTACTTCAAAACAGTATAGGAGAGGCTAATGATAGCATATGTACATATGTGCCTTGGAGAGTATGTTTCATTCCCAGGTGATTGATTTACTTTACAGTGAAATGCTATAAATGAAGCTCTCCAGTTATTTATTGTGTCATATCTAGCTGAACATTAGCATTGTGTGGATATTGGTTTTGTTGATGTGTACTATAAACAGTGTTCTTGCATATAACTCTTATCTTACTGTATATGTGCCATTAGAAAGCAAAAAACAAGTAAGAAACATAACAATTACAAAAAAAGCAAAATAGATGAACCAAAAGAGCCCTTCACTTAGATTCTCAGATACTGCTTTGCAGAAGGGCTGTGTATAATTTTTAATTAAATATCCCACTAGATGATAAAATATTACATGCTCTGGTTTAAAAATATGTAACTTATAAATTCTTTGAAAGTTCAATATTTTACTGTCATATGAGCACAGGTTTATTAACTGTCAGTAGTTATTTTATAGTTTTCATAACTGCGTTTTCTAAGACTGCTGATTTTTTTTTACCAGTTTTTATGTGATAGACTGGCATCCCAAAATAATTCTATAAATTAGGTTTCCTTTATAACACTGACTGTTAACTGGGGGAGACAATCACATGCTTTTACAGCTCAGCTTGTTGAAGCATCATTACTAATGTCTTGGTCAGAACTAAATAAAGTGGGGCCAGCAAAAATCATCCTGTGAAACACTGAGTTACTTAAAAAATGAGATGTATTTCTCTCAATTACAGACAATTCATTATCCTATCGTATTAAAAAAATTCTGAAGCAAAGTTGGAGACAATATTACTACCCTAAGTCATGTAAAAGTCAGCTTGTCTTATTTATTTGATATAGATTATTGAATTTTCATATAAGAATATACTTTCCAGCTGGTAGCTATATTGATGACATTAGGGTACTCTAATTGTAGTTTGTCTTTTTGTGACTATTTGGGCTTGATTTTTCTCCCAAGTCTCTGAGGAATTAAAGATAGGTTCTAGTTTTCATCCCAGAAATGTTCCATACTTCTAAACTAACCGCAAATTATTTTGCCTGGGTGATATGTGAGTGAGGTGGAAATTGTTATGATCTTTACTACATAGTTAGATACATATCTGTGTGATTTCTAAAATAGACAGTAGCATTTCATTTTACTTCAGACAATGCCTGCTTGTTCCACTCCTTATGTTAACTTGCTTTATTTTTTGCCTGTTGATAACGTACGTGTAAGAAAAAGATTTTTTATAACAGCAGAAACACCAATGATAACTAATGAACTGAGAGATGTGTGTGTGCTGGGACCTTCCTAACAGCAAGTAACTTGATGAACATGGCTATGTGTGCACCTGCAGGCTTGAGTTCCTGACCTACCCTTTTTTCTTCTTCTTCTGCTCTCTGGCATGCTGTGCAGTGCTCCCTCTTAATCACTATGAAGGAAAGAAACACCTACTAGATTTCAAGAAAATTGAGGTGATTAAAGTTACAAGGTAAAATCCAAAATTCAGTAGTTTTACCTTTTGTAAGTCAGCATTTTTGGTAGTTTCCCATGAGAATTCTTTGTAGATCACTTCTCCCCTTTTCATCATAAAAGAGTAGAGAACAGGGATAAGAGTAAGGACTGCTATCTTTTCTTCACCTCTGCATACTGAATTTTTGCCATCTAGGATGATGTTTTGGGGACTTCTGAAGATCATGCTGGTGTTGGGAAGATGTTCTATAATTGTAAAGCCTTCATGTAATTAACTTTTTAAAAGGTACTGAGTGTTCTAAGTGATACCAAATGAATAATTATGAAAAAATAATAATATTTATTGTGGTGTCTCTCATTAAAAAGAAGCTATCACAGGACATAATACAACATTTTTCAGAATTTAGTGATAGTAAGCACCAAGAAAGCCTTTGTGAGCAGGCTGTAACTCATTACTGTGCATTAAGGTAGCTTGTGGTCCAGGAGGTAAATGTGCAACATGTAAAAGACAAAGCCTTTCGAAAGCTAAATAAACTGTTCTTTCATCTGAGTTTTAATTAAATGTTGTATTTGTGAAGCTTTGAAAATAGTTTGGAAACTTTAAATTTAATCTTAGTTTTAAATGTCAGCATTAAGCATTACTGAAAGTCAGCATTTCTGTGTTTTTTGTATTGATCCAAGGTGGAAAGGATTTCAGTAGCATCTGACAGCTGGCTTGTACACAGTGGTCAAATCATCTCTGCACAGTCACGTGCATAGTTGTGCAGCTGCATCTGATACTGTGTAGTGAAAATGCTAACTCTCTAGGTAGGGGTTGTAGCATTGCAGTAGGCTTAAAGCTTACATGTATTTTGCAGTAAAAATATAATCAGAAAATTAATATTACAGGCAAAAGAAATCTAAGCAATCTTTTTTCAGATTGATTACTGAAAATAGTATCCAGTAACAATGATGAATTTATGGCAGATTAATGATTTTGCACTTTTTTATATATTTGTGTACCTACCTCTGATACCAAGTACTGCCCTACCAAAGCAATATGCTTATCTCAGTTTATATAAAGATTATCAATACTGTAATCTGTGATAAGTATTAATCATTTTCCAGCAATGTTAACATCAAATTTCTGTGCTCCTCAGCCAGTCAATGAAATGTTGGCTAATTTTTTACAGACTTCACAGATGAAGCAAGTTTTGAAAGAGGAACTGACTATAGTTAGCACGTGTTACCAATGGAAAGCATCAGTGGGGTCTCTCATTTCTCCTGAGCAAAATCATGTACAGAGTTTATGCCAAAAATACTTCTGTAGACTCTTGAATGGTATACAGATCTGCAAAAGCTTGATAGAAAAGTTTGTTTCGGTCTGTAGTTAGTCCTTCCATTTTAGAGGCAGGATTCCTTGTGCATTTTAACTGAGAAGCCAAAGACAGGCTTTAATAAAATGTATTCAAATATAGTTTTAAAGATTGGATGGCTGCCACTACCCCATTACAAATGCAGTTTAAATCTTTCATGCATGTGAAGCAAATTGATGCAGTTTGTTTAACTTATATAAATTTTATTGTGCTATATGGTTTTTATAAGTTACATTGAAATTGTACTGTTTATATAGCATGTATCTACTATATACTTAATAATTTATCTCTAACAGGTTATGGAAGACATTTCATTTGGAACAGAGGGTCATTTATCTGAGGTAAGTGTTTCCTAGGCAATATAAAGTGGTGGGATTGTACAGACTTTTCTTTGTCTCAATTAGAATTAATGACACTTGTTTTTATAGTGTTACCTTGGGGTAAAAATTGCTAGAGAGTGTGTGAGCACTTAGAAAAGCAACACAATCACAAGGAGAGTGAGCCCATTCCTTTTTTCTTTTTTTTTTTTTTTTTTTCCCCATTGAAAATCATGGCAAAGTTGCAGAGTATTTCCGGGAGTTTTTAGATAAATTCTGTGCTAATATTTTTAGCACATGCCAACAACAGTACAGGTCTGTTTGGGAAAAGTAAGATCAATAATATTTAGCCAGCCTTTCTGTAGCACTGACTTGATGCTTAGGAATGGAACAAAATTGTGATGCTTAGCCTGTTTTCTTGTGTACCACTAAAAAGACCTTTCAATTTACTTTTGAGGTATAAAAGCATACAAACAGACTGTGGCAGAATACAGGGTAATAGGAATTTCATCTGAATAAAAATACTGGATGTTTGTAGTTTTACATTATTTTCATAAACAAAAATATGTCATATCCTAGTCCATGTATTTAAGAAGGTTGGGATAATTAAGTAACATGAGATGCATTTCCTGTGAGAAAAATCTGCTTACATATAAAAATCCATCTACCTACAAATTAAGAGTTTAGGTTATATATGTGTAAGGAGAGTTATACTGGTTCTAAGAGCTGTGCTGTTTTAGTCTGGTCCATTTTTACATCAGTATGCCTTGGGTTGCAACTTACTTAAAAAGGAAATTTGGTATCCAAGCATTGTGTCCAGCCAGCAAATAAATTACATGAACAAGTAACCCCCAGTTCGCCTTCCATAATAGCATACATGCCACCTGTCAAGTACAAGTGACAAGTGCTCAGCCAAGCAAGTATTAAATAAATAAATACTGCAGTTTAGGATAACTATTCAGATGAGGCATTTCTTTAGATTCCTGCCAGTGAATCCAAACACTGGATCCACTGGAATGCTGTAGATAATCTAACTGCAAGACCAAATTCAGATTGTTGACCTTGTATTCAGGGAGAATGTGACATGAGAGCATGCCTAGGACAGACTGCTTGGCTGTGTGTGAGGTGGACTTCACAGAAAATGCAAATAGCCTTTCTGATCAGTGAACTTTGCTATGAGTTAAAGCAGAACTGTGCAGGTACTTGTGTCTACAGATGACATGAAGTAAGGGAGGCAGTCCCATGGGATGAAGGTAGCAAAAAGCCCTACTTCCCTCAGGGCAAAATACTGAGGGCACCAGAGCTCACAGGGCTGCTGCTGTAGAAGTATTCTCCAAGAGCTTAATATCTTAGAGTCCTCAGAAGTGGAGAAACTTTGACCTTTTGAAGTTTTGAGGGGGTAAAATAGTGTATAAAGATAATAGAAAGCAATGATACAAATAAAGGAAATGGAAATACGCTAGAAAGCCAGGGTTCTACCTGCTGCCAGAGATGGATTGATGTTGACTTGTAGACAGCTCTATAAAAGCTCTGTGAAACTGTCAGCACCCTGTACCATGTCAAGGCTTTGCCTAAATGCTCCTTTGATGCTCTGGTCCCCTAATCCTTTCTTGTCAGTCTCCCTGCTGTCTGCAGGAGAGCACCCAGTTAGTAATTCCAGATTGTTTCATCCTAGTGACTCAGGAGCAGAGTGAATACTAGGAACCACCTCTAAATGATACCCAGCTATGCTGACTCCTTGCACAGCAGGGTATTGACATTGGAAAACAGTTTGGTGCTTTTGTTTCCTTTTCCAAGTCCTGACCCACTGTGAATTTTTATTGGTAAGTCAGTAAATAGCCTTATCTTCCCACAGCAGGAACTGGAATTGTCCCAGTTTAATTAAATAAGCCAGTGCAGTAGTGTTGCTCTCATTTTAGGAAATCTGCAGTTGGGGAAGATCTTCAGTCTACTAGGGATGAGAATGGGAAGACTGCTGTCAGCCTACAGCAGGGTGCTAGAAGGCAATGAAAAACACTATTCCTTTTCCAAGGACACTCCTCCATAGCTGTAATGGAAGATAAATGCAGGGAACAATTGACAACATTGGACTGTAATTCTGATAAGTCATTTAACACTGCCGTGTGTTGTATCCCTGTAGCGGAGGGAAGGGGATCAGTGCAAGCAAAGAAAGTGTGGGAAAAGAGTGTGATGGTGGGAAGGAGGTAGGCCACAGTTGTAAAACAGGTGTCTGGAAAGCTTTATGTCTGAATTGTTGCATATGAGAAAGTGGGAAGTGTGTTGTAGTGCTGAAATCTCCTAAATATACATAAACGGGCTGATGGAACAAGCTGGCAGTCTGTAAGTGGAAGGTGACAAGAGCAAGAGTAACTGGGAAACGACCTTGATCCCTTTTCTGAGAAAAAGTGGATAACTACCTCCATGAAAGAAAAACTCACCTAAACAAAACCAGGGAAGAAGCAACAAGTGAGTTTACATGGGACAAGCTCTGTAGGAGGAGGAATCAGCAGATTTTCTTCGGTACTGTCCTGAAGACATCAGGTTTCTAGTGCAGCACTGTCTTCATTTGGTGTAGAAAAGAGCAAGCAGAGTCACAGACTACATATCTATGTCAGCTGCTTTTCAGCAGCTCGGAAGAGTGTTGAAAAGGAAAGGACAAAAATGTTCCTAAGATGGACTCTAAAAAGGTATTTTAGAATGTAAGAATGAAGGCAGCAAGACCATTAAGCACACAAAGTTATTGTAAACAGAAGATGTGAAATGTCAAGGGAGTTCAGGTATAAGTTGTGTGTAAGAGATAGGTGAAAGAAAGCATGTGTGTCTTCTAATAAGAAAGGTGAATGAGAAAAGAAATGAGATCAGAATTATTTTTTATTCTTTACTTTTTTTGCTTTTGGTCTTTCTAAAAATGATAAGCTATGTCCAAATCTGCAGTGCTCTTGGTATTTGCTACCGGGTAGCAAGAGACAAACACAGTAAAGAGTTCTAAGGCAAATGAGATGTACTCAAGTCAGGCTGGACTGATGAAATTTTTTCTGAGTGCATAGGAGCCAAGAAAAACAATCTCCAAACCATTAACAAGCTTCTTTGAAAACTCCTAGAGGAAGCTTGAAGTCCCAGGGGGTCAGTAAAAGGCAGACATGGTATTTGCCTTTAAAAAGGAGGTAGGCCAGGAGTTTACGTGCCAGTCAACATAATTTAAATTAGGATTAGAATCTCAAATGCTCTTGATAGATTGAAAGAATAACCTGAAATCAATAAAAAGGGAGATGTTAAAAGACAGGTGCAAATTACATTTGAGGGAGAAAAGGAGTCTGATTTATGTATACCAATGGTAAATAGCCGCTAAGATGACAATACTGCAGAAGAAGAATCTAGGGCTACAGTGGACTACAAATATAGTGGGATTCATTACCTTCATTGAGCTGGAAGAAAGGGCAAATGTCACTTGCAGCCTCATTAACGGGAATGTCAGTTGTAAGACAGAAATAATTACTGTGCTTAGCTGAGAATGCCAAAGCCTCCAGAGGACTATGGCACTGGTTTGGACACCTCACTCTGTAGAAGACAGGAACACAGTGAAGAAAAGAAGGAAAGGAAGAGAAATAAAAGGTTTAGAAGTCCTATTCTGGTTGAAAGTCAAAATCTTCAACCACATAAAACATAATGATAAATAGGACAACTAGTAGTTATCAATGTGTGCTATTTAAGAGTAAAATGAAATGTAACCATCCTAGTTTGTAAGAAGAGAAGTTTGCAGGAGGAAGACTTGTTCATGGCAAGGGCAGTTTAGCCCGGGAGCCAGAACCGCCAAGTCCCTTGTCAGCTGCTAAGAACCATGTAGGCTTGGTCACGCTGCAAGTCACGGCGTGGGCTTTGGTGGTCCCTGGTTTCTTCCTGGTCAACCTTGCCATGATGGTGTTAGTCATAAGTAATATGCATTATTTTCAAACTCAGAGATTAGACCTCTCCTTGGTGGCTGCATTGCCTTCCAGATCTACATTTGTTCAGCCCAGAAAAATGTATATGGGGCAGAAAATTTGGGATGCAGAGCAAGAACGAATGGTTTCTCCACCTACACTTTGGACACCTCATGGCTGTGTAGCTCATTATCTGGGGACATGTGCACTTCGCCTGCCTGTGACTGAAGCATCTGCTCAAGCAGGACAAACATATGGATGGTTGTGTTTTGTTTCTAGAAAATATTTAAGAGATGCCCTGGCCTGATGTTCTGGAGTTTCAAGTGCTGACAATTGCCATTAACTTCTGCAAGGGTCGAGGGTAAACATGCAGCACTTCTGCCAACAGTAGGTCACTGTTCTAAACCTTGTGCCATAATGAGAAGTATCTCTCTGCAAGGGCAACTTTTTGTAGTTGTTATTTATGTTATTTTGAATTATTTTAACTGTTATAGGAGAGAAAATTTAGTGGAGGTGAAAGAAATCTGGCTTTGACTCTGCAAAAGGTCTTCTAAGGCTTGTATCTTATTGGAATTATGATATTGCTACTTGGAGGTAAGGGAACACTTTTTTACAGAAGTTCCTCTCTAGGAAGAATGAATTTTAACGATAAATCTGTGAATCCTGCTTTTCAGCACAATGAGCTAAGACTCTAATATAGACTCTAATCCATAATAGAATTAGATTAGCTACTACAATACTGATTCTTCTGTGTAAAATTGAACTAGTTTCAAGAGTACAGAAGGTGTTTGCACTGGAAAAGCTGATCAAACATTCTCCTTGAGTAATGCTGTTGAGGAGCTGTTGCTCATAGGTGACTAAAACAACTTGTAAAAGAGTAAAATGAAATGCAGAAGACTAAACCAAAAGCCATTCCCTCTGCTCTTAATGCAATATGCTGATGTTCCAGCAGTGCATCATCTGGAACATTGTCTGTTCTTGCTGTTTTTTGCATCAGATTCTCACATCTCTGGGAAAGCATGAGAATTTCTACTTTGTGTGAGAAGGCAGAAGAATTTCACCTTAAAACATAATTCCCGTCCATATTTGTGCTGTTTTCACCTGCTTAAGGATTTCGAGGAAAAAAAATTCCAAACCAGCTACATCCCCTGGTTACAGAAAAATCCATAAAGCAGTATTGCATCTCAGCTCTTTCCTGACTCCCGCAATCTCTCCTAGATGCTTCGTAAAAGTGTTGCTAGTGCAAAAATAACCAAAGACCTACAGCAGCTTGTAGCACTGACATAACCTACAAGCTTGGATGAGTTGTATTTTATTAATATGTTGAGCTTGAGGCAGAGTCCACTCTCAGAGATATTGTTGATCAGTGTAAAGTGCCACTTTCCAAGCAGGAGCTATTCTGAATAGTTATGTGTTACTGACAGTGGTTTCCCTGCCTACGTAGACAAATGTCAAATAAAAATGTTACCAGTGATGCTACCAGGCATAAAAGGCACTAAGAGAAATCTTTTCTATCTACTTGTCTGGGTTATCAAACTTTTTTCAAACGAAGCGTTGGGGGGCAGAAACTGTGGAATTGCTTGATTATTTAGAATTATTATTGTGTATTTTTGATAACAGCATATATTTTTTCTATTTTCATATATATATATATAAGTTCTGGAAAATCAATTCATGTGGTGATTCTCCTGCATTTTTCACATGACACGTGCAACTAAGTTCCTGTGAGACAATGCTGGTCTAAAGTATTGGAGGAACCTCTCATTTCAACTAAAAAGGCAGCTGGGTTATGTGGATGCAAAAATAGTTTATCCCTACGCTATTATGGCTGTATTAAAGAGAAATTAAGCTGCTGTTAGAAATGATGGTTATTGAAGACCTGATTTTCTTACGTCTAACTACTGTTAGAGAAAAATCAGTGTTCAAAGGTGGATCTTTCTCTACATGGTCATAACTTTAGATGTGTTTTCAGAGTACTTGGTATTTTTTTTGATTTATTGACTTTTTTAGCCTAAGACCTGAGGTCTTTTAGACAACTGTAATCTGTTCTTGCATGCATGTCACCGAATGATTCACTAAGAGCTTTCTGTTGGTAGAAACTGCTTGGGTTATCCCACTCCATAACAGGATATGGAGTCCTGCTAGTATACTGAGTAATAATTTAGCTGCTGGATGGAAGACTTTATCCTCATCTTCTGTCCCTGGTCATGAGGAAATGATGTTCCTAGCTGCTGCAAGGAGAATGTTTTCTTTCTCCTCCCCTGTTCTCATTTTAAATACAATGGGTTGTTTTCACATCTATAAGTTCTTTGAAGTGCTGCTGTAGATTTTCACGTTTGGTAATGTCTCTGGAGATGTCAGGTCTTGTGCACAGAGCCAGGGACTCCGACGTTGTGCTCCTCTGCGTCTAAACTGCGGGTGTTTGCAACATGACCTCTCTTACCAAGTGCACCCGTCCAAGGTTTGAGCTGCAGGTGGTTGCGTACCTGTGTGATGTGCTGGATAGCCGTGTCCGGCAGAGGCCCTAGGGAAGCAGGAGGGTCAAAGCTCTCTGCCATAACAGAGGATGTGGCAGCAAGCACAGCTCTTCTCACCTTTGACTCCTCCTATGCACTTCGTGATGAGAAGTGAAAGGATAGCACAGAACTGAGGTCTGGTAAATGTGTTTACCAAAGCTCGGATTCTTTTGCAATGGGCAGTGTTCCAACAAGGATTGGCACAATTTATTTGGAAGGCCTTTGATTGAAGGCTTGGTTTTTCTTAAACAACCACTGGTGGTTGCTCTTACAGCAACAAATCAGTGCAAAGGACACCAAATACATTTTTTTTTTAGCGGAGGATAAACTTTCTGTAAATTGTATGTGGCCCCATGGTCCTATTGCTTTACAGATGAGTGCATAGACCAGGTCTAGAGAAAATCCAGTTTTCTGGATTCCAGCTGATAAATTACTCAATTTTTTTTTCAACATGGCTCCAGCAGAACTTCATCTTGGCACCATAATCTTTTCCTTACAAATTCACTGTAGGCAGCCATGGGAGGGAGAGGAAGGGCCTGTCTCAGAGCTGCACAAATTGATTTAATTTTTTCCCTCTTCATATTTGCTGCTTACTTGGGTCGTTTCTCAAAGTATTATTCACTGAAAAATGTAAAAGAAATCATTCTTGTGCAGTGTATATGAAAAAAACTTATGGGAAGGACTTTGAAACTGGTGTAAAATGGAAGAAGTATTTGTCTGTATAAATTCTAAGTAGAGAACCATTATTTTTGAAAATTTTATTTAATGATAATTCAGTAAAAAAGCATGGTTTCATCTTGTAATCTTCAAGACTTTGATGCATTTTCTTTGATCAGTTGAAAAAAGTCCCTAAGTGTTCTAGCCAGATTTTTCTTCAAAAATGTAAGTACATTTTGTGTTTATAAGAGATACAGAAAGTGATGCAACTTGAAATATTTAAGTGACCTAAAAGTGTAAATCATATTTACATGAACAACTTGAAATTTGAAAACCTAAATAGTGTGGTCAGCATGAGACCTCCCCTGCTGTGGTGAGTCAACAGGGGAAGATGGAGAACAGTTTGGTCTTCACATCCCTTTAATCATCTGCTGAAAGTGAGATCACGACTTGTTTCTGCTGGGAAGTAGACTGAGACCACAAACTCATTCCATTTCATATTAATCACCAATTTATTATACAGTAACAGCTTTTTGTCTCTTTAATGAGAATTTGCTTTTAGGCAATGTCTTTGCACTGCAAAGCATCATATCCCCTTGCTAGTATTTTATTTTCCCTTTATTTGATGCAAATTTGATGTAGAAAAGTACAGCCAGCAGCAAGCATGCTTTTTTTTTTTTTTTCCCTTTTTCGACTTTCTGTAGGAGTTCTTCATATTTTCTGCAGAGTTGGGAGAAAAATGTGAAGCAATAAGTGAGAAATTGGTGCATCTGGAAGATCAATTGCAAAGTTCCACCTGCAGAGTTGATGAAGGAGTTATTCATATCCTTTTTGCTAGAGCTGTAGATATGTATCAATCAGTGTAAGTATGTACATGAAATACTTGCCTTTCAGATTCACATGGGATGCTAGTTCTTATTGTAGATTTGATACGTTAAGAATGGAAGAATTAATTGTCTTGCTGAAATGGGCATTTTTGTTTCCTACAGTGCATTTTCACTGTGGTCTGATCCAGCCTTAATTGATTTAAATAGAAATTAGTTCTTTGTAAATTGAGATTAGGCAATGAAAAGCCTTTATTTTACTGTTTAAATCCTTTTGTTTGTAATGCTCATAGAAGTAAAAATATGATGCACCAAAAGCTGCATGGATACAAGTGTTTATGCACCTGCATTTCCCAACATGATTTAACTAAATTAAATGCTACATTATTGACTCACTGTATATTGTCACATATAGGTTGGGTTTTTTTCATTTTTAGAAAAATGGGCAACAGATGTATCATGTGGCATCCTACACAATTTAATCTGCCTCTAATACTCCAGCGGAAGTAGCCAGGTGAGATGTTGTCTTATGCACCATTATCTCTTTCTGTGCTTCATCTCTCAGTATTTTTTTTAAGATTGCTTAACCTTTATGAGGCATTCATTGGGAATTTTTCAAGATTTCAAAATTTAAGGGCACAGATTTTTTCTAATTTAATTTGTAACTTTCACAGGAAAAACGTATCATAAAAGAGATTTTGTTCTTCTGAGAAAGGGCAAAGAGAATGAGAACCAGTGTGGCCAGGGAAGATGAGAGTACTTAGCTGGTAAGGTTTTGTGTGAAGAAGAGGTGTCAGTCAAGGGGATAATGAAGAAAGATTGATAAGTTCAGGGTGGAGAGTTTAGCAGAGGAGCCCTTGCAGACAGGTGTCTGCAAGGTGAGTTAAGGTGATGATGGTACTAGAAAGGATTCAGCTCCTGCTAAACTGAGGTGGGGATAGTTTAGAGAAAGGAGAAAAAACAGTGTGTGGAAATACCACTGTGTTTTAAGTAATTTGGCATCAGTTGCCAAGTTATTGCAAAATTCCTATTTTAAAAACTTGGTTTATTTAAAGGTATCAGAAGGATAAACTTTAAGAGTTGGGTGGAGGGGCAAATGGAGCTGGGGCAAAGTTGCATTGGAGGGGACAAAATCCAGTCAGTAATTTGTTACTCCTTGAAATTTTTCTTTTCTAAGCATTTCAGTATACAGACAATTTATAGAAAGGTTTGACATTCTTTTAATTATATTTACAGTGTGCATATTTGACTGTGTGTACAGCATCTAATTCCTTCCTCCCTTAGGTATATTTACTCTTAAATGAGCTTTTCTTATTGGCCCTAATAGAAGAACAGTATTGAGGGTTGGAGTTACGGGTTCTTTTCAGGGGATTTGAACTAATGACCTTGTGAACAGTCAGGTCTGATCATAGTTATAGTTTACTAGGTAAGGTAAAATAAGCTGGAAAACTGCATTTTTGGTTCCAGAAGATAATACACTACAAGTATGTAAAATAGTAGTATTTGTACTTTTTATGGAGTATGCATATTTCTTCATAGCTGTTCAAACTGCAAGAGTTAGTTGAAAAAATGAAATTAATCATTGGAACTTTCAGAAGTGTTACAGATTAGTCTTGTTTTAAGCCACGGTTGTCTGACAGAGATCTGATTTCCTCTATCAGTGAAATTCAGCTCACGTTATCTAAATACAGAAACGCACAGTGCGTGATATCCTGGTCCTAGCAAGACCATCAGTCACAAAATAAACCATGTTTAAAACATAGGGACATACAAAGAAGCAGTTTAGTGATTCAGCTACCCTTCATTAACATTCAGTTGCTATTTCAGAAGTAGCCCAGATCAATGTGCATAAAATGTTACCATCTGGTACATGTAATCACTATGCTATCCTTCAGAAAGGAATGAGAAAAATAGCTGCCACAGTGCTACAGACCTGTAGATTGTTGTGGGGTTTTTTAAATAAAAACTGCTCAGTACCTTTAAAAAAACTTTCACTCATTGGTAACTTGAATATATTTCAGGAACTAGTACTGAGTGAGGAGACAACAATTAGCCTCAGTAGAAGATGGATGGTTAATAGATGGATCTGTTGTTTGCATGGTCATTTATTTGGTTTGAAATAAAACAATTCCCTATCACAAATAGTGGAAAATCATGCAGTCTTCATTGAAACTCTGTAGAACTCTGAGAGCACGAGCTTAAATATCGGAAATGGTAATGAAAGCAGGATAAGTTTTTCAAACTCTTGTTCACTGGTTATTTTCACCCTTCCCATCATCCCCCCAAAAAACTGCCTTGCACATGAACGTTGCAAACAGTATTAGGTCAAAAATCTCTCTAGGGGCTGCGCAGATGTAAATTAGTCCTGTGGTCTGATTATTAAAAGACTTTTAACAACTCCACTGAGAAAAATAAATTCATAATACTCTCGAGACATTTGCCAATGTTTAGTGTGTCATAGCTTTGATTAATTATTAAGTTTGTATTAGAAATAAAAACCCAGATGTCATTGTTTTTCATTCTGTTTTGATGGCATACCACACGTAAATCAACCATGCTGCTCGTTGTAATTGCCAACGTGAACTGAACAAAGGAGAAATTTAGTGATATTTCTTGGTCCTGAGTATAGGTACAGACCCACTTGCGATTCTTATTTATCACTGAAATTTTTCACAGCAAACATTAAACTGTACTTTTGTATAAAAAGCATGGCAAGGGGGTTGTTAGAGCTCTCTGCAGCACTATGACAGATCTGCTAAATTCTGCATAGTATAACCAAATAAACCCACAAAACATTCAATTATGGTTAATCATTAGTGAGTGTATGAAAACAGTCCACATCATTAATTGGAAAAACCAAAGGATGAGAGGTGACTCATTCTGGTGTCTGCAGAGCTGATGAGAGGTGTTACTTTCCTGACAGTAAAGGCTTGGAATTCCCACTAAAATTAAATGGAGCCTATATTGCAATTTCACAGTCATTTTTGTTCTTAATTAGCAGTTACATTTTGATAGACAATTTGAATGCATGTAATAGTTTGTCCTTGGGAAAATGCTTTGTTGGAAGAAAACCTGGCTGGAGTATTATTATAAAAGCAATCTTCATTCCCTGCCCTAAAACAGACGTTTTAATCAGCTATTTTGAAAATGGAATTTTGTGCCTAAATGTTCGTTAAGCATTGCAGGTCACTTTGCTAACCTTTCACCTTTATCATATGGCAGGCTCTCCTACAAGTCTTGTTTCACACCAGAGTAGATTTTCAACAGAATCAGGAGCGTAGAATTTAGCCTTGTCTGTACCTCACTGAGGAATCTCAGCCTGAGTGAACCTGTAAGAGATTTTGGGACTCCACAAGAGTAAGAGGTGGCAATGGTACCCTCTTTGATCTTATTTTAGATGACAGGAGAGTGAGCCCTACCCACTGTGAGTCACATTGAGAATCCATCTCTGTCTCTGTGGAGCCCACAGCATCCAGACGGGACCTCACCAGTGCTGAGTACAGTGAAAGTATCAGCTCCCTACACCTGCTGGCAGTGTTTTCTTAATCCAGTTGTTGGCCACCTTTGCCTCAAGACGCACTGTTGGCACATGTCAGCTCTGTCCCCCATGACCTTTCCTGCAGACCTATTTTCCAGCTGGCTGGCCACTTCATGTGTAGTGGTGCCTGGGGTTAGAAGAGACATGTGCAGTTAGGTGGTGGTACATCTAACAGAGTTTCTGTCTCCAGACACTAACTTTTAGCTGTTGGAAACAAGAAGAATAGTTAACCAATTTTAAAAAAAACCAACACAACAAAAAACAACCACAAACCCTCTTTGATTATTTCTGTTCTTCAAGACAATTTCTTCTTCAGATGTCCAAAAATTGCTGTTCTTCTCCAAAATCCCATAGGCCCTTGCCTCAGCTCAGCAGTAGTCCTTGATTATCCTTGTAAGGTCTCTTGTCTTACAACATATACTCTTAGTTTCTAATCTTTCCTATAGGAAGGCAATTGATTCATAATGTCTACCTTTTGTCTCTCTATAAACATCTATCCTGAGAGAACAGAACCTGCATTGATGAGCCTATATTTTCAAAAAATTAAGTCTCTACAGTATTTAGATCTGCTTTTTATCTCCTTGTAAATCCTGGACTCTCTCATGATGCTCAAGTTTTTCAAAGAGAGGAAGTCAAATAGGTGAAAAGCTTAATGGAAGACAATGTTTAGAGCTGCAGCATTGTTGAATATGGGTTGTGTCTGTGTGAAGCTGTACCCAAGTACTTTAATTTACTGCTTATGAGACAGTGGAGAGATTTTGTCAGTTTTTCACAGGTAGACAGCAGAATCAGAATATATTCCTAGTTGAAACTTGGTTTTGCTCCTGCCTTGGATACTGGCTCAATAGTTGCAGCACTGGATAGAGAATTGAAGCATGAAGAACACCTTCGCATGTGGACCCACACAAAACTGTTATTTTAATTTTTAAAATGAGTGAAGCTGTTTATCCAGATATAACCTTTGTATATGGATAGAGATTCCATGCTTAGCCATATGCCATAGATATTGCTTAGCCATAAAGGCTTGTTTGACAGTTACTTGTCTACAGATTGTGGTATTATTTATGAGGTTATTGGATCTTGCTGTAGTTAGACTATCCAGTCATTTTTTTTTGTTGCTCCATCTTTCTGTTGGTTAGGAGTTTCTTTCCTTGTCTTTGTCATTTTCTTCCATCCTTCAGGATTTTTCATCTACTGATGGTGAAACATTTCAATTTTGCTTTTTCTCTCAACCTGAAAATAATTTTTTAATTGCTTGGGATATTACAAGTCAGAGACTACACATCAGAAGTAATTAAATTTCAGAGACTTCATGGTGTTCTTAAGCTGAAGAATTTTTGTCCTACCAGTTAGATTTTCAGCAGAGCCTCATGATTAAGTTGCAGAGGGGTGGAGAGTCCAGGAACACTTATAAGAGGATAATAACTCTTCTTCAGAGAAGATGCAAAGCATAATTAATTTGTCCTTGTACACTGCTTTGAGATTCTTGGATAGGAGAAGCTTTCTGATTACAAATAATAGCAGTACACAGAGATAGAAAACCTTTAGATTAACAGAGCTGTCCAGAAATTAGAAGTATGCACGAATATTAAGAGCAAAACTTCATAGTAAATGCACATACATACACAAAGATGAAATTTGAGGAACTGATAACAGAATCAAAAGCAGCCAAAACACCTCTCAAAGGCATAATAATGACTTCCTGAAATAGCAGTGATTTTTATAACTTTACCACAGTCCACACAAAGTTGCAATTTTTCAAAAGGAGTGTCTCACTTTTTACAGTCCTATAACCTGAGGCTGTCTTTTTTTTTCTTAACATTGTATTGATATCAAGGGTCAAGTAAAACAACATTTCATAATGTATGAGCTCTGTAAAGGATAAAGCCTGTCCTTGTGCATTATCTTTTCTGTGCATTGTATTTTTGAAACTGAGTTGTTTCAGTGTCATTCCTGTTTCACTTCCCTTGAAGTGAGGTTCTGAGATAATTTTATGACACGCTGCTAGAAAGGAAACTGTTTCTGTCTTTTGGGGTCCTTGCCCTTCAGCTGTACCTGTACAGGAGGCCTCAGTGTGGTTGGAATGGGCTCTAGGCCTTGGTCACATAAACTTGGTCATTGGTTTAGCATTTCAGCAAGCTTTAATTTGGCTCTGCTTGCTTTCCTCTCCACATAGTGTAAGCTATGGAAGAGAAAATAAGGCTGGTCTCATTAAGCTACACCCAGTCCTTGCACTTCTTTCAACAATGAATATTCTTACTGATGTAAGATTATCAGCAGAAAGGCCACTATATTGATAATACAAACTGCTTATTCCCAGGAGAGGCTAGTCATAGACCAAAACCTGTGCTGCCTAGGAAGCCCAGCCACTTAAAGGCTTATGCACATCAGCAGTTGCTACTATCTCCATTCATGTCCTACCTTCATCTACCTGTCTGTTCAATGCTGCACCCCTTGTATTCTGGTTGCCAGCACCTGACACCTTCCCTCTGTCATTGTGGAGCTGGGAAAGAGAAAAGTAGAAGTTATTTTTCAGAGATTGAGTCATTAGCCATCAGTTTCTCCCTGAATGCATTGCACGAAACCTGAACTAGAGAGAGGCAAATAAAATGTGGAAAACTCTTTCTTAAATTAAACATTTTATACTGAATTATTTAATACTTTTCAAGTGGCCTTCTTCCTTTTAATGCATAACAGTACAACCTCACTACTGCCCTCTTTGCTTTTCAACTTGTTCAAAGCATTGCCTGTAGAGTCTTGTATAGCTTTATATTTGTGTATTCTGCACAACAATTATATTGATAATTGAGTTAACATTAAAGGTTTCTGGAGGTAAGTGGAACAGAAACACTTTCTCTTCTATAAGCTCATTTTGCTTCTTACCTAGATTCCCACCCTGCCTTGCATAGTGCACACTGCTAAGCTGCAGTGACTTGGCTTATGTCTCAGCTTGTTGCCATTGCCCTGTTGTCTTCACCTGGGGTCTGATCCACCCAGGTCTGTGTCTCTGTCTTAAAAATCCACCCTTCATTCGGTAGGGAACTCACAGCTCGTGCTGCTGCCTCCATGGTGCAATTTCTTTATCTCTTTCCTTGCCATGAAAACAGTATCCCCCATCCCTTCCCTTTTTTAAAGTGCTAAATAATGCTACTTGAGAACTTGAGTTTGCCTGGATTTTTCTTTTGAAAGCAAGTGTGAGAAATGTATTAATGTTTAATCCAAACAATTTGGAAGAACTTGAAGCTACAATTAGATAGCCATGGCCATCTGTCGTGAGCAGCAGAACAAGAATTTACTTAATAGCTTGGAAAGAGAACAGGGACTGCCAATCACCTCTAGATTATTCCTTAATAAAGCTTGCACAGTCTTTGCAGAGGGAGATCCAGGTAGTGAAGGAGACACTCCAGACCATGCTGGTGCAACTTCAGTCAGCCAAGGAGGCAGGAGAAGAAAAGGCTGGAGACTTCCTCTGTGACAGCTGGTGTCCAGGAAAACAAGACTTGAAGGAATAATGAGCAGAAAGAGCTGGTAGGATAACATTAATTCACAAAGGGCTGCTTTTAGTAACTGAATACTGTTTTACTAAGCCTCAGGGATCTCTTCTCTCCCCTGCATAACTAATAACTAAATCAATTATGGAGAAATAGAGCCTGAAGGTCTATCATCAGAAGTATGCTAGGCAGCCTCACATGTTTTGGCACAGATTGGGAAACAGCTTTTAGAGCAGAGCAGCTCCTGTAAATGTGTAGATTACAAATTGATACATTTCAAGTGAGTCTGCAAAGTTGCCTTTAATGTCAGTGAAATGAAGACTCAGTATCTGTCTCATGGATTTTTTTCCCCCTGATTTAAAAATGCAGCATTAAAGCTGGAACAGTTAGTATTTCTTGGAAAATAGCTGTAAGAATAATAACTTTTTTTTCCCTTTGGTTTTAAACAGCTTTCTTACATTGAATGTATTTTCACATTCCTGCCAATAATTAAATCAATAGGATGAAATTCAAGCTAAGCAAGTTCTTTCGACTGAAATTTGGATCTCATTTACTCTGTGGTATTGACTACAGTGGAGGTAACTAACAGCAGCCCCTAGAGCAGTAGTTTAACTAGCTTTATTTAGGTATAAACTTGCTTTAGTATTAACAGGGGTTGTCTAGCAAAAAAAAAAAGCCTATGTTGATACGTGTTCCTTACATTTAAATATTGTATGAACAATAAGACATTTAAGTCTCCTTGTAAAGGTTACTACTATTACTTTGATCTTCCTTATAAACTTAAGAAGGAATACAGATTTTTTTGCAAGACACGTCTATATATACATTCGTAAATGTGTATTTTTATAGGAAATAAAAGCAATGCTCAACTAAAGCCAATCATTATAAATTACCTGTATTTAGATCATGGTTCAAAACAGTTAATGCCTTCAAAAATTCATTGTGTACCCTTACTTTGATACCGGTGTATCTCTGATGTCATAAAAAATTCTGTTTCTGTCATTTGTTCCAGAGGGAAAATTAAAAAAAAAAAAAAAAACAGAACAAAAAACCAACCACTGAATTGTTTTAAATCCAATACCTGAAGAAAATGTCTTGCAACTCAGTGCTGTACTTTTTTTGATATTGTTTTTCTGATACATTTAGAATTACTTTTCTCTGCTACTTCAATTACTCATTTTATAGCCATATTGTGAAGGTTTTTAGCAAATTGTGAAGGTCACAGAACTACTTGCCCAATAAGATTGTGTTCATTTTCTCATCTGTTTAAATACTAGTTGAAACTTCTACCTCAATGTTAAGTACATAATGAAGGAGGAAAAGAAGTGCCAGGCAACTGGGACATCCAACAGGATTATAATTGCCTGCAGGAGCATACAGTTGTCAAACCAGGGGAGCAGAGCTTGGATGGTTTCTGTGGTCATCAGATCCTCAGGGTCAAATTACAGCCCTGTAATTCAGAACCTGGTTGACTTCTCATGTAATATATGGGCCAGCATCCATGTTGCTGTAAAGAATTCTGGATCTTCAGCTTGCATGGACTCTGCTACTGGGTTCCCATCCTGTTTCAGATGAAGGTCTCTTGCTGCTCTGCTGCTGCTCTGACAAGTTTCTTCCTCTAAAAGTCCCTGTTCAGTACCTACCTCCCCCAGTAGCTTTGACACTTTCAGAAGCAATCCTGAACAGAGGAGCAAGGTGTTTGTCTCCAGCTCAAGGCAGCCCAACAAGCATGGGTACCAGCCTGCAGCACCCTGACATGCAGCCCATGCCCAGGACCAGCTCCATGGGAAACCCCACCTGCCAGAAAGCACTCATGGAAACCCACGAGTTCAGGTAACAGGAAAGAGAGCACACTGACAAGATAGAGCTCTTAAAACTGTTTCTTTAAGACTCGCAGAAGTTCCTTGTGGGTTAATACCAGAGAGGGCCCAGGTACTGAGTTTCCAGCAATGAGCATTTATATAGGACAATGACAGTCCCAGAGACAATGGCCAGTACACTAAGATTGTATGACACTCCTCTCTCACACACTGCAGAGTATGTGGAGTTTTGTCCTTTGAATAATTAGTGCCTACACTGTAAATAGCTGGTAGGCCCTAGAAGTGCCTTAGAGCCAGGATGAGCCACAGGTGGAGCATGAAGTCTGCCTCCTTGCAGTAGCAAGGGCTCAGCAACAGGGATATTAACCAACCATCAGAGGGGCAGGAAAACAGCACCCTCATTCTCACTAGCAAGGTTTCTTGAAGACATTCTCATTCAATTAAAAAAACCTGTGTGGCTTTTGTTTTGAAGCTTCAGAGCACCACTGCATTTTAATAAAAACTCCACTTAGGTAACCACTCTAATAAGACACTGAACTGCTGAGAAGGGAAACTGAATCAGTCATCATTCATGTTATATTTGTATCTGTTAACATTTATTTTATACATAATGTTGACTACTACTACTTTAATTTATTATTCCATTAGCTTCACTGTTAGAGCCAGTAACTATCCCTTTTCTCAGACACATTTGATAATAAGCATACTAAAAAAAAAAGTATACTGTGCAATGTATCGACTGCCTTTTATCTGTGGATAGAAAACTTTCAAATAAAGAGAGGTATGTTTTTAACTAACCCAGTGTCTGTTCTCATTCTGTGCAGTGTACAACATTTTAGAAATTTTATCGTGGGGAGTGGAGGAGAGGAAAGGAGAAAGAAACCATGTGTGTAACTATTATTATGCTGTTGACAGCAGTAATTTATCTGCTTGGGGGAATCTGTTATGCCTTTTGGAAACAGTCTAAAGACATATTCAACACTAGAGTCTGACTGTAAAAATGTAGCTGCTTTCAGTATGAGAGGGAGAAGGAAGTATCAGGCAGTAAACTATGCAGACAGGTAAAACCTGCACTTGAGTCTCAGCTTTACTCTGTCCTGCTGTGCAACTGAATTGTGCCTGCCCTCCCTCAGTTCCTCAGCCATGGTTAAGGGTTGAGGGAAGAGAAGTATGACTGTGCATTGGCTACAGCAATATCTGAGGTCACAGTCATGCCCTTACACACATTCATTGCCATGATTAGAGGTAGGAGAGTGCATACAGTGTCCCAGGAACCAGTTTCACACAGGCTTGCTAGAACTCTTGCTTTCAGGTGGGCTGGTCTCCCATCACCTGCAAACAATGAGTATCACCAGAAATAAGTCCCTGTCCTGCCCAGGACATGTGGTGTCCCTGTCCAAGACCCCAGACCCAAAAGGTTTGAAGATTATGTAGGCATATAAGGCTTGATGTGTTTATCTTCTACCACAACAATGGAATAATAATTTAGATTGAGACCTAAAGACTGAGCCCAATTCTCCCAGCACTGCCAAGTCCACCACTCAGCCATGTCCCTAAGTGCCACTTCTACATGTTTTAAATACTTCCAGCACTGGTGACACCACCACCTCACAGGCTAGCCTGTTTCAATGCTTGAAACCTTTTCAGTGAAGAATTTTTTCCTACTATCCAACCTAAACCTCTGCTGGTTCAGCTTAAGGCTATGTCCTCTTGTCCTAACACTTGTTACGTGGGAGAAGGGACTGACCTCTAACTTCCTACAATGTCCTTTCAGGTAGTTGTAACAAGTGATACATACCGCCTGAGCCTCCTTTTTCTCCAGGCTAAACAAACTCAGTTCCCTCAGCTGCTTCTGGTAGGACTTGTGCTCAAGCCCCTTTACCAGCTCCATTGCTATTCCAAAGCACACAGAATGGACTGCTCCAGAAGAGCTGCACAATGAGGAAACAACTCATGGTTAGCAGTGTCTTGCATGTGCTTTGTAGGAGTAGTTTGTGTTGAATACATACACACAACCCCTCCCCGCCCCCGTGTAGAAACATATTCTCAAGGGACTAAAGAAGAAAGCAAGGAAAGGACAGCACCCCAAAGAGTGTTTAGCTCCAACCTAATATTTCTTTTCTTCACAATCAATTAGCTAAATCCATTCTTTCTAAAGCATGACAGCTCAGGCTTTTGCTATCATTACTTGTTAAATCAAGATAAGTGCCTCTTTTCTAGAGCACTGGAGAAGGCAGTTCAATAATGGGTCCCAGATAGGCAGTAGTGCTGGAGAGAGCTCGAGGGTGAGATTAGAATAATCCTCATGTATCCTCTTAGTTTACTATCCTATTAAAAATGAGACTGAGACCAAGAGATTTTTTAAGTTAGTCTAAGAGATTAACATGCTACAAAGAAGCTCTAAAATATTATGCTCACATGGATATTTTCCTGGACTGCTAAAGATGATAATACAAGTTTCTGGAGAAGTATAAAAAAAATTAAAAGAAAAAAGGGCCTCTGAATATAAGAAATTCTGCCTGAACCTGAAAAGCAGCCAAGCCAGCAGCCACAGTAAAGCATTTCTCTCCAATTTCTAATGAAGTTTTGAATATGAGGCCTGGGAAAAGAACA
This sequence comes from Cephalopterus ornatus, assembly GCA_013396775.1. NCBI lineage: Eukaryota > Metazoa > Chordata > Aves > Passeriformes > Cotingidae > Cephalopterus > Cephalopterus ornatus. The sequence continues at coordinate 535,004 of VZRE01000103.1, read as the reverse complement.
TCTGGAGCTGAGTGAGTAAGGAAATATTTGAGTTCTGCAAATGCATGTCATTTAGTCACACTCTCCTTGTTTTCTCATCTGGAAGAGCAGTGTCTTTGGGAAGGGGGTGTTGGGGCATTGTCAAAGACACACAATGTCAATACATCACTAAGCTATTTGTTCTTATAATCGCCTGCAAAGTTGAACAAATAGTTTGTAATAATAAGCAGCTGTACAGGAATACTAAGTGGCAAAAGAGAGAGAATATTAAACTAGTCAGTCACAACTAGGAGATGCATGATAGATCTCCCTGGAGAAATGGAAAATTAAGAGACCTTTCCACAGTAACAGTCCAATTTATAAGAAGAAAACCTCATGTTTTTTACTTCTCTGACAATGAGACTTTGAAACACCAAAGGAAAGACCACTGTGTTTTCTTGTCAAGGAGACTCAAGATTTTAAGTCTATCAGCTCAATCCTAAAACCTAGAGCTTTGTGCCCACTGTCAGGCTTCCTTTTAGTAGCAGTCCCAGGGCAAGGCTCAAGAGCAGCAGCTGGGAGCCAGACAGAACTCTGCATATTGGAGCTTCTTGAGGCCTATTCTGGGAGTCAGTGTCACAGGAAATGGGTTAGAGGTACCAGGGCCAACCTGTTCCACTCCTTGGGGCTTGAGAGGGGTTAGATACATCCACCTCACTATTTCTGTGCTCTTCTAGAAGTTTAAAAATTTTTCCTATTGTTTTCGCTTTAAAGTGGGTTTTCTGAAAGTTTCTTATGCATCCTCTCTAACCTGAAATTTAGAGGTACCAGGATTGTTTTATTTGTCCTGGCTCAAACACAGTAAGGTCAAGCAGTGAGATCTGTTTGTTCTTAGCTATTGTCTGATGAGTTTGGATCACAGTTTACTCCTTTAATTTCAATAACATGAGCTCCTGGAGCAGCAGCTGACTAGTTGACAAGGCTATTTCCCTCGCTTAGGTGGGCAACACTGAAAAGCAGGAACATGGCATTGCCATCTACACACAGCACTGACAAGTCTATGAGCGCTGCCAACTCTGCAGTGCCCCCGCAAAATAAAAACAGGCAAGGTTTCAGGAGAAGAGGTACAAGAACCTCTTGGAGATTAGGACAAGCTAACTTCCTTACAACAGAACACCAGCAAAGTTCAGTACAGATAACTTATTAACTAAAGGCCAAAAAGTGACCTGCTCCTATCCTTTAGTATTTAAATGGAGAAATATTTCCAATGCTTACTGGTTGCTTCACCTAGCAGAGCTCTCCACCAGAGAGAGAGGAAAAAAATATTTTTAGCATGGAGAGTAATTGTCCATTGGAAGCACAAAACTCTGTCTTTCAAAGATGAAAGGAACCTTGGGATTTTTTTTGTTTCCCCAGAAATTGTAAATAAAGCCCAGATGTAATGCACTTGATTCAGAAAACAGCACAATCCAAGTTCGTACAGCCTGCATGATACGTATGGCACTGAGTAATAGTTACAGTGCTTTACCTTAAATATATGCATTTTCCATGATGGCTTAAAAAAAAAAAAAAGGCACAGAAATCAAAAATTAAAGTGCTTTCTTAAACTGTTGTTTAGCTGCAGAGATGGGGTCGGAGGACAGAACAGCTGAGCGTCTGCAAGTTGGGAAAGCCTATTTACCTACTCTCTGATCTTGACCTTAGCTCAAAAGGGCAAGTGAAACCAAATGCTAAGGAAGGCCTTATTGTAAATCTTTCCTGGGAAGCAAAGACTGATGCTGTTACAAAATGGTTCACAACCTGACTAGAGAGGAGCCTAGGCTTATGAGCCAAATTTCTTCCCTCCCAGGTTCAGGCAGCTTAAATGGGCTGGAGATATGTTTCATTATGTAGTACCAGGCAGAACAGGGTGATGCTGGCACCAGACTTGGTGGCTGGGGAGCAGAGGCAGTGCCACAGCACTTGGACTGTGCTCCAGCATGAAAAGCAGCACACCCACTTGCAGTGCTGAGCATCCTGTTCTGCAAAAAGGAAAATCCAAAGAAATCCAACCACCACCACAGCTATCAGGCACTGCTTGTCTTGGCTCATAGTGCTGTCATTTGATCAACATTGTGCCACTTGATTTTGTTAAATGAGAAAGAAAAGGTGAAAAGAACACCCTGCCCCTCACAGCCATACATGATTTGTCATTGCTAATTTTCTATAATGAGCTGTAGCAAATGAAGCTAGTCTCTCTCCATTAATCCTGATGGGAGGTGTTTCTTCTTTGTCTTCTCATGAAGTACCCCAAATTCTTTGAATCAATACACTACAGCTGTACCAAACCCCAGCTGTCCACAAAACTTCTCCCTAGCATTATGAACACAAGGCTGCAATACAGAGCAGCTCTTGCAGTACAGTAATACTTCCTTTGGTTATGACATGGGAATAGTAAGGCATCACCAGCATTATTTTGTGCTTTCTGCAGTGTGAATTTCTTTTTATCCTCAATTGGAAATGTAATATTGATTGGGTCTACTATAGAGGAAAAAAGAAAACAAACTAAAAAAAAACACAACAAAAAAAACCCAAAACAACCAGCAATATTGTCTCCTTAAAGAGAACTAAATCACCAGGCCTGATTAATGTCTTTTCTTCTGCAGCCTTATTTTTTGGCTTTAGGAAGTTCTTCCTAGAAGATATATTGAGGTCAGCGGAACAATCATTCAGGGATTTCTTTATTCACTTTCCTCATAAATTGGTAACAGAGTCTGCTTATCTTTTGCAAAAGGTAAGCTTCAAGTTTTGCCTCCAGCTGTTAACGGTCACTGCATCATTTGTTATGGAAGGTGGTATTTAGCTCTAGGAGTTGAATCAATAGAAGAAAATAATTCCAACTCCTGTGTATGGACAGTCCACTAGAAAACCCTAAGCAAAGCATCTGATGTCTTGTGGTCAAGAGCTCCCAGGGAGCTTATCCTTCCCTCCAGTCAGTCCACCCCTGAGGTAAAGGCTCAGGCAGACACATGTGCTCCACATTCATCCCTCTAACACCTTTAACATGTGGCTTATGCATGTCCTAAATGGTGCACCAATTTGAAAGAAAGGAGGAAACTTCATACTGGAATTGAAGGATTTTTCCCCACTGCTGCTAGTCATATTTTCATTTCAGCTCTCCTCTTTGATCTGGCTGCACAGCATCCTGCCTCTGCCATGGGCTGGCACATCAGCGCTGAGGCACGGGTGGTTGTGGCACTCCTCACCCCTGCACTCTGCAAATGTGTGTGGGCACACAACCCCCTCCTCGCACGCACGCACGCACGCACGCTACAATCCGAGGGAATAAACAGAGCCCAGATGCTTTACCCTGACTCCTTCTGGGTCAAAGCCTGCTGAAAGCCTGATGCTCAGAGGAGACAGGCATGCTCATCAAGGATTGAGGATCCCCAGAGCTCAGGTCAGAGAAAGCTCTTTTAAGCCACGTCTTGCACACATCTGGATCTTCAGAGGTTGAAGCCAGCCAAGCAGAGAGCAGAACCATTTGTCTCTAACCCCACTTCCAGTTTGTCTACTAATCTTTTCCCTATCTCTGCAAAAACACTGACAGAATACCACCAGATAGGCAAGAAAGTTTAGTTCTACTGGTTGAAGTAGGAGGCAAAAGGTACTTGCTTGCCCCAGCAGTTCTCCCAGAGGAGCTAATCTCATCACAGGAAGAGCTACAGAACCCAGTTGGCACCACAGGCCTAGGCTCTCACAGGGGGTTATCAGCTGCAGTGGTACCTTCACACACCTTCTTTCCCATCTCTGCAAGGGCAAAGAAAACTCATCTGCCTGGAAATACAGCAAAAGCAAATTCAAGAGTCAAGGATAGCCTGGATATCTGTCTGACCCTACCAAAGCTGGGCTATGTGAGCATGGGCTTTCAGCACCTCACTGTACCAATCTCAGCTAGAGTTAACATATCAGTCCTGGGTGGTTACTGTGTAGCTCAGTTACTGGTTGTGGAAGACTTAGAGAAACAGGAAAGATGAATCTCTCATGCCTTATAGGCAACTCCAAACTATCCCCAAATAATTAGCAGTGCTCACTGAAGGCAAATGAAAGGGCAGAGGTCCCCATCCCTCAGGGCTTTTAAGCACATCAGTGATTTTGAGAATGCAAACCTGAGTCCCTAGTAAATTTTACCAACAACCTTACAATAAAAACATGGCATACTGTCAAGGCTGTCCAAGCTGAGCTTTCTAGTCAGGGTAGGCTGAAATCCACATGCCTCTCTGTTCTTGCTGAACCTAGTACTCACCAGTAAGGTCTCCTGGCCAGTCTGTGGGAACCCCCTATGCAAGGTTGCACTGTGCATCTGGCAGAGGACATTCAGACCCTTTTTCCATGTAAGTCTGTGACTTTGAACACACCTACAGTGCTTCAGTGAGGCTTGCGGTAGTTAAAAGATATCCTGGTCCTCTGCAGTTAGGCATGGCTTTGCATAGCCCTGAATCGATGTAGAAGAAATAAAGCTTGTAAGACATCCTCCATGAAGCATGTAAGCATAGGAAAAGGCAGACTTTGTGTGACTACACAGACTGCAAAAGACAGTACCCACTAGAGGTCAAGTTCTTCCTTGCAACTTGGTGACAAGATTTCAACCATATGCTCTTGTAAATCTCAGCGTGTCACTGAATGCGTCTTAATTCTCACCCAGATTGAACACAATGCCCCAGCAGGAGCCTGGTACACTTCAACCTCCCAGCCACTGGCCAAGAAGTTACAGTGCTCACATCAAGACTCACCAAGAGGTAGAGCAACTTCTCCCATGCTATTTGGGGCTAAAAGAAGGCCTTAACAACTTTTTCTGCTGCTCATGTGGAGGAACTATGTTGCTCGGCATCTGGGAGTCAATGAGTTTCAGCAGGCACCACTCACATGGACAAGTTCAGTGAGCAGCTCTACTTCCCCCAGCCTCAGCTACTCCCCTGATACTGATTTTCAGCTTCTCTTTCCACTTTCTGATGCTCTCTTGAGACCTTGCCTCTTTCTTCAGGTTTCCCCTTGCAGATATGCACCTTCTCTAGCAGAGAATATGGCACAAGAGTTTATATCAGCAGCTGTTGAAAGGAGAGCTTCTCCTGCAATATACACATTCCCACCCCACTGTCTCCTAGGCTAAACACAGAGTCTTGAACCAAACCCCACCTGCCCTTCCAGGTGTCATATGCAATCTGACAACTTTAAAACATAAGCAATAGTTGAATTTGCTTTAGCAGAGAGAGGGGACTAGAATATCTCTAGAGGTCCCTTCCAAATCCAATCAATCTGCAATTAGAAGGAAAAAAAGCTCAGAAAGTAAACAGCACTACTTAGTTGAATTTCAGATCTGCCAAGTGTTCCCTGCCACTTTTAATCATAAGTCAAAGTAATCCTTTAAGAGGTTTTGCTGGAGGGAGCATTAAAGTGTGCAGGATCATGTGGAGTTCTCCAAGTAGAGTCACAAAGTGATACCAGGAAAAAAATGCAGGCAAGAGGCACACCACTGATATGCTTCCAAAGTTCTGCTCTTAAAATGCTAGAGAAACCTGAGATTAGACAGATATTGACACAGGATTCTTGTAATGGCAACCAGTAAGTGCATTTAATTTCCAAATTGCATCTTTACAAGAAGCACTGACCCAAACATAAAACTTAAGCACAAGCAACAATTTACAGCCCCTTTTGGAGTAACAGCTGAGCTGCTTAAGGAAAGCTCGACCTAAGGTAACAGATAAAGACCTCCAATGTCTGCAACAACATCCCTACAGCATTTGAACTTTGCTCGGGCCCCTCATGTGTCTTTCCTCTTTGAAACTACTATAAGACAGCCCTCTCTCAGTTCATCTCTTTTGTGCTCATAAAATAACAGGAATGATGACATTTGACACACAAACTTTGCACCAGAAGGCAGGCACTGCAGCAATAAAGGACAAACATGGCTCCTTCAGCTCGTGGATAGATGTGAAGCTTTCAGAGGGTGATAGAAATTTGCTCTTCTTGCAATAAACAGGCAACAGATTCAGGCCAGACACTGCAGAATTTCTACAGGCTACCCATGAGTGAGACTTTTCATCCAGTGAGACAGGAGGTGTGAGGTAGGTTTCTTTAAAGGGCACAGCTTAGCATAACTCATTTCTTGGATCCCTTTAAGTGAGGGCTTGTAGGACCTCAGAGCCCATCATGCATTTCAAGCTAGCAGCAATGACATCATTGGATTCACTAAGGAAAATACTGCCTTAGATTCTTTTTATTTCTCCATTCATCCAAAACATCTTGTGAACATTTTACCCCTAGCTGAAACAAATTCCCTTTTGTAAAGGGCACAAGAATCTTTCTAATGTAATGATGCTTTACAACAGTTTTAAAAAGGAAAAGGAAAGATGCAGTCCTCATTTTTAGCCACAATAAGGAAATAAAAAAATAAGTCAGCAATTCTAAAGATCATCTGGGAAGAGCAAGGTATTCATTTTTCCAAACCATGGTCTTTGGTCATCTCTTTAATTAAATATTGACAGCCACAAAGGAGCACAGACCCATTTTCTCAGCAGCCCTATCATGACAGAGGCAGTTACATATTCATATACAATGCCTTTCCCAGAACAATCCGCGGACTAAGTCCCTAGCATGACTATGCTGCCAGCAAGACACTGCAGAAGGTAGTGTATGAACCCATTCCTTGCATTATATGAAGTATTAATTTAAAAAAAAGAAGAAGAACAAGCAGCCTTCTTAGTGAAGGAAAAAGGTGAGGTAAGGATTTCAACCACCATCTCCTCCCACACCTGGAGTTCACAGCATTATTATTCATGTCAGACTATTTTGTGTGGAAGAAATTTTGTGCTGTAGACCACATCCAGGACAGGAACTTCTTTCTCCCTTGCAGGATTTGCAGTCTTACAAACCTAGTATAAAACAGCCGAATAGCCTGCTTCACCCAGGTTCATTGACCAAGACAAAAACCTGTGTCCAAGCGTGGAGATAATCCAAGGAAACAAGGGTTCCCCACCATTTGCCTGCTCTGCATATCGATCTCCTGCTGAAAGGGCTTCCTCCACCTACCACTCATTTATATGCTGCACCCCACATTGGAGGCACCTTTCTCACTCCCTGCTTATCCTCTCTCCTAATTGATAAAATCAGTAGCATGCACTTGACAAGAAGCAGCCCACTCCAAGGAAGCAAAGAAACACTCCATGACACTAGCTCAGGGGCAGAACTGAGGAATTTGCCATTCCCACCACTGGCTCTCATCACACTTAGAGGGGGAGGAAGGGATTGTCTCACCAATGACCCACCAAAACCAAGTTAAAGCAAATGCAGAGATCAGCAACCATAAGTTCATAGACAGATGTACCACATTTCATGCAGCAATCGGGGCAGAGATTGTCTAGATAAGGGCAAGATAATCAGGAATGGCTGGCAGACCCTGCAATTCTCTCTTTGGAGAGCACAATATCAGCAGTTAATCCACAGAGTCATTTCCTCCTTCCCCATCTCTCAGCCCTTTGATACTACTAATTCCTATCTGCACATACAAGACCCTGTTTTCATCATGACATGAGCTAATTGACTGATTCTGACACAATAATTATCTGGTAAAGGTAGGTCTACATTTACTTATTTAACATAGATGGTGCAGTTCTTGTGCCAGGGAAGCTTCTGACAGTGGCTGGGCACACATTGGATGGCCTTGCTGCAGTGCACTGCTCCATGATGCCAAGGGCTGCTGTGCAACCAAGCAACAGGATGTTCTGCATCAGGAGATACAAAGGGACAGAGCAGGACCAGGCAAAAGTCCACATTTGCCTCAGAAATCATTCCACTAGTGAATCCCCAACAGCCTATTGAACCAGTGGAATGTTTTTATGAAAGCTCTGGCACATCCGTATCTGTGTCAGATGATGCTTGAACAATTTTAAAGTATCTCTGTGATTCTGTGAGCCTGTTTTGACTACAGCTATGTCACAAGTGGTAGTGTGAAATAATCTGCAGACAAGGATCAAGTTCTATTGAGCCCCACTGAACCGAGCGAACAGGATGCACAGCCCTAGGAATCCTGGCAAAGCAGCATTTCATGTGCTATCAGCTTACTGTGCAAATGCTACTGAGTTTTAAGTCTCAAATGCTCTACAAAATATGATGTTTCTCTTACCTTCCCCCCATTCCCAACCCTCAGGGCCATATTGCACTCCTCTCTACTTTCAGCTTGGAGACTTCTTAATGAAGTTTCAGTAATTCCCTTCACTCACTGGTCAGCAATAAGCAGATAATCACACAGAATCACAGAATCAAGTAGGTTGGAAAAGAACTCTGAGATCACAGAGTGCAACCCATGACCCAACACCACCTTGTCAACTAGACCATGGCACTATGTGCCACATCCAGTCTCTTTTTAAATATCTCTAGGGACCGTGAATCCACCACCTCCCTAGCAGCCCATTTCAATGTCTGATCACTCGCTCTGTAAAGAATTTCTTCATAATGTTTAACCTAAATGTCCCCTGGCACAGCTTCAGATGGTGCCCTCTTGTCCTACTGCTTGTTGTCTGGAGGAAGAGACTGACCCCCACCTGGTTACAACCTCCTATGTAGTGAGTAATGAGGTCTCCCCTGAGCCTCCTCTTCTCCAGGCTAAACAATCCCTCAGCTGCTCCTCATAGGGCCTGTGCTCCAGTCCGTGCACCAAAGAAGGGCCTCGTTGCCCTTCTTTGGACCTGCTCCAGCACCTCAATATCCTTCCTCAACTGAGGGGCCCAGAACTGGACACAGTACTCAAGGTGTAGCCTAACTACTGCCAAGTACAGGGGAAGAATCACTTCCCTAGTCCTCCTGTTCCTGATACAGGTCAGGATGCCATTGGCCTTCTTGGCCACCTGGGCACACTGCTGGCTCATGTTCAGCTTCCTGTCCATCCAAACTCCCAGGTTCCTTTCTGCCTGGCTGCACTCCAGCCACTCTGTGCCCAGCCTGTAGCGCTGCAGGGGGTTGTTGTGGTCAAAGGGCAGGACTTGGTACTTGGCCTTGTTAAACATCATACCATTGGATTCAGCCCATCTATCCATCCTGTCCAGGTCCCTCTGCGATGTTTTAGAACCTCGTTCCCCTCTGCATCTAAGCAGATTGGAACAGTGTCACATTAGCCAACTTCCAGTCATCTGGGACCTCTCTGGTGAGCCAGGGCTGTTGATAAATGATGGAGAGCAGCTTGGCTCCCTCATCACCCTAGGGTGGATCCCATGTGGCCCCATAGACTTGTGACAATCCAAGTGTCTCATCCTTCTGGATTACATGGGGGCTATTTGGCTCCCCATCCCTTGTCTACCATCCTAGGAGACCAGTTGTCCTGAGGACAACCTGTATTGTTGTCAAAAACTGAGGCAAAGAAGGCGTTAAGTACCTCAGCCTTTTCCTTGTCTTTGGTAACTGTGTTCCCCTCTGTGTCCAACAAGGAATGGAGGTTTTCCTTGCCCCTCCTTTTGCTATTGATATATTTATAAAAACAGTTGTTGTTATCATAAACAGAAGTGGCCAGATTAAGTTTAAATAGTGCTTTTGCCTCTCTAATTTTCTTTCTAGAATGTAGTTAGGTCACGTAAACACTTCATGAGTTGCCTGCCCTTTTTTCCAAATGCGATAAGCTCCCTTTTTTCCCTTAGTTTCTTGCAAAATCTGCCCGTTCAGCCAGGCCAGTTGTCTTCCCCACCAGCTCGCCTTTCAGCACATAGGGACAACCTGCTCCTTCGAGATTTCTTTCTTGAAGTATGTCCATCCTTCCTGGACCCCTTTGTTTTTAAGGGCTGTTTCCCAAGGTACTCTCTGAACCAGCCTCCTGAACAGGCCAAAGTCTGCCCTCTGGAAGTCCAGGGTAGAGTTTTTGTTGATGCCCTTCCTTACCTCACCGAGTATTGAAAATTCTATCATTTAGTGGTCACTGTACCCAGACAGCCTCTGATCACCACATCTCCAACAGCCCTCCTCTGTTTGTGAACAGCAGGTCCAACAGAGCACCAACAGTGGTAGGTTCATTTATCAGCTGCAGCAGGAAATTATCGTCCATACACTCTAGGACTCTCCTGGACTGCCTCTTCTCTACTGTGTTGAGTTCCCAGCAGACATCCAGCAGGTTAAAGTCATTCACAAGAAAAAGGGCTGGCAATTTTGAAACCTCTGCCAGCTGCTTGTAGATTAATTCATCACCCTCATCATCCTGATTGGGTGGTCTATATCAGACTCCCACCAAGATGTCAGCCTCGCTGGCCTTTCCCTTGATTCTTACCTATAAGCACTCAACCTTATTGTCACTGACCTCAAGTTCTGCAGAGTCACGAGACTCTCTAACATACAGAGCCACCCCTCCACCTCTCCTATCTCTTCTGAAGATCTTGTAGCCATCCATGGCAGCACTCCAGTCATGTGAGTCATCCCACCATATTTCTATGATGTCAAGTACCTCCGTTTCCTGCTGTACAATGGCTTCTAGCTCCTCTTGCTTGTTTCCCAAACTGCGTGCATTGGTGTACATGCACTTCAGCTGGGTTGCCGATATCGCTCCTAACTCTGGCATTCCACCCTTGGGCTTATCCCTGGAGAACCTGGTTTCAACCCCTTGCCCCTTCAAACCTAGCTTAAAGCCCTCTTGATCAGACCTACCATCTTACATGCTAGGGTTCTTTTGCCCTTGCTAGACGGACAAAGCTCAAACTCTATCAGGCTTGGTACCTTAAAAATTGCCCCATAATCAAATAATACTGAAGAACAGACATTGTCTTCTGCCCAGAGCAGATGCACTATGTGACTAAGAGAGAGGGAACATTTTATTTTGGGAAAGTACTTCTAAACTTTGTTTTAGGGTAGGGAATACTAACTATCTTGGAGCAAGCCAGGGCCAAAAGACAGCTATCCTTCTCTAACACCCATCAGTCCACACATTCTGAATTAGATCCAGACATGGTTAAGCCAAGCAGGACGGGACTACTTGTCTTCACCCCTATGCTGAGTGTCTGACATGTGAGCCAGTATAGGTATATCTGTCTCTTCCTTCCTCCCATACGCCTCACTAGAGGTACTGAATCCCAGCGCCACAAAAATTAATGGCAATTTACTACCACTAGTGTCTGAGACAAAGGCTGGCTGTGCTCTGGATCAGCTTCTGACTTTTGGCCTAACAAAAGAGCCTGGGCAGGGAACTGAGAGCTCGTCCATATTTACAGAGGAACACATGAAGCTCACTGAGAGAAACCCTGCTACAGGCCACTATGAAGGTGCCACCATCTCATAGCAGATGGCAGCATCACATGCTGAAACATTTTTTAAAGCACTTTATGTGCCAGGAAGTAGTCACATCAGGTTAGCAGTTCACAAGCACACTAAAGTTCAGAAATTAATTCACTGCTGTCCTAACACTTCCCAAATGGCACTTGTGAGCCCTGCTGCCCCTCCATCACTGTATTGCTATATCCATGCCCTCAGTAGATGGAAGATGCATTTTATGTGGTTTTTCACGCCACTGTGGATTTCTACAAACACATGACTATTCAGAAAGACTCTGCAGGATTACTACCCAGCATAACCCATCTGCTTTGCCTGGTTTCGTACATCTTTAAAGAAAACACTTTGAATAGATCCAAGGTCCAACAAGTTATGGTTGCAACATCCACAGAAATGTGACCTCTGCTAGTTGGCTTCAGACAACATCAGTATTGCAAAATCTGTAACACAAAACATAGTCCAGTCAAATATTGAGCTGGTGATGTTATCCCATTGCTGTTCCCCAGTAAGTGTTTGATAGTAGATATGTTAAATGTTCGCTTCATAAGCCTCTCCAGCATCCTCAGTTTCAGGAGGCATGGAGGATGCTCAAAAGCTTAGTGAAGGGGTCAGTTACTTTAACCGATGCCCTGATCCCTTGATATTCCTGATTATTTTAAAATTTATCTTTCAGTTAAATTTAATAATGTGTAAGGTGTTCTGACTTGGCCACAACCTCCTTTGAGTACAGGTTTCAGGTGGGTATTTAAGTAGTCACACACCTCAACAGCCTCTTTAGAGAATATTACTCTTGGATGAGCATATAAAAGTGTTCCCTCTGTCTCAGCAGAGACATTAGCAAGTTAATTTTTTTCTCAAGTAAGTGGGTACTGTCAGGGATATCCAAGCAATTACCAGGAGGGATTACTCAAGAGGAAGAGCTGAGATTCAAACAGTGAAATGCCAGTGAGCAGCCTGAGCTAAGCCATCCCCTGTGGGGACTGGAACCCTGAAATTGCAGCATTAAGCCAGAGAATGAGGAATGTTAGAAGTCAAACAGATGAAGTTGGGGTGAGATTAATCTCAAAGGTGAGCAAGTAAACTGTGATCTGTGATTTTAAGATTGCTTGCATCTGCATAACCAACACTACAGTAAGAAAATAAGAACACTTAAGTAAATTCCAGGATTGTAGTTAAATAAATCCCTGACTACGCTATGCCTTATGGCAAATTCAAAGGATGGTAGGGTTTTCTTGCCTCCTAAATGTACAATTGAGGCTACACTCCGAAAAAGACAAATTATCACTGTCAACCAGAACCCAGACTGGGGAAGGGCAGCAGCACCTTACTAGAAAGGTCCTACTGGAGTCCAGAAAAAAAAAGCCACAAGACATGTACTAGCACACCACAAAGCATTAACTGATAATTCTCTTTTTCTCTGGCCCAACATGGCCAGATCTAATGGGCTACAAATTCGTGGATTACTGTAATCCATACAAATGTAATTATAGATCTCTGTGGCTCTTAGCAAGCTCTGCATACTGGCTGTGTGCAGAACTATGAGTACTTCTCTAATCTCATTTTCTGATTCTTTTTTTTTTTGGTCCCCAAAAGCACATCACCAAGTCTTCCTTTTCCCAGACTGAACTCTGATGCTTTTGATCTCGGAGGACTGAAGACTATATGTTGCCCATCACAGAAGCTTACTTTTTCTTCTCTCTTCCTCCACATTCCTTTTAGTCTGCATGACCACAAGAAAACATTCAGGAGAGAAATCAGGCAGAGAGGTTTGTGCCACCAGTCAGATTTTAACTGCAGACCTGTGACCTGCTCCTAGAATACATGTGAGACTACACTATCCTTATATTTACTCCGCCAAATCTGCTGCCAGTTCCTCCACTTGAGACCTAATATTTGGGTATTCCCAGTGCTGGAGAGGAAGATCACTGTCTTCTGTGACACCACTGCAGAGAGAGAGCACTGATTAAACTGGCAGTTCATCCTAGCTTCGGTGCCTGGGAAGGCAGAGGAGGAAGGCAAGCTCCAAGGCCAATTCAGCATCTTACCCAACAGCTTTCAGGAATCCTATGGGGGCCGCACAGGTAACAAGTTATTGAGTGTCAGTTCACCCCAGAGGCTGCTTCAGGAACAGGCAATTAAAAAGCAGCCATCAGAGGAAGTTTCCAGCCTGTCACCTGTATCACTCTACCAGACATCATGTGGGGGTGTAAATGCTGCGAAGGATGCCCTTTCTGACAGCCCCAGCTCTCAGCACTCCCAGAGCAGATGGGGAGCTAGACCAGCTCCCTCTCTCACAGCCAACATGCTCCATCCGTACACTGTAGGGACACCAGCAGAACTCAATTTCTCTGACCTATTACATTAATGGCTCCTGCAATGGAGACAGACAAGAACTATGCCAGTTAATAGCAGTTATAATGAGGGAAAGAAACAATCCTTTTTCCAGTTGAGGTCGATAACAAGGTTCCCATGGGTACCTATGGGAAGCAGATTAGGACTGTTACAGGAAATTAAGACGTACGTAGGAGAGTGTTGAAGAAACCCTCAGAGGAGTTTCAAAATTCCTGTAGTCTGATGAGAAATGATTAATTTATTTTCCCAGGTGGATTTTAGGAGAAAAGGCAGAGTTGCACATATGGTAAAAATGCCATGCATTCACTGATAATAAGTAAACCACAAATGTTACTTGCTCAGCTGTAAAGCCTCTTTTCCGTATGGATTCTTGCATCCACAAACGCAGATAGTGTTCCCACCTTCCCCTCCAGCTAATGGAAACCTTGCATGCTGTTTGCTTCACCTGAAAAACAAGTAGAGAGCCAGAAATAACTGGCCTTATTCCCTATCAGAGTATCTAATGCAGAGTGTTCCTTTAGCACAGACTTACAGCTTGAATGTGAGGGAGCTGCCCTGGCACCTGAACCAGAGCTGCAGCCCTGCTGCAGAGAAGCCAGTAGCCCTAAAACCTCAGCTGAGAACACGGCTCAAGGCACACTGGATAGGAAAAAAATTTTTTTCTGAACCACTAACTTCTTCTACAGGCAGATAGTTCTTAGCTTCAACAAACCATATTATGGTTGTCTTGTGCAGGGCCATGAGCTAGGCTTGTCATGAATTAGCCCTTCTAATTCAGGACATCAGCATATTCTATGATATGCTCCCAGATGGTGAGAGTTTATCCCTTCCCAGTCTCTACTAACCTCCCCAGTCTGGAGTCACAACTTCACTTCTCACATGATGAATCATATCTTCAGCAAGCCTAGATGGCCATTAAATTCAGCACCAGCCTGACTTCTCTGCTTTCAGCACAGTCAGCAGCAGAGAGCATCCCCTGCTTGGGGCCAGTCCTCTCCCAGCCCATGTGCCCAGGGCCTGCTCACCCTCCCCTCACATGCAGGAGGCCGCTGCTGTGCCAATTAGTATCAGTTCCAATTTTGCTTCCTAATGTGAACACGTGCATTTGGGACAGAAACCAGACAGTCTGCCTGACTTCACTGAGCAGCCAGGTCCCAAACAGCTGATGTTGCATTATCAGCAAGGACCACATCTGAATACTGGCTTATTAGTTATCTATCCCCTGGCCATTCAGAGCAAACCAAACAGAAATCAGTCATAGTCTCTGAAGACCTGCTCCTTTCTAAGTTCAAGGCCCACCTGCATTCACTGTCTTCCAACACCAGAAAAATGTTTGTTTTCCCCTTTGAGGTAGCACTTTGCTGTTTAGAAGAGCAGGTCTTGAATGCCAATTTTCCAGGTAGCTAGGTCAGGACTACCATACATTTCAGTTTAGGCCAGAATAGTGTAGCTTTCCCCATGATGATGAGCTTAACACTTCTGCCTGACAGCACAGTGCAGCAGGTAACATCTATAGACCCAGGAACATCAGTGTATACATCGATACTCTGGGCTGCTACCATCTCCCACATTATGCCTGGACAACAGAAACCCACAAACCAAATCTTGCTCAGATAATAGCATTTCATGTGAAAAAGCAGGACTGTGCTTGTCTTCCATGACAGCTCCTGAGTGTCTTCACCCCTGGCTGCTAAATATAACAGCATGACCTGAGGGCTGGAGTAAAACTCTGCTTATCTTCCATTTATGGAAGTGAGACTCCACAGATAAAATAGCAGAGAACAGAAAAAACACCACTCCCCTTCCAAACAGAGGTGAACATCTGTGATTATATTTTCTCAGCTACATGTCACTATCATCTGAGATTCTATCCCAATAGGAATAAAACAGATGTATTTCTCCTATATTGTCTCCTTCTCTTTGTCTTCCAGGAACCAAAGGGGCTCTGCTGGTTTTCCAGGGAGAGGAGTGCTCAAGCTTCTCACGAGTTTCTGAGGAAGCTGCAGGTGCTATGACCTGTGAAGATAAGACTCCTTCAGGTCAGGTGCTTACATACATACTTTAAGTCAAGTTTGTTCAATTTAGCAGAAGCCTGGATCAGGGCTCAGGAGGTCAATGGTAAAGGGTTGAAGAAAATGACTGCAGAAAAACGCTTGGCTGTCCTAGGAAGAGCCATTCCCCTGAAGGGCTGGGAACATCTCCATTTTTAAGAACTATTTCATAGAGGATGCTCAATGAATTAGTGATGGTAAAACCCTGTGTCTTAGAATCATAGAATCAACCAGGTTGGGAAAGACCTCCGAGATCATCAAGTCCACCTGTTGATCCAAGACCACTATGGTTACTAGACCATGGCACTGAGTGCCACATCCAGTCTCATCTTAAAAACCTCCAGGGATGGTGAATCTACCACCTCCCTGGGCAACCCATTCCAATGTCTGATTACTCTCTCTGTAAAAAATTTCCTCCTAATATCCAACCTAAACCTCCCCTGGCAGAGCTTAAGACCGTAAGCTTCAACCTTTTAATCTGACTTTGAGACCTTTGAGATTGATCTCCCAGGTATTGTTGCACTTGCTTGTGGCACCTGGAGAAGAACTTCAATTGCAGGCTTTTGTTCCATCTCTAAAGTCAGCTCAAGAGTCATCTCCTGTATTTTCTCTTTTATTGTAGTTACAGTGAAAAGGGATACTTTTGAGCTTTTTTTGAAATGCTGACATCAAAAGCCCGTATAAGATTAGCAAAGTACATGCTTGCTATACAGCTTTAAGGACTCCAGAAAGCTTCTCTGTTATTTAGCTGCTATATTCAGCTCTCAAATATTGAGTAGTCTGTCTTGGATAGATAGATACCAGGGGCAGATAAAGGACAGAGACGAAAGGATGCAGGAGATGCCCAATTCTTTACCACACAGAACTGTAGTAGTTTTCAAGTTAGAGCTCTCATCTGTCCCAAACATACAAAGAAAATGCAGCTGGTGAAGGGGGTGGGGGGGAAAGAGCATTTGTGGCATGTAGGTCAGAGGTTAATATGGCCCTCTTCCCCTTCCTTCATTGGCTCAAGACACAGATAGAGCATCTGCAACAAATTAATTTCCCTTGGTGTGTTGCAGCCCCCTTGGCTGCACACAGACCATGTGGTCAGCATCTGCTGCCTTTCCTTAAAAGTTCAGGGCCTGATTTCAGCCAATCTCAGTGCCTATGACTGTGGACTTTCAAAGTCTTTTACAACTGTGTACAAGATGGATCCTCAAACCCAAAGTTGAGACAAGATCTATATGCTAAATTCCATACACTGTCCAGATGAGAAATTGAACCTGGCTCTTCTGGCAAGAAAAGCTAGGTACAAAACTTCAAAGGACCCATGTCCCTTCAAAAGCCATAGCATTACATCTTCCTAAGGAGATCAGATGATTAAATCCCTACTGAGGAATGCTGTTATTTTGAACATACTTTTCTCTACCATGTCAAACCCAAGGTAGGATGTAAACAATCTCAATGTACTACACATTTTTACTATCACAGAGCATCACCTATAAGTTATGATGGAGCAACGGTCTTGAACTTGCACACTAGAAACCCATCAAACGCACAGTTGCATAAAGATTTTTCTCTTAAAAGAAGCAGTAGCTTAAGGCATGAATTTCAGCTTTAGTGTCAACTTTTGAAGATTTTTTCACATGCAAAGTGGATAGCTGAGAGGAAGCTGATGTAAACAGGAAGAGGATGCAAGATATATAAACACAGAACTGCCAGAGATTGACGTGAGCTACAGCATGCCAACCACAAATGACTTTTCATCCCTTAAATTCCTACTTCTCAAAGTTTCCTTCTGCAGACAGGCCCTTCCTCCTTTGTTAGCACCTCCTGTTCGGTTTCCTTTGCCACCAGCTCAGAGGAACACCCGAGCACACCCTACAAACGTGCTCCAGTAAGGAATTAACTCATCCAGCACTCTGTGCCAGATGGATAAGATGTCTCTTTCCAGAAGGGGCAGGGGGACAGTGTTCTGCACATCAACATGCCATCATCACTGGGAGGTGGCTGTGGAGCCTTGAAAACAGGAAGGGATCTTGTGAAGAACAGAGAAAGAGAAGCAAAATACTGAAACCAGAGTGCTCACTTGCTCAAAGACCCTGGTGGCACGCAACAGCCTTCTGGAGACCAGGGCTCTGACTCCAAAGCCATGGGCAGGAAGAGTTGCCTCCAAAACCTGGCCTCACACCAGCTCACCTTGATAACCCACCTGTTAGGACACCCTTGTTGTGGTCCTGTGCCTCAGACGGGTTTAGGCCCAGAGTTCAGCATGCCACCCCCAGCTGCTGAGGCAGGATATGCCCTTCCCTCCACTTTTGTCTGCAGGTTCAGTTTTCACCAATAGGAATTCATGCTCTGGAGCATCACAATTTGCTCAAGGCTGTGGTTACAGGACCCCAGTAGGGCTTATGGTATTTTCATTTACTTAAGCCTGAAATAAATGAAGAAGCCTGGACAGGAAATCCCAAACATTAAGCTAAGGATCTGGGATATCTATCATGGTTTTCCTCTAAAAGCCTGAGAATCATACTGCTCCTTTAGCACGTGCAGAGTCTCAGCTCCTACAGTTAAAAGCCCCTCTATCCAAATGCTTCCTCCACATACTTGCCCTTCCTGGCTGTTTCTCTAGCACAACCTTGCATAACTTGGGGTTTCCTTCTCATCCTTCTCACTTCATGGTGCAGCATAAGTAGAAAACTCTACTAGTTAAGGAGGTGAGAGGCTTAATCCTCCTTTGACAGCACCAGTAAGCTAAGAGATGACCCTGGGCAGATGTTTGTGCTCTTATGACTGCAGAGCAGCCTATGTTGAGCAAGAATAAACACACAAACAAACAACAACAAAACCCAAACAAACAAAAACCCAAAAGATCCCAAAAAACACACACACAAAAAAACCCCCAACTAACCAAACAAACAAAAAAAACAAGACCAAAAGGTACATCACCAGTAGTACTGCCATTCAGAAGGGGTGTGCATGTGACAAATTGTACAGAATGAGAGGCAGGAGACAGCATTTTGCATTTCACTGATAATACAGATGTGAATCAGCCTAGCTCTAATGGCTTTCATCTGTCATCTAATGCTTCAGCTTAGTTCAGCAAAGGCTACAACTTCTCTTTTTAATGACATTTGTTGTGTTCCATATTCATCTTTGCTGTGCACTAGGAATTGCCAGGGGAAAGCAAGCAGGACTAAGTTTCAAGTGAGAGGAAAAAACTAAACCCAACAACAAAACACATTTTCTTGGGGTAATACAGGGCTTTCTGTTAAGGAGGATCCCCCAGCAGTTAAGCAATGAGGCACAGGAATTGTTTGCAGGCTTATTGAATGGTAATGCTTGCTAGAAACAACCTGTATACACAGACTTCTCCAGGACTGTTCTCTACCTGACTGGAGCAACTCAGCATGTGCCAGATCACACCCTGCCCAGCCTGTGCTGCAGCTGGCTGTCCCCATAGCAGCACAGGAACATCAAGCAGCTACAGAGTAGGCTGGGACAGGGGCAAGGACAAGCTCCAAGTGCCAAGTCATCCTTGCTCCTCCCTGTTACTCATTGCTCTTCCAGAAAGCTTTCTGCTCTCACCCAGCAGCAAGAACCAATTTCTATCACCTTTGAGGGGGCAGAAAGCTTTCCCTTCTCCACTGACAAGAGCACCTAGGCATGGACTCCTATAATTCACTTTGATGAACTTGGATGAGGGAATCAGTGTTGACAGAATAAGAGCCATTGGTCAACACAAAGTTCAGCTCAGATGGAGGCTGAGCTGACTTTCAAGCCTGATTAACCACAAATATGAACAACAAAGCCTTCCCTTCATGTGCATCTTCTGTCTTCTCCTGGATCCTGCAAGAACAGAGGATGGATGTAAATGAGGGGCCATCTTTGACTAATTCTAGACTTGAACAGGAACCAGAAAATACTGGAAACAGATGTTTTTTGGGGGATATATTTTTTTCCTAGAAGTTTCCCATCTGCCAAGAGACACTGCTTACCTGAAATATTGCCTGAACTAGCAGAATATTGCTATTAAAGCTCTGCAGGAAATATTTTTACTATCCTATTAAAAGAAACCTTTATTTTGTATCCCTCCTGAGGAAATCATGCTTTGTTAGTCTTCTTAATCAAGGAAAGGAAAGCAAAACAAAATAACAAAAAAACCCCAGTAATTAAGAAACCGCCCATGTTTCCCACCATAGCTAGTAGACAAGCAATTTTGCACTTCCTTGGAGGAAGGTTCAAATTCTTTATCTCCCCAAGTCAGAGAGGCTTTAGTCTTGCTCTTTCTACATCCCTGATAATCTCATAGGTCCCCAAGGCTGCTCATACTTCACTAACACTATTTTCAGAAGTGTTGGACAACATGAAATTCCCTGCAGGATGGCAACCCACCTGGAGCCTGATCTGTGCTATAGAGTTGGGATAGGGAAATTCGCAGAGCACTTCTTGTGAGTAACTCAGAGCCATGCAAACTGCCAAAACAAAAATCAAAGAACCTTCTATGGTGTTGACAGACAACTCCAGATTGCTTGTAAACCATGTCCTGGGTAACAAAGTGTGAGAGACTTATGCAAAATAGGAAATAACTTACTAAAGACAGGTAAGAAAAGTGCCCCAGCCTGTTATTCCGACTGTGTTTCAGTCCAAATGTAATCATCTTGCTTGTGAAACTTGAGAGGGAGTTTCACACCACAGAAATTCAGGGATTCTTCCAGCTCACACCTGGCTTCGTAAACTGGGATAGGTGAATCCCACAGGCAAGGCAAAACCAGTTTTGCAAGGTTTGCTTAGGGAAATGGTTGTACTGATAGGCAGGAGCTTTTGAACCAGCAAAGGCAGACACCCAAGCTGTACAACTACTATTATAGCCAGGGTGTTTTAGAAAGACTTCCAAAACTGCTGAGCTAGAAGAAGAGTGCTGGAAACTATTTGTCATATTGCTTTGTAGTTGTATAGGAAATCTGATAAGGTAGAAGTCTACTTCCCTGTGTGCTGTCTCCACTCCCTTCTTTATCCACATGAGGGGAACATCAGGAATATCCTGGTGCAAGGAATTCTGTAGGTGGTTCCATGTAGCATTCAATTAATTGCCACTTTTGCCTTAGACCTTCGTCTTATATCCTGAGGAATAAGCACTGAAGACAACAGTGCATATTTCAAAACCATATAATGCAAATATAATCCGGTACAAGCAGGTTAATATTTTTGGGCAAAGAAATAAATATGGATAGCCAAATCCTAAGACTGAAGTCCTTAGTTCAAGAAAGAAAAAAAAAAAATATTCTCAGTGTCTTCAACCAGCCTGTGAAGCATAAAGGCCTTTTATACAGAAATTGTCATATGGGCAATTAGAAGTGGCAACAGATTTGAGCTACAGATCAGAAACAATAGATTCATTTTTCCAATCTAGATTGAATGAGATTAGTGCCAACATACCACATCAAGAACTCAAAATATATGCTATCCTTTCCATGACAAAATTGAAACAAAATTGCACGTGCTTACACAAAGGGTTTTTTTATACAACTTCCCCAGATCCAACTAAGAAAGCACTAGAAATTAAACAATATATTAGCTCATCCATATGCATGTTAATAAATGTATAAATCAAATTGTCTCATATCTATTATCTCTGCTTTAAAATAATAAAAAAAGTGACATTGTATGATTTTTGAGGGGTCATACCCAGCCACAGACTTTATTTTTGACTAGCAATGCTAATGTAACTTTAGAGCAGTTAAAGGCAGTTCTGCATAAAACTGGAATAGTTCTTGATAAAATCCACAAAATCCTAATTTCCATATGCTCAGCAAAGAAAAAACATTTTCAAATGAGCAAGTTGAGGGTTGTTTTTTCTGCCATCATGAAAGAGGCTGAGAAAACAAATTTTATTTTTACTACTTGTTCACAGAGCCATTTACTAGAGCTCATTAAAATGTGAGTGTCCACAATATCATGACCAAACCTTGACATCATTCACTCTGACAGTTCATGCTGCATGGAAAGTCTCTGTGCCCACTTCAAATTGTGGAGAAAAGAAAAAAAAATCAGTGAGTTTAATAAAGGGGAAAAAAAAAAGTCATTGGCCCATGGGCTTGTGGTGAAAGTTGCCAAAGGTTCCAAAACCTGACAAATTCAGTTACATGAACATCTCCCAACAAACACCCAACCTACCTGAAAAACTAGTCTCTTAAACCAAATACCTAGAAGATAATCTGTTTTTTAAAACTGTGTTCAGGTATCCTTCTGATAAACCTTCCTGTTCACCATTTGCATGGCTGTGGCAGTTCAAAGCCAGAAATTTTGCTATGCAGCCCCTTAAGACTCAGGCTTCATTATCAAACGCTCACCTGTTGCCCATTATCACTGCTAGAAGCCAGGAGAGCCAACATCCTTCCCTGCCCTCTCCAACCTACAAGGCCTGTAGTACATGTTTCTTTTACAAGCCAGAAGCCAACCAGTAATGACAACCTCTTGAGTGGTTTTTATTTTTAAGATTGGTCTTTTTTCTCCTTATCCCCTCTCTGGGTAGGCTAATACTTTTGTTCAAGTCTTGCAGAGCATGGTCTGGTTAAAGGCTGAAGCAGATGGAAAGATGCATTACAGGAACGACAGCAAAGACAACGTGATGCACACAAGATCAACACAAAGGAGCACTGAATAGCAGTGATACTTAATTGTGGTATCACTTGCCACTGTAGAAGGCAAGACCTAAGGTTATCTCAAGGGATGGTTTGAAGCCCCACTTGGTCCTCCCAGCTATCACTCCGCAGTTTTGGCTATGGAGCAGTTCTATTCCCTGTCCTTTGACTTAGCTAATTTGGCACTGGGGAGGGGAAAGCACTTTATTACCCATGTAGCTCTTCATACAGTGAAATGAGCAGTCTCACACCGCACTAAGAACGAAAAAAATTAGTGTTCTTAAAACTAGAAAAAAATTACATGAAGCAAATTTTCTACATAAAGCCAACAGGGTAAAAATCAGGGGCAGAACAGGCATGAGGAGTTACCCTGGCCATCAAGCACTGTTAATTCCTCCTCTGCTTACTCCCACTTGCAGAAAGCCTGAACAAAAGCAGCTTTCCTTTGAATGCCAATCAGCTCCTTTACCAGGTACTCTTAAATCTAACTTTATACCCCAATTACTGCAATTCTGCCACATTAAACGCTTCTCTTAAGTAGCATTGGTTTACTCACAATACTTCTAATTAGCAGCCAGAGCATCAGAGTGACATTGTTATGTTTTGATTTGAACTGAATTACACACAGAAGCTACAACACAACTGTGGCAGTGATCATACACCAGCAGCTCAATGCCTCCCCTTCCTCAGTTTAAAGTCTTCCTAGAAATACCCCTCTGCTTCATGTCTCTGAGTCAGTGCAAGGGACCTCACACCATTCATGCAGGCAGAACCCCAAGAATGAGGGAGAAGCTTTGCTTTCCAAGAAACAGATTGAGACTCCTCTTCACCAAGAGGGACAAAGTTAGTTTCTGGAAGCAGCACCAGCTGGAGAGGCTGTAGGAGCTGGGGTTCAAGGAAAGAGAAATACCAGGTCCCAGGAGGACGCAGCCTCTTCACATGAAAGAGATCTAAAAGCTGAGATTAAAAAACAGTTCAAAAGGAGCAATTCCCTTCTCAAAGGAGAAGGGAAAAGTCGCCTCAGGCCAAACCAAGTATGGTTCTTCCAGCAGACCTATGTCAGCATGGCCAAGACCAGTCTCTCCCAGCAAAAGGGATGGGTGCCTTAACCAGCAGGGTCAAGAAAAATCTGACTAGAAGAAGATTATTCTCAAATTTAACTCTACTGTAAACTTCAGTATCAGAACACCAGAGCTTCAACATGTAAAGATACAACTCCCTCATCTGAAAGCAATACTTTTCAAAGAACTCTACCACTAAGGCAGCTACAGGCATGCTCAGATACAATTAGTAAGGACATAAACACTTTCAGCAGTCAGCTTTTATCATATTCTGTTCTGCTAATTGTAGTCAAGCTGCTGCAGAAGGGTTTAGCAGGTAGAAATAAACACTCACCAGTAATTTTTTGCAGAGATCTACAAAGCTCAGTCCAGAAGACTGCCTCTGCACCTCTTGGCACCTAAAGCAGGCATAGCTTCACAACACTTCTCCATCAGACACCCAAAGGTGATCAGGACTTACCTCACTCCAACAGAACTGACCTCCTTGCTCCGGGCTGTATAACCAGAGAGCCTATGCAGAAGCACCTTATCACTAGCGACAGCTGATGAGCATTCACCACAGCTGTAAATCATGAGATCAATTACAGCTTTGACTACCACACTGGTAAATCAAATTACCTCCTTCAGGTGGCCTGAATGACCAAAAATGTTGCATCCCCATACGCACAGTGCATAGGGAATTTAAAAAAAAAGAAAAAAAAAACCAAAACCCCCAAACAAAGAAAAAAACCCCCACAATAAAAAACCCCAAAACCTTCTAGAAAGAGCTTAATACCTCAATTTACCATACTGCTAAAAGTCTTGGTGCTTGTCTTAATGCCATTTCTATTCAGGGTCTCTGCGCAACAAAGGATTCAGTTCTGAATGTTCTAGAAACCGCTTTTTACCCAGAGCGGAAGGAGGTAATTGTTTTGGAAAGGTCTGTATTTCGCCTGGAGGGATGAACTGCTTTTAAGTAGAGCTTGCTAATGTGACAAAGTTGTGGCACAGGGGACTTCACCTGTGCTCCTTGGGGGTGTGACTCCATTTCTTTACAGACTCCCAGGGAGCTGTCTCAGCTCTGATGGCTGCCCCAAAACTGCTTCTGCGGTGCTGGGAGGGTGCCATGGGCTCCAGACAGCAATCCCGTTACTCCTCCTTTTCCCCCTGTGCCTGGGAAAGGCTTTTTTAGTGTAATGCTGAAGACTCCAGCTCTAGCTAGTGTGATACTACAGGTTATGCCACTCTCAATTCAGACATAGTAATGCTGTTGAAATAAAACCATCCTGCCCTGCTCCTCCTGATTCTTGAAGACAGAAATGAGGCCACAGCAATAGTTATTTTCTGGTTTTGGGTCTTTGGGAATTCCTGGGAGCTCAGCACCCTGCTCCTGGGAGTCATCCCCAGCCAGCTCCCTGCCAGTTTGCAGCCCATGAGCAGTTGAAATCTTGAACAGGAAACACAATTGTTTCATTTTACATCAAGGTTCTTGTGTGTCTCATGCTCCATGTAACAAAATGCAGTGATTTTTAATGGGTTAAAGGGTGTTTTCTCAGAGCAGGACTTTATAAACAAGTTGATTGTTTGAAGTAAATTTGACTATGGAGCCACAGAAATTCCCCTTACTAAATTTTTTGAGTTCTGAGTCACCATCTGGAGGAGCCGTCTGGATGCAGGGGAGGCCAAGGGATCAAGTTTGGATTGGAGGTCTCACTTGAGAAGAACTAAAGTTAGGTGAGAGGAATCCCAAGCAAGATACTGCAACAGCTGCTGAGAGTATTTCTGGAGCAACCACCAAATGAAATATAACACGAATTTTTTGACAGGGTGTACTGCTTCTTTTAGAAATTAATCTTTACAGCCTTCTTCCTGTTTTGGAATTCCTTTAATTGCACAAGATGCAGAATGTACTTCAGTTCATCAGCTCCAAGGAAAAATAGATGCCTCAATCCCAGTGACTTCAGTAGGAGCTGAGATCTCACAACTCTAGGGCTTTGGAATTCATTTAGTTTCCCTCTTCAGTGACCAGTTTTTCTGTATACATAACTAATTGGAACAAAATTGGTAGATTCCATGATTTTTTTTGAAGCAGGATTCACTGAAATTTGGGGAAAAAAAACCCTCTCCCATCAGGTGTGGATCTGCCAGTGGATGGAAGGAGATGTTGCTCCCTACACTGTCACCCATGGCTCAGCAGACCAGTCCAGGCACTGGGAGGCAGCAGTGGCTGGGCAGCCCTACTCCTGCACTCTGCAGCTAACCTGGCTGTGACCTGCTCTGCTGAGTCCCTTTTGTCAGCTGACACCGCCAAACTTAATGTAAACTTTGTAGATTTTTGTTTTCTCTCGTATCCTTCTCTATCCATCCACACTTACCACTGTTGCTGGGTAGCAGCCCTAAATAAATTAACAGATTATGCAATCTGTGAGCTCTGAAATTACCTGCTGTTAGCAGTCATCCTACACATCCTGTTACTACTTCGGTATCTCACTAGTTTGTATGCTGGGGTTTTTTTTCTGTTTTATTCCCCTTTGTGCATACAGACAAACAGGGCAATAGTAGGTAATTGACCAAATAGTTTTATGCAAACTACATCTGTGTGCAGCGAAAAGGCTCTGTGCACACAGCCCTTGAACAGTAGATCGGCTGTTGAAACTGCTATATTAATTTCTGGGATGTAGCTGTGCTATCCTGTCTACTTTTGCTTACTCTGAACACTGTAAAGTTCACGTGAGACACCTTGGAAAGAACTGTCATTCCCTAGACAGCATTTATTGTAAGCATCAATGAAAATTTACTTCTACACTTGATGCAAACTGGGGTAAGGTGAAGGCTTTTTAAGAATTATTATTATTATTTAGAATTTAGGAAGAAGAAAAAAGATCATTTAAACTATCCTTGAAAGATTCTTAACCTTTTCTTATTTTAAGTGGCAAGGAAAAAAAAACCAACCAAACAAAAAACCAAACCTATAAACAACCCAGAAAGAAAAAGATTAGGCATGTCTCACTCATGAGAGATCTTGGACTGATCATTTAACTTGCCAAATCAGACAATGTAGCGCTGTGAAGTTAAAAATGTCTCCAAAATTTTCGTTCCCTGAAATGTTACCTTTATTTATTACTGGCATTAAACCAATGAATGGGTGTAGGAAACAGTGGTTAGACAGTAATCTAACCGTAGCAGACTCCCATGTGTTCACCAGATATTTGGGTAAACCAGCTGTCTATCATGCATGGCATCATACATCATCTGCATGTAGCTCTGCACAGATGGCTGCAGTGTTCTGCTTATAATATAATATAACATAACATAACATAGTCTAACATAGCATAGCATAACATAATGGAATGTAACATCTTTATGTATTTTCTGCATTACAACAAACCAAGCACGGCATGGTGGTGGCCCCAATTTCCCAGCGCTTCCTACCAGATGATATGGGCACAGACTGGCAGAAGCTTGGAGTCATCTTCAAATACGAATGGTAAAGCAACAGCTACAGAAAGAGATGTGTTGTGGACCATGACAAGTTGCACTCAGAAAAGAGCCCAGCTGGAGTCCAAATAAGACATGACTGCAGATTTGAAAAGACCTTTTTGCTGGAAAACAGCTTGATCTTGCCTGAAAACACATACCAGACTGTAGAAATTTCTATAAGCAAAAGAAGGAATCTGGCTGTGAGTAAAGTGATTAAACAACAGCTTTAACATTCGGTGACAAACGTCTCAGCAGAATCTGAAGGCATTTGAGGGGCCCAATACTCCTTGTTTTACAGAGTGCCAAGGAAAGAAGAAATGCCTTTAGAAAAGCAATGGAAAGCCACTGTCTATAAAGGCTCATTCTGATGCTCTTGCTCATTCTCAGCCACTGCATTTTCTTCTGTAGGAAGATCTTATTTTAAGCTGCTGGAGGTGGTCTAACAGCTAAGCAGTTTGCTACGTGCCAGAGCACGCTGGACTCTGTGGTGCCACACACCACAAAATGGACTGGAGGTCCAGCTGACCCCTCTCACACCATAAAACCTGTTGTCTTCAGGCTTGTAAATTTTTGAGGATTCTGTGAATTCTGTGAAAATTTTACAGCCTTCAGCTGCTGGAGCAGGGAGTGGTGGTAGGAGCAGGAAGGTAGAGAACAGAATGGGGAGGAACAAGATTATTTATTTCTCACTAAAATAAAGAATTGGCTCACTTTGGCTAAACTTAAACACACATACGTGCACTCACATACAGTTGTCACTGGCATAAGACAAAATATAAGAAAAATTATCTGAAAAGTTGTTTAGCTTTTGTAAGTAGATAAATTAAGGGATTTGAACTAGACTTGGTTTTAAAGTGGATACTAGACAGACATAATACAATATACTTTTGGATATTAAAATATGGATACTAAAATACTGTTCAAATCTTTCTAAGATAGGAATTCCTGCAAAACTGTCTTGCCCTGCTTGGGTATGAACAGTGAGAGAATGAATTCTCCCAGTGCAGCTCTCCAGAGGACACCTCATCCTCAAGGCTCCCTGGACAGAGCTATATCTTTGGTCTCCAATGTAACAAAGCTGATGGCAGTGGCTTGGTGGCAGTGGGATAGACTTGTGTTGCCCACCATGCCCAAGATACACCACGTTTGGGATGAGGTATTTATGAGGCTGTCTCTTCTCTGGGACTTTGACAGCAGAGAAGTACCAAGGACTGGCCACTGCTGAAAGACCCTTTTATAGGCAGTGCTGAATGCTCTTATCTGCTATTTGTAATGATGACACTTGTTCAGATGTGCTCACCATGTGAGCTCCCCGGTCCAGGCTCTTTCCTGTCGACCTCTTGATGGCGCTTGGCCCTGCAGGTTTCCAGCCAGGGCTGTGGCCACAGGCCCTGCAGTGATATGGACTGTAACGCCTGTATGACTTGCCAGCGTGACAAGCGTGTGCGTGTTTACACCACATTCCTTTGTATCTGAATGATGTTAAATCAAATCCTTGATAAGCTCAAAGAGTGACGGCGATACCCCTGCCTATAGTTGTTTAATTGTTTTGCATGGCTTAGAACAGCAACTGCAACAAGCATGAACAAGCAAACCATGACAGGGAATGCCTCCTACCAGCTCCAGGCAGCATCTACTATCTTTCCACAGTATGAGTTTGTTTTTTGGGGGGGGAAATGAAGCAACTAGGTCATAATATGCTTTTAATAGGCAGGACTATTATAGGAAAGCCTTGTAATATGCTGCTAGTGACATGCTAGGCAGAAATGACAGTAAGCTCATGGAAATATATGGAAATTCGACATTCCGCCTCTCTGTCCCCCTCCCCACCCTCTGGTATATATGACTTTGAATCTGCTTTTGAGAACCCCTGCTGTGCAGGGGCTGTCCATCCATCTGGCAAGGTTACAAACACATTTCAGTGCTGTCTACAACATGCATGATGTAACCTCCTTTCTATAGCCTCTGCTCTCCTCCTCGCAATCTTTGTTTGATGCGCAGGAATGAAGCCTTGCAAAGCAAACCCAATGAACCATGAAGAATCACAGGGCCCAAACTGCCAGCGCCCAAGAGGGAGAAGGGGGTGGGGGGAAAGCACAGAAGGAAGAAAGGCGGAAAGAGGTGGAAGAAAAAGCTAAAAAACACAAAGAAGATCTTACAAAGACGGGGTGGGGGAGAGAGGATAAGGAGAATGCCAGCAGGGATGGGCTGTGGCCTCACTACGGAGGTTTAACACTCGGTTATTACTGGCTTTGCAGCTATGTTACATCTGTCAAAATCTCAGATTCTGCCTGTCAAGGTATTTACATTATGCTCACTCATGACAGCAGTAAGCCTGTCACCCACTTCCCTTCTCCTCTCCAAGGCTGTTAAGGAGGGAGAAAGCCTTTGTTTATTTGTCAGTTGTGGGTTTTTTTCTACTGGGAAACTTGTCCTAGCCAGGTCACGGATGGGCCCCCACTACAGAAGCGAGGCGCAACAGCATTGCAGGTGCTGGTGGTTGTTACGGCCATTGGGGCAAGATGTCACTGTGTTAATCAAGAATTGCATTTACATATTTAGCTAAGAGCTAAAGTGTTTATCTGGTTGTTCAGTAATTTATTTTGGTTTCTTTATGGCAATGAGGCAACCGATTCTGTACACATTAATCAGAAGTTCTATGGCCCATGACTTTTGGATATTTTATAAGAAATTAGCTAAGAAAAAAATGGAAACAGTCAAATCTTTCTCTGATATGACTGTGGAATAGCTGTTTACATGTTCAGAGCCAATGCACTGAATACAAATATGTGAGTTAGAAGCATTTAAGATTGAAACAGACTCTTGGTTTTGTTTTTCTAAGAAAGAAATTCAAATTGTGCTGATAATTTATGAAGGAAGCCTAGGTCTTTCTAACTTGACGCCTTTGAATGACAGCATAAACAGGATAAGTTTTCCTGGAGAATCTGCATTTTATGGAAAGGCGGTGGGCACTGCAATGGACTGATCTCTGGAAGGCCAGCTTCTGCTCCTGAATGCATCTTGTAGGATCACCTCCTGGATGCATCTAACAGGGGAACCAAATATGTTACCAAAAGCTCTGATGCATCAGTAATTAGTACAGGAACATCTTTCCACCTTTTCATCTCATTTTTTTTCAAGAGCGGGTCATACTCTGACTCAGCCTCATTAGAAATGTTCCCTTCAAAAATAAAATAATCCCCTGTGACCCATCTTTGGAGATGGTGGAGCTTCCTGCCATGAGACCTCACGTGGGCTCCCAGAGGCTTTCCACTGACTTTTGAAAAACTAAATAAATTTATTTGATTTTCACTATTTGTACTTTGCACTCCTCATACTAAAAGACTGGCACACACAAGGGCAGGGAGAAGGGCTGTATAGTTACTGCTTTTGCTTTTATTTAGAGCTTCAATGGCAGTTTGAAAAGAATGAATGGGCTGCAAAACTCCCAGCCAGGTCTACAACCGTTTGAGAACTGAGAGTTCAGAGGGAGCCAGTGGAACCATCTTCCTTGGTAACAGCTCAGGATCTGGCCCCAGGCTTCTGTGTTTCAAGGGGGGCTAATAAGGAAAACAATTCCCCTGAAAAGGGAGAAACATAACCTCTATTTTTAAAAAGGGAAATGGGGGGAAGACCCAGGGAACTACAGGCTGGTCAGTCTCACCTCCATGCCTGGCAATATCATGGAGAAGATGCTCCTGGAAACTATACTAAGGCACATGGAAAACAAGGAGGTGATCGGTGACAGCCAACATGGCTTCAATAAGGGCAAATCATGGCTGACAAATTTAGTGGCCTTCTATGATGGGGTTACAGTGGTGGTGGAGGAGGTAAAAGCAACTGATGTCATCTACCTGGACTTGTGCAAAGCATTTGACACTGTTCCACATGACATCTTTGTCTCTAAACTGGAGAGAAATGGATTTGATGGATGGACCACTAAATGGATAAGGAACTGGCTGGATGGTCACACTCCAAGAGTTGTGGTCAACAGCTTAATGTCCAAACGGAGAGCAGGGACAAGTGGCCTTCCACAGGGATTAATATTGGGACCAGCACTGTTTAACATCTTTTCAGATGATGTGGACTGTGGGATTGAGTGCACCCTCGGCAAGTTTGCCCACGACACCAAGCTGTGTGGGACAATCACAATGGAGGGAAAGGGATGTGTTATGGTTTATGAATGGTACTCCCCAGTTTAATACTTCCATTAAAGAGACCCCTCCCCCCCGACATGGGAGGCACAAAAGACAGATCACACCCCGAGATAATAAAAATTTACTGGAAACAGCAGTGAGATAAGAAAATGAACAATAATAGCAGCAATATTAATAACAAAAGTATACAAAAAGAGGGTGATTCATATGCAAAAATGCTCACTGTGGACCCTGACACAATGAACAATGGATGACAGGTTCTCCACACCACCATGCTTTGTTCCACTGGAACTCCACACCCTTTTTCTTGGAAGCCAGAGAGTCCCTTACCCACAGGCCGGGCAATTGACATGAGGTGGTACAGAATAACTTCCCAGCCAAGCCCAAATGGCTCCAGGCTCCTCCTCCTCATGGCTACTGCAGAAATTAACTCTGTCCTGGATGGAACCAGGACAGGATGTCATCCAAAGGGACCTTGATAGGCTTGAGAGGTGGGCCTGTGTAAACCTTACGAAGTTCAACAAGGCCAGGTACAAGGTCCTGCACCCGAGTTAGGGCAATCCAAAGCACAAATACAGGCTGGACTGAGAATGGATTGAGAGCAGCCCCGAGGTGAAGGACATGGGGGTGTTGGTGGATGAGAAGCTCAACATGACCCAACAAAAGCACACTTACAGCTAGAAGGCTAACCATATCCTGATCTGCATCAAAAGGAGCCTGGCTGGTGGTCAAAAGAGGTGATTCTCCCTCTCTATTCTGCTCTCGTGTGACCCCACCTGGAGTACTGTGTTGATCTTTGGGACCCCCAACATAAGAAGGACATTGACCTGTTGGAGGGTCAGGAAGATGATCAGAGGGCTGGAGCACCTCTCCAACTGGAGAGCTGGGGTTGTTCAATCTGGAAAAGAGAAGGCTCTGGGGTGATTGGGGCCTTCAAATATCTAAAGGGGGCCTACAAGCAAGGTGGAATGGGTCTTTAACAAGGGTGTGTAGTGACAGGACAAGGAGTAATAACTTCAAACTGAGAGTAGGTTTAGATCAGATATTAGCAAGAAATTCTTTACTGTGAGGGTGATGAGGCACTGGAATAGGTTGCCTAGAGAAGCTGTGGATGTCCCATCCCTGGAAGTGTTCAAGGCCAGGTTGGAAGGATCTCTGAGCAACCTGGTCTAGCGGAAGTGTCCCTGCCCATGGCAGGTGGGTTGGAAATAGAAATCTTTATGTCCTTTCCATCCCAAACTATTCTATGGTTCCTCACCAGTTTTATATTTTCTCCCTTTCTTTTCAACAGGAATCAAAGCTGAGTTTTGCTTACTGTCTGCTGAAGCACACAGGTTACTGCAAAGTCAAAATCTGCTTACATAACCACAGAGGAAGATCATGTATGTTCTTGCAGCCTTTTGTATCTATTAAACTTATTCTGGTCTGCCAGGCAAGAAATGAGAAGTGGGATCACTTGTGCTGTATTACTCAACTTAAAGGTCTTTTAACAATTTGCTTGGAAACAATTGTTTGGAAAAAATTGCATGTCATCTCTATTAGTCACACTCTTCTTCCTAAGAACATAACTTCAATTAGTGTTAGTAGGTTTGTGTGCCTAATGTGTTTGGTCCCACATATTTTGCCTGCAAACTGGTTATTTTCAAACACTGCCTTAAAAAACATGTACTTCATTGCTAGGACTGTGTTGCCTCTTCACTAAATGCCATGATATTTTTTTTTTTCTAGGCTGGAAGGATGAGCATAGTGTTTTGACTGCTTTGCTTTACATGGTAGCATCTTTGGTTTTTCCTGTTCTTCACAAACTATAAATATAAATGATTGTGTGGTATAACCCCAGCTGGCAACTAAATACCATGAAGCTGCCTGCTTACTCCCCTACTTCTACTCTGGTGGGAGAGGGAGGAGAATTTGAAAAAAAAAAAGATAAATAAGAACAGTTTAATAATTGAAATAAAATAGAATAAGATGAAATAATAATAGTAGTAATAGTAACTTAAATGTAGAGAACAAAGAGAGAGGAATAAAAACCCAGACAGGCAAGAGATGCACAATACAATTGTTCACCACTCACAGATTGATGGTCAGCCCATCCCTGAGTCAACTCCCCTCAGTATATTTACTGGGCATGATGTTCTATGATATGGAGTATCCCTTTGGCCAGCTTTGATCAGCTGTCCCAGCCATGCTCCCTCACAGATTTTTGTGCACCTGCTGCCTGGGAGAGCATGAGAAACTGAAAAGTCCTTGACTTTGGGTAAGCACTACTGAGCAACAACTAACACATCACTGTGTTATCAACATTATTCACATACTGAATACAAAATACAGCACTGTACAAGCTACTAGGAAGAAAATTAACTCTGTCCCAGCCAAAACCAGGACAATGATTCAAAAAATAAAAAAAAAGATGGTGTATCATTCCCATTTTATTACTGACTGAAACTGAAACCCTTGGAATGGGAGAAAAGGAATATAATGGCAAATGCCTAGCTGCAGCAACTGCCTGCTCCAGAGAGGCACTCAGAAATAACCCCACTTGAAAATCTAGAGGCTTCTCATACGTGCCTTGCTGTGCTGCCCCTTGGATCCTGGGAAGCTATTAATAAAGAGGCGGCACTGTTATTCCTGTTGCAGGATGTACAGTGACAGACTGTTTTCCTCCCCCGATCCACACCATACCATGTCAAGACTACTGGCTTCTTTACCTCAGTGCTGGGCTTTGTGTTGTTTACTTTCTCGTTGTAATATCATCACTTTAGTATGTGGCCTGAGCACATAGGGCAATTTTTCTCCAACTTGACTTTTTTTATGGTAGGTTTTCAGCTTTTGTTGCCTATAATGAGTGTGTTGAAAGACATTCATACTGTTTCCATACTGTTCTCACTTTTCCTTTTTCTGAACTTAATAGGAACTCTATATACAGATGCCACAGAGACAAGTTAGCTAACCATCCCATGCTGTACAAAGACAAAATGGCTGAAGAACACAAATTCTTCGACCCAATCACTTTTTTTTTTTCCCCTGAAATTATCCTGATTTACAATGTCCCAATTAGAATTTCTTACCTTAGTTGCATAGCAGACATTTCCCACCTACCGGTCCCTTTCTTTCTCCTGTGAGACAGTTGCAACTTTCTTAAAAATTGTCACGTCTAATGCCAGATACAAAACGTCATAAGAGAAAAGGATCTGGAGAGAAATGTCTGCTTTTCTGTAAGACAATACTTCAGACTGGTTTTTGCTTTGTCCCCACAGGTGTCATCTTTAGACTCTGTTTTTTATCAGCACTCTTTTCAGCTTAAAGCCTGTTACAGTGTCATTAATAAGAAGAATTTCTTTTGGAGATTAGATCATTTAACATGAAATTCAGCAATACCGGTACTTTTAACCTCGTTCCATCCCGAAGGTGATAAATGACTAATTGAGCTCAATACAGGCTCAAATGAAACGCTGTGTGTCTGAAATCTTTGGTTTTTTAAGAGCCCTTCAGAGTGAGGCTGAATATATTCTGCTTTTGTCCTAGTCAGGTGCTGAAAATTTCCCAGATGCCAGTCATTACAGAGAAAAACAACACTGAAAACTGTTACAAGGGTTGTCAAATGACATGCTCAAAAATTAGGTAATTAGAAACGCGTCATGTCTGAGATCACCTTGCCCACATCTATTTTCTTATCGTAGAGCCTATTGCAGTAGCTATACATGGTAGATTGTGCTCCCTTGATGGGCAGATATTCAATATTTTCTGTTTCCAATGCAGCCTTCTGCAAATGAAGCCTACTTTTCTGCTCACTATACAAGATCTTCCCAGAAAGCTATGTTTCTGGTCTGACTGTCTGCCAGATGAGCACTACCATCTTTGAATCCATCTCAAATGTTGGTCCAAGAATCCCAAGCTGCTTTTCCCATTATGGCCTCCCTGGTGAGCCCTGTAACGACCCTCTTCCTTCACACTGTGGCCGAGACAATGCAGCATCCTCTGACGTACTGCTTCCAGCTTTGCAGCCAGCCCAGTAGTGCGTCCCATGGGCCACCAGCCTCCCTGCATGCTGATTCACACCTGGAGTCCCACTGTATTTTTGCGTGATTTTGCACCACAGCACGTGCTATGAGGGGGTGGAGGCTGTCCGATCCTGTTTCACAGCTGAGGTATAGAAAGGATGAGGTCAAAAGGTAGCACTGATTTCAGCATGTCATAGAAGTAGTGGGGGTGTGGTGATTTTGGCATATTTGACAAGTTATGGTATGAAACGCGCCCCCTAGTTCTGTCCATTGTCAGCCTCTGCAGATGTAAGAGCTCCGGCATCTCAAGTCAAGCAGCAAAAAACAGGAAAAGAAATACAGTATCAGTGATCACTAATACTAGATTTGGGTTAAGTAGCATGTCAGGCATGACACAGGATCTCTTTGATGATTGTAAGGACAGAATTGGATCTTTTAGAACAACGATCAGTTCATTCAACCTTGTGATAAGCTTTTAATTTCCTGTTCTTCAATACCTATTTCATGCCGTAATTGCTGATTTCTGCAGCAGATGAGGCTTTTTTCTCTTCCTAGTCTTCCCACCTCTACAAAACCCACTTTCCTTCCCATCTCATCCCATTCATCCCAATTCCTTCTCCCTGAGTTTCTCCTTGTGCTGGTGCCTTTACTCAGTCTTCTCCCTTTCTGCAGTCCCACTCTCCCCAGGTGCTGGCAGATCTCATTCCTTCCCAGTGCCCACACCTCATTTGCAGGTCCATCCCTCCCCTTTCCTGCTCTACCCCAGTTCCCCTTGCCAGCACCCTCTCTGCTTGGTGCTAGCTTTCCCTTCCTTTTCCTCCGCACCCCAGCTTGCCCACTCCATCGTCTGCCCTCTCCATGCCTCCGACGGGATCCTGCAGCAGCTGTCACAGCAGCCACTTCCCATGACAGAGGTGATGTAGGATGGCACTGTTTGTGGCACTCTGGGCTGGGATGACACCCTTTGCTTAGCACAGACCAGCTTTGGTGGCTTCATCATCCAAAAAAATGCAGTGGTCCCAGGGCAGGACAGAGGTAGCTCCTCACTGCTGTTAACACCTTAATAGTCAAACTAAACTAGCTAATGAACTAAAATAGTTACACATACACAGATACAAGCTGTTTCCTGCTGTACATTGTAAGAACTTAAAGGTTATTTCAATAATAGTAAATGTTGTCTGAAGTTTTACAACATAGTAAAAATGTGTTGCAGACTGAGAACTTACCAGAAGCACGAGGAAAGGTGCAAATATATAAACTAAAAACATTCATTTCTAAGATATGCCCATTTGTTACTTTTTTCCTTATTTTCCTAGTCAGAGATATTTTATCAATGACAAAACAAGAACAGAATGCAGAAAAAATGTGTAAGGTGATAAAACCATCAATACACAGGACTTGGGATTTCCAAGTACTTGAAAAATCTGCTGAAAATTATCAGCTACAAATTGACACAACTATGTGAATAAAGACCATTTTTATCCCGCACCAGATTGTCATCACCTATTCTTTTCATATCCCCTACGTTTTGTATTGTAAGCTATTCTCTTCTGATGAAGGAATTATCTCCAAAAAAGGGTCAATAATCAAATGATGGGGATGTTTACTATATGAACAATAATCAGTGCCTATTGCACTCTGTAGTCATTACAAAACTGATGGAACATTTTGAATATGTGAAACATGCACTGAGTAACTGCACAGGATTAGACCAGAACCTAATCTTCCCTCTGGAAGAATCTGTTTGGCCTAGGAGGCCAGGAAATGACCAGAGATGAAGACACACACATCGATTCTCAAGTACCGCTCCAGTAGCTACACCTCACCAGGGACAGAGCAAAGCTCCTCAAGTCTTGGTATTGCTTTTCTATTCCTTTTACAACACAGGACTGGGGCACTATCTGTGACACCACCACCACTGCCTTTACAACTCTGAAGTCACACCTCTTGCTCACAGGAGCACAGCGTGAGAGATAACTTGCCCTCATCTCTTTGGTCCAGAACACAGTGGGTCTTACTTGTGAAGATTAGAGCTGCAGTGACACAAAATTTGATCCTTCACAGGATAACAAGTCAGTTAATGGTACAAAGTCAATAAGCAAAAGTTAGTGTGCATTCAGCTCCTATGCAGCTGCCCTCCTCTGGGAATAGCATCATCCTCTAAAGAGGATGCTGCAGTGAAAATGTAATACACATCTGAATGAGTCTACTCACCTGAGGATTTAACACACTCTACATCCTGTAATTTAGGTGTATTAACATCACCCATTGAGTTGAACTGCTTTGTAGTAATTTACTTTGTTCCATGTTTACATGTTCCTGATAAGCTCTAAGTGCATACCTGTGTGCTCTGTCCCTTCCTCCACTTATGTTTCTTTTGAAGGAAGGTCTTCAGAGTCAAAGCCAGACCCATCTTTCAGCATGTGCATCTACATCACCTACCAGTGACTCTGGTACAGCCGCATGACACGATGCAAGTGCAGCCAATATACGTGGTGATCCTGTTTGATATTGGTAATTTTGGGAAACAGCTCAGAAAGTGCCTTGTGTGTATCCAGCACACATCTTGCATATAGCACTTCCAAGTGTAAGGACTGGATTTAAGGCTGAGTTTGGTGCATGAGATAGCATGAGTGCTGCATACTGCATACTGGATCACAGACACCCATCCGCGCCATCTATAGTGGTTTTGATTCTAAGCCTTCCTTGGTAACCAAGTTGTAACCGGGGAAGTAGCCATGTTCCCGGTATTCCATACAATGTTTTATGTAAACCAGGGTATAAATAAGAACGGGGAGAAACCTCTTCCTTCTCTTTCCTTTCCGGTGGATCTGGGAGCAGGTTCTCTGCTATCAGTTCTGCTCATGTGGAGGAGTGAGGCCCAGTGAAGCCTTGTGAACCTTGAGAGGTGGAGAGTACCGGTGGTCATTTGGGACGATTCTGCTATCTCAAGAAGAGTAGTAAGATTTTCTTTTACTAGTTCTTTATTGGCTGCTCCCAAGTTTTGATTGTGCATATCTATTTTAGGTTTTCCCTTTCCCTTTTCCCTTTGCGGGGGGAGGTGTTCAGGATCCCTTCTTCTGTGTACATAATATCCTAATTATATATAAGTGTAAATACATGTATATATATTTATACAACTTTAGTTTAGTAATTTCAGTGTTTTCAGTAGCTTTTCCCTTCTCCCTTCCCTTGTGTTTGTAGAAAGGGGTGGAGAGAGAGATTGCAAACTGTAAGGTTTGAACATTTGGCAGAAAAGCCGGATCCAAACCATTACACCATCCCGCACCATCCAAAACCAGAAGCCCTATTGCCATACCATTATGCTATCACTACTGCTATAGCTGATTAATTCTGCTGACAGACAAGACTAATTACCTTATGTGCAGCCCTGTTATCTTCCACCTATACATTCTTAGGGAATCAAACTAACATTTGTTATCACTAATAGCCTGCAGCCTGTGTCATAAGGTGGGAGATAGTCAGTGGTAGCCTGGAATTCCTGGCACTGTGCTCTTGTGTGAAATAGAGGTGACCCCAAGATCCCCACCAAGCATTCCCTGGTGGTCAACCACAGTGCTTTTCCTTCATCAGAGTCTGCATGCCTTCTTTTGTAGCATTCCCAGTGACATAATTTCAACTTGCTGGACAAAACCAAGTTTCCTATCTCACTTTTTGTTCTGGCAGTTCCTTTAGCCATGATCAGATTTATCTTTTTTCCCTGATGATCTATTGATCTAATGTAATGCAGTTTCATTGATATTCCATGTAAATCCCACTCTTGTCTGGCATCACAGAAACTTCTATTTGCTCATGCAGTGTAAATTAGCTTCAGCTCAATTAACCTATTGACGTATGTTGTTTTTTCCAATTTCTCTTCAGACCTGCTAGTTTTCCTTCAGAGCATCAGCGCTCAGATCCTCTGGTGAACACTTCTCTGCATTGCGATTCGGTGCTGTTTCAGCAATGGCTACTATGACACAAGGGCACAAAGTCACTTCACAGCACAGCTTTCAGGGGAAGGCAGCTGGGTGCATGAAAGCCCCTGGACTCATGGTCTGGACTGCTCACTAGCTCAGTGAAAATGGAAATTAGAGAATGGAAGAACATAAGAACTAAGGACCCTGAAACGAAGCTAGTGAACTTGCATTTCCATTTAATGCCTATGCCTATATAAGAAGAATTTGCCCCAGTCCTATCAGGGTTAGATGTGTGCAAGATGTAGTATTCTGAAGCAGTTTACCCTATTCATCTTCATTAGCTCCTTTCCTTTAAATTCTCCCTAATTCAACAAGGGGAGCTCCATTCATTATGGTTAAGAAGGCTATTAATGCACGTGAAGCACACACAGATTTCCACTGGTGAGCTCCTGCTTAATTCAATTCAGTGAATGACAACACCATGACATTGCTAAGATTAATGACTCAATAATTTTTGAGACAAGGCAAAACGTGAAGTAAATTGATTGAATTAATTTTTTTTTCCTTGGAAACAGTACTGCATACCAGCTCAGCACTGTCCTGGAGAAGATGCTTTGCTGATACAGAGTAAAGCCCAGCTACCCCTTCTCCATTCAACTCTTGCACTCTGACATCACTTTGAAGTAACTTTTAATGTAATTTCCTAGTTGCAGAGATGCAAGACTGACAATAATCATGCTGAGATCTCGACAGACCAAATGATTAATGCAGAGGGCTTTTTGGAGTGGAAACTTCAGTTATTATTAGATTATTCAAGAGAAAGAGAGAAGGTGTCAGAGCATGGAGTGGAGCACTGCAGTGCCTACACATCTCACTCTTTCAAAAGTATGAATAGATTTTAATTTCTGCCATCTTGTTAGAAACCCTTATTCACATACTAATCAGTTCTTGCATAAATGCAATCTCAGATGTAACATCTTGCTTAAAAATCCATATGCAGACAATGAAGCAAGGCTGCTTCTTTCCTGCATGTGGTATAATTTGAGATCACATTTGACATAGTATCTGTGATAATGTCTATCAAAACTAAAATGTAGAGAGTAGTGTTTGGTGTTGCTCAACATGATCTGCTTTTCTTTTTTTTTTTTTTTTTGTAAGACAGTCATCAAAAAAACAATGGTTATAAGCCTAGTGAGAAGAATTACATAGACAAAGCAGTTTATTTGTTTGCAGAAGACAGTGACAAAGACAATATTCCAGAGCTAGGATTTTGCTATTTAAGGTATAGATCAAAAATGTTAGTGAAAGGATCTTGAGGAAGAGGGAAGACAGAAGATAACTCTTTTCATACGATGCCATGTAGAGGCCAGAAACTAAACAGATATGTTTAGAAGATAGTTTTTTCAAGTAAGCTATGTGAAAACTGGGGTATTTGAGGTTGGGATGGGATACCAAAACAGTTTTAGCTTTTTCCCTCTACCCTTCCTTGGGCGAATGGGGAGTAACAGGAGGCAGTATTGGCAACAGCTATATCTGACAAAGAAACTCCATTTTATGTCAATAAAGGGAGATTCTGGTGCCTAACATAAGAAGAAAGAAATTCAAAAAATAGCTGAGATCCACAAAGGATCTTTAGCAGTAAATACAAACAGTGTGATTTTTATTGCTTTATGTTTTTATTCTATTACATTATTGCAAATACTTTCCCCTTAAATTTCATCTAGTAGTTAAATTTATCTAGAGTTAAGTGACACATGACAAGAGGTTCCTCAGCCAAAGTTGTGTGACCTAAAGAGTCCTGGTTTGGATGTCCTGCTTCCTAACATAACCCTTTCAGGAAGAGAAGGCAGATCAGGATCACAGAAGCTATGCTGATCCCCTCCAGGAGCTGCTTTCTCAGGGCTCACCAGGGAAAAAGGACCTCTTGGAAAGCAGGCACAAAAGAAAACCTATAGGCATGTATGAAGGTAAGCATTCCTTAACCCTGGAAGTTCCAGAGAAGGTGACAACAATGCCACACCTCTTGCCATTTGCCCTCTCATTCTCTGGGTTTCTCTGCTTTTAATCCTAGAGTAGATCCATGTGCTGTACAATGGTGCAAAACACACACTGTTGACCCAAAGCCTTAGAATATAAGAACCAGCAGCCACAACAGAGCTCCCAGTTCCTCTGGCAAAAAAGGGCTCTAGATGAAGACATTTGGGTGATACTTCAGAAGAAATAGTAACAGGAAAAAAGATCTGAACTCAGGCCTACTGCAATTTTGAAATTGCAGGCCTTTGAAATTTAATGTAAACCAGTTGTCCATTCAACTAATTTGGGGGCACCTGCAGCTGAGGATTTCATCTTTCTTCTTTGCAGTCTGACAGAAGGAAATTTCATCATTATAGACATCTGTATGAATTGCAATTATGGTTCTCCCACAGCATTTCTCAGTTTGTAAGTCAATACTGAAGAAAAAAAAAAAAGGCATTATCAGTCTGGAAACAGATCATTTTCTACCTCGATGGCTAAATGTGATGTCCTTGTTTTAGTGCTATATCATTTACCTCGCTGTCCAAGTGAGAGGCCCCTCATCCAGACCTAGTGCACAAGAGATGACATGAGCAAGGAAAACTGCTCCTTTCAATAATGTTGCTGCAGCACAGGGAGTTTATGACCCTGAAAAGATGAAAGTTCACAGTCACAGAACACTGAATCATTACAAGTTCTGAAGGAAAAAGGGCAAGGACAAGGTTTTCCTTAGCTATAAATAAACTCAAGAGGTTAAAATACCTTTCAGTATGAGCTGATGATCAGCATTCAGTGCCTGATACTCTGTTGCAGAGGCAGAACCTGAAGATTTCTAGAGCATTGTTCTCACATGCCTGGAATAAGGCTCATTGCACACTTACAGTCACATTTCCATGAATTTCTATTCCTTCCTTTGGGGTACCATCAGCTGTTCAGTCCCAATTTCAGCACGATGGCCTGTCTCTCAGTAGTGCTGGAGGGTCATAAGCCTGCATGAAGTTTACAAGAATTGAAGTTAAAGATTGCCCCTGTAAATCAGAAAATGAGTGTGACAAGCCAAACACAAAAAATCTTTTGGAAAATGATGACCTTTGGGAAGACTGTGCCATGTGCAGACTGCCGTGAATTTAACAATGTTTGACCAGAAATTCCAGCCATCTGAAGGGACTGTTAGCAAAGGAGTACGCTAATTATCTGTCTTGCTCTTAACCAGGGTGAAAAGCACTTAGCTACAGACCATGGTCAGCAAAATTTGCTCTAGAAATGTTGTCCAGTCAGCCTGGGAGCAGCTTTAAGGCATGGAAGAAGCAGAGAACATAGGGAGGGAACAGAGTCAACACTGGCCAAAGGCTCCCCAGGCATTAGGGATCTATAAAACCAGTATTATTGCTCCTCCTGCCACCAGGGAAATAGGCAATTACTGTCCTTGTTAAAAGGGTTTCACAAACAGTAGTCACTTTCTCATGCACTGTTACCTTCTGTACCTGGCAGGAGCACCAGGAGTCAGCCTAGGTTCCCAGTGCAGTGGGACAGATAGAGCAGGCAGAAGGAAAACCAGCAAAGACCTGAAGTAGTGGGCT
Source organism: Cephalopterus ornatus (assembly GCA_013396775.1). NCBI lineage: Eukaryota > Metazoa > Chordata > Aves > Passeriformes > Cotingidae > Cephalopterus > Cephalopterus ornatus. The sequence continues at coordinate 492,549 of VZRE01000103.1, read as the reverse complement.
GTGAATCACTTAGAGATGCTGTTTTCTCCTGCCCCCATCACAGCTGGTCCTATGACTTTCCTGCTCCATCCTCTTCCTTCTCTTCCATCTGTTGGAGTTAAAGATTTTGGTAAATGCTTCACTGCCAAAGATGATCATCACTAATGCATTCCTCATTAAAGTGGACCAACTGGGCAGCACTTCAGGGAAGCCATACAAGATACATAGGACTCTGGGCTTTACTGTGAGACAAAAGGCAGGGACCTCATCAGGGTTTCATTTGCCATCATTAATCAGCAGAAGAAAAAATCCTTCAGCAGTGCTCACAATTACAGTTTTGGCTTCCTACTAGATTTAGACGAGATGCAACTCAAGTAACAAGAGAGTTAGGGAAAAAATAATAATCACAGAATCACAGAAAACGCTGAGTTGGAAGGGACCTACAAGGATCACCGAATCAAACAACTCTTAGCCCTGCACAGGACCATCCCCAAGAGTCACACTATGTGCCTGAGAATATTGTCCAAATGCTTCTTGAACTCTGTCAGACTTGGTGCTGTGACCACTTCCCTGGGGAACCTGTTCCAGCGCCCAACCACCCTCTGGGTGAAGAACCTTTTTCTAATATTGAACCTAAACCTCCCCTAACACAACTTCAAACCATTCCCTCAGGTTGAGTCACTGATCACAAGAGAAAAGAGATCAGTGCCTGCCCTCCTTCTTCCCCTCACAAGAAAATTTTAGTCTGCTCTGAGGCCTCCCCTTCATCTCCTTTTCTCCAGAATGAATAGATCGAGTGACTTCAGCCGCTCCTCATATGACTTCCCCTCAAGGCCCCACACTGGTTTTATAGCCCTCCTTTGGATACTCTCTGATGGCTTTATGTCTGTCTTACATTGTGGTGCCCAAAACTGCACACAGTACTTAACATGAGGCTGCACCAGTGCAGAGCAGAGCGGGACAATCCCCTACCTCGACTGGCCGGTGATGCTTTGCCTGATGCCCCTCAGGACGCAGTTGGCCCTCCTGGCTGCCAGGGCACTGCTGACTCATTTTCAACTTGACATCCACCAGGACCCCCAGGTCCCTTTCCACAGCCCTGCTTTCCAGCATCTCATTCACCAGTCTGTGCATACATCCAGGGCTTCTTATGGTTGGTAACTGCCCAGTCCTCTAATTTGTTGAGGTCTCTCCGCAGGGCCTCCATATCACTGAGGGAGTCAACAGCTCCTCTGAGTTTTACGTTGTCTGCAAACTTGCTTAGTATCCCCTCCAGTCCTGTGTCCGAGTCATTTATGAAGATATTCAAGAGCACACGGCCTAAGATGGAGCCCTGTGGAACCCCACTAGTAACAGGTCGCCAGTCTGATGTTACCCCATTCACTACCACTGTTCATGCTCGACCTGTGAGTAAATCGCTCACCCACTGCATGATGTGTTTATCATTCCTTCTTATTTTGTAAGTGAGAAACCTGCAGTTGCACATCTCCTAATCAAATAACAGTGATAGTGAAAGTGTGCAGGTGAAGGAGATATCCAGATGAAATGCCAGTTTTTTGGTTCTATGATGTCACATGCCTTCACTGACTTCAGCTCAGTCATCGGCTACTTTAGATAGGCCTTTTCCCTTTGCTCTTCTCTCTGTGCCAGAGGTGGCTCAGGTTTCTTCTTACAGGTGGAATATGGACTACTTATGCCCTCCTAGGAAGGAGAGACTGAATGACTTCCGTCACAAGAACTGACTGGGGGAGAGAGGAGGCAGAGATAACTGAGTAACATTTCTCTTTTCAGTGCTGTCAACTCCTTTCCCTCCTTCCCACTTTCTCCCCAGAAGCAGTAGCAGGGAACTCTGCCAGGGGCAAAGGCCGGTCCTTTTGCTGCATGCTCACAGACTCCTTCCACAGAAAAACACTTGCTGTGATGGCAGCCAGTCCTGGCCACACTCTGCCTTTTTTCATGGTGCAGCTAAGGTGGAAGGAGATGACTGAGAGAGTTCAGCCAAAGTCCTTTATCCCTCTTTTAGACCTTTGCTAAAGGTGACATCACCTCTTCAAAACATTGATGGCATTCCCTCTGAATGGGCCTGCACCTTTCAGGGCTTCTCAAGTATTGGAGCTTGTTTGAGAATCTTATGTCTGTGATTTCGATGTGCCACAGCTCAGGATGACAGACAAGCCAGTGCAGGAAGCTTGCTGTACTCCTACGGTACAAATCAACTGCAAATGCATCTTGATCTGCTGTCTAAATTGGGTTGGCCTTTGATTTGAGTCACCACAGAGAACAGCAGTATTAGGAAGTCTTGGTGAATCTTGCCATATTGCTTATCCAGTGGGGAAAAACAGCACCTGTAGATTCCCTAGGTTGTAAGCACCATAAAATCGGTAGAAATTTGAGAGATAAACACTGATTTATTACTTATTATTACTGACTTATTTGAAGTCAGACATTGTTTTAAAATGTACTGGTCTTACACTGATTATATTAAGTGTGGGACTGAGCTTACCAGTAAGAAAAAGAACTGGGTTTCTAGAAGGTTTTATAAAGATTTCTGGCATCAACTTTCTTCTTGACAGTGTCTGCAGGACTCAGACTCATAAAGAGTATTTGTACAGGTACAAAAAATTTCTATTTTTATATGAGATACTTCGCATAAGTTTTTCCAAGTTCTTGAAACAATAGGCACGATATAATTGTTCTTTAAGGAGTCTTTGGATACGTTACAAATAACAAATGATGGGAACAAATTATGGTAGTATACGGTGTCTTTCCTCCAAATAAGACTATGTTCTCAAAACATTGGGCAAGTCCAATACAACCATACACAGTTATGAATTCCCTGGCTAAAGAAATAATGTCTGTCCTGCAACCTTGAGGAAGTGCGGAGAGAAAAGTAGGAGGAGATGCATTCAAGAGTTGTGCCCAGCAGCGTTACGAACACACTCAGCAGAACGGGTCGCAGTGGCTCATGCCATGACACATCTTTCAGCTTTGAAGTGAACAGCAAAGGGCCAGCTCAGGATACAAGATCTGAAGCACGCACACTGGAGTGGGTGTTTCGTCTGTGTTGAGACTGTAGATGAGGAGCAGTGTGTGTTGGTGTGCGATGTGTGTACGGGCACAGCTCGGTCAACCATCACTAGACCACAATCTGCTCTGAAGTGGTAGATGGATGCCTCTAAATTTGATGCATGTCTGCACAAAAAGTTTATGATCAGTTCTTCATACAAATGAACTATAAGGAAACTGAGACATATAAACTGTAATAATGTAGCTGGAACTCACCCAGGACACTCAAGGCAGCAACCTTTCATTACTGCTGTGAAGACTGACGTGGGAGCTAGATGTTTATAGCTTGTTCAAAAGACTGCATCTCTGACAAGCAGGTGTCTCCTGGCACTATTTTATTGCACCAAGTGATAAGGGAGAAAAAAAGGTCGATTGTTGACCTACTTTTTGTGGCACCAACATTTGCTGTGTTTTATTCCAGGGACTGAAAAAGTCTCAAACTCGCCTCATTTATAGTATTTAACTGTGCTTCAGTGCATGGTTAAAAGCTAGGCTGTGGAAGAGAAAATGCCTGACTACAAAATAAAATGTGCTACTAATAAAATCAAAAGAACTGAGGCTAGAGAATAATGGTAAATGGCCAGGTACCATAAAAATAATCATTTTACTACATTGAATTACAACATATCAAGGGGATTGTCATTGAGTCCAGTTTTAATAATGCAATACATAACAGATTAAAAGGCAGCAAAACGCAAAACTCCCTCCTGAATCAGTTTAACCAGTGTGAATTTGTGGGTAGACCAGGCCTCAGTAAGAACAAAAGAGAAAATAATCCCCTTGTAATGCAGCATTTAACACCTAGCAGTCAGGTGATAATTGCTTCAGTCCAAGGGGATTAGCACATTGTAACCTCATTATAATGTAAAATGTAACTTCCCTATATGGGGTTGTCTTACTTGGAAAACTTACAGTGGCATAAACGAAGGTATGAATTCAAACTGATTTAGTTTTTACTGGAGTAATTCATAGTGTGAATTTATTTCTTCTGAGAGAAGAATATGTTTTGTTTGTAGTGCCTTTTTTTCACCTTCTTTTTTTTTTTTCTCCTGCAGCTCAGTCAACTTCACTTTATAAAGTGTGTTTTTTAAGAGTTTACCCAAAATGAGGGACACTGAATGTCAGCCAAGTCCCCCATCACTTAATGACACCAAAGCATTCCTAAATTAAGGAAGTAAAAGGTTTGGGGGAATCAGTTTTTAATAACTAGCAAGCTTAATTGAATGAAGCCCAGTAAGAATGCATTTAAGGAATATCCATACACAAAAACACTAGACAAACACACATTCTTGCTGAAGCAAAGTGATTTCTGGTCTCAAATTGCTGGTACAGGATCAGGTGCATGGGATACTTGTGACATGAAGACACATGAGAAGAAGCAATTGCCGGTGGTTCAGTGTGGAGTGAAGTCTCACCACAACACCTACTGCCAGAGATGGCTACCAGAGTCCCCTTTGCTGGCCTGGGTTATCCAGAGCATGGCTGGAGCTGGCAGAGGGGCAAAATTCTCTAAGAGAGGTGTGTGGTAATAAGACCCTCAGTAAATGCTGATGCTGAGGAGTAGACATACTAACAATTCCATACCAGTCCAGCTGCCCTCATACTCCAGGGCTGCTCTGCTTTATCCTGACTTCTTCAGGTCAACAGCCCGGTAAAGGACTGTGGATCCAGCTCCTGTGACTGAAGTACTAATGCTTTTGTATAGACAAGTCCTGAGGAGACCTTCCAGATTATACCTTACTCATTAATATATTCCTGTTATTTATTATATCAAGCCAGTTCAGTGGCAAATAGCAAAACCTCATTTTATCAAGGACCCTGAACCAATATTAACTGAGGCTCAAGTCCACTCTGAAAATGTCTTGTGCTATGTTGATGTGATCTAAGCAAGGAGAAGGGTTAAAAGAGCCCTGACCCACAGCCACAATGTTCGGGAATGGGAGAGTTCTGGTTGTGAGGGTCTTTTCCCATACAATGGCAGAATCAAGAGTTTATCACATACTTCTTTCCACTTCTGCCTAAGGAGCAAGCTGTGCTGAGTTCTCAATTGTTCTTGTTTAATGCATAGCCAAGGTCACAACAAAGAGTAAAATATGAAAATCTTATCAGCTTTGCTAAAGCAAAACAACTTCTTTCTGTATGTAACCTCACATAGGGTTCAGCCACTCAGATATAATAGGCTAAAGATTGCTTTCAAAGGTTTAATTCAATTTTGGTGAGCTTCCTGTGCATTCCCAGAGAACAATGTGGGTTCCTCCCTGCCTTCTCTGAAGGGGATATGTTGCAAAGCTCTCCAGGATGAGCTCTTTGATTTCAGTTGCACTCTTACACACATCAGTCAGCTCAGTTGCATCCTTCAAATTTGAATCACCTGGGGATTTGGCCATCTTATAAAGAGTGCATGTTGCTACTAAGTAGGCATCTACATATCAGAGATGCCTAAGGAAAATTCTTCCATATGCTGTAAGCTTTCTCTTAGCAAATGGGCATATACACAAGGGCAAGTGTTTTTCTAAATAGGATTTCCATTATAGATGAATCAGTATGTAATTGTCCATCTATGTTTTGCTCTGGACAAGCACTCTAAGGTTCTTTGACCCTTGTTGTAAATGGGTGATCAGAATCATCTGTTAATTGTTCTGTTAATTTCTCACCACTTGCTGCAGTCTGTGGAGTTATGCACTAAGGAGCATCTGAAAATCCAACCTAGATGCCTTTGTCTCCAGCCACTCTTATAGATATTGTTTCAAACACAAATGTACAGTTCTTTGCACCTTCCTCTGAAGATGTGTCATTGCAAGTACAAATACTATGCAGACTAAGTTATCATCATGTTGTGTGTACACGTCTCCTGCCCTCTATATACTACTGATGCCGATGGAAGTTTGCCTGGGGTACATGGAATCATACATGGGATCAGCATCGAGGCCTGTGTTACTTTCTGAGAAGCCAGGGTGACAAGGCAGAAATGACTGTTGGGATAGAAAAGTGATGGCATAAATTGATCAAAGTGCACTTCCCTTACATTGGAAGTGTAGTTGCAAATGTCTCTCGATCTTTCAGTTCAAGATCTTACCAGGCGGCTTTATAGACTAATACCTTCCTTTGTACTGGCACTACTTTCAAGTACTGAGGATTGACAATTCTTTTCATAGAAATTGTTAGCATCAGTACCAATCAGTAAAAAATCTGTAAAAAGAAACATGTTGTTCAATTTAACTGGAAGTGTCTAATGGACGGGGCTATCTAGAAAAGGGTCTTTTGCCAGGAAATAAACACTTATCTCCCTACAGCAAGTGCAGTTAACGGTTTGCTAATTCTTTATAGGAGCCATTAATCATTCTATGCTTGTTCCCCTAAATAGATAGGAAAAAAATGTTTCTTTTTAATTACTCTTCAGCACCTTTACTACATTATTCAATTCACTTTTAATAACAATAACAATGACAATAATACATAGCACAGATGTAGCATTTCACATCTTCATAGTGGCCTGCAGCATTAACTAATGAATCACAAAACATCCTTCACTTGAATTAAATAGGTGCACTAGTGCAGGTAAATATTTATTTCCTTACTACCTTTTGTGGTGTAATTAAAGATTACACAAACATAACAGAGATTGCATTCCTGTTATATGTCTGGGACCAGACCCACTTCCTACAATTTCTCCCTGTTCTTTTTATCTTCAGGTGTTTTTTGATGTAACTTTCCCATCACATACTCATGTTGAAGGAAAAGGCTCTTTTGGGATAAAGTGTGTTCAGTGCTCTTTTAGGAAACTATAAACTGGAGGCATTCTTCAGCGTGAGAAAGGAGATAGAGAGTTATTTTTACTCTTAAATTCCATTGAGGAAGAGGCACTCAGATATGAGTGTGACAAGAGCCATACAAGTACACAGAATGAGAGCAAGAGAAGGGAAAAAGTGAATAATGCGGCTTGGCTACACTGCTAGCTATAACATGAGTCTGAACCAGGAATCACGATATTTTACAGAAAGATTTCTTTCCAACTATGATCACTTTCAAATTAAAGATACCAGTGGCACTATTAACTCTAGTTTCAAACATCTCTGACAATAGCCATCACTACCAACTAAGAATGACTCTTCTAAAACAAATGACCAGAGATAACCAGTACCAATTGCTCTTCCTAAGCTGCCTGGTATGCTCAGATCACTTCCAGGCTCCTCTCAGGGTGTGATGGAAGTGGCTTGTCTCCAGGGAAGTCTGTCAGAAATCAGCTGAGTGGCAATGTCTCACTCATGCACCAACTGAGAAAGAGCCAGTACTTGATGGAAAATGGTACAGGAGTCCCTGCACTGTGCCACAGCCAGAACCCCAGGGCACCCTCTTGCTCTGCAGAGCTGCTAAGAGCAAAGCTGCCAAACCAAGCCCCTCCACAGCCACGGATGGCAACGCATCCAGGACCAGCGCTGGTGCTAGCAGAGCTGGAAACTCTGCAGGACACACAGGCATATGTAAGCCCAGCCAGGGAAAGATCATTTCTTCTTGACTCTCGATTTGACTCTGGAGCAGATGTATTGGTCACTACCAGCCCTCATGATGTAGACCAAACAACTCTGAAATTACCAGCAGAATAGCGGGCATGAAAAGACAGTCTCAAAGCTGGTTTTGCTTTTGCTTGCTTAAAGAAGACAGAAATGTCTAGAAAATTCAGGCAGCAAAGCCAGTTGCGTTTCTAGGAAGGTTATGTATTTTTATGGGTTTTGGTGGGGAATATCTGTGAGACTGCGAATGTAATCAGTAGATGTATCAAACTGCAGCCTAAAAAACCCGGAAACATTTTCCATAGTGAGAACATTTCCCCTCAGGAGCTGTTTGTGACTCACTGTTCCCATCAAGCAGGTTAATGTGCCTCTAAATTTCACCTGACAGAAAATGTATCACAGTGTCAGCTGCATTAGGGAATGACGAACACAGCCTGATGGTGGTACTGTCGAATACCTTGAAGTTGCTCTCAGCCAAGGACAGGTAGAGGAAGTAACATGCCTCAGTTCCAACAAAATAAAAGGTCATGGCCAGATTGAGGACACACTAAGGCATGTTCAGCCACTTGAAAAAGCCCTCATTAATCTCTCTGAAATGAGCCTTCCAGGTTCTTGGAGAGAGGGCATGCTGAGGTGGAATCTGTGTGACCTGCTTATAGCAGAAAACTGACTTAGAAACAGTGCTTGGCCTTTGAGCAACTTCTGCTGTTTTGAAATTGCCTTTCACCGGTCCATCACTTATGGCAGGGGCAGTTTGTGCAGCCACAGGGATCTTGCTCTTTCCCGTGAGTGGGTGGGACATGCTGAACTGGGATACACTCTGCAGTGTGAGGGCCCATGTCCCGCAAAAGTGCTCCTCATGCTGCTACTGAACAGGCTTCATGGATGTGCCAATCTACATGGATTTAACTAGAGATATCCCAATGTGTCTATAGACTGTTACTGCCTCTAAGTGAGAATATCAATGCTTTAGCCTTAGACATAGTTACTTCAGCTTCTGTATTGAAAAAAACAAGTTCACTCCTTGTACATATCCTAACAGGATTTAGGATCATAAACACGCCATCCAGAAATTGTCTTCATCATTCTGGAACTGGTATTTCCAAGCCACAAGATTTACTGCTGCAAAAACTGATGCCATTTCCTGTACTGATGGTCCTAGGGGTGTACTACACCAGTGACTGAGGAACTGGAGTCTTCAATCTGGAATGAACTTCAGTGCAAGGAGAGGAACATTCCAGCTCTTGTCTCCTCTGGCTCTCTGGGAGTTGTTATGGTGTATTTTGTTTGAGCTAAGACTGATGCTGTGAGCTTCCACAATGAGATTTCAATTCCCCTTCAGAGATTGATTTATTTCTCCTGGATTTTTTAAAATTCTTTTTAAAAAAGTCTGAAGAGTGAAAAAAAATATGCTAAAGCAATTCCAGCCAGCTCTCATTTGTCTGTCTGTATATCCTTATCTATTCGTTGATGCCTTTTTTGCATAGATCTCAAAGAAATGACTGTGGATGCAGGTCAATAAATGAATACCTCCAGCCAGACTCTCATTAAAAAAAAAAAAAATCACATTTAAGCAAACTGGTTTTGATCTAATGTCAAAGGTCTCAATCAAAAAGTGCAAATAATCTGGGTAACCTGTCTGCACTGTGCTCCTTCTTCTTCATCCCTCCTGATGCAATGTAGATGTCCAGCAGCTCAGCAGCACAAACATCTGCCTTTGGGACACCACTGCAGATGAGCTGCTGCAGCAGCTACAGTGGTTAGCCCACCAGCTTCATGGGTCACCAGATCTGTGGTGAATCTATTCCGCGAGTAATCTGCAGAGCCTTTGAAATCCTCATCTTTCTGGATTCCATCAGCATCCCTTCCTTTGCACTATAAACAAACATTGCAATAAAGATTTACTGAAACAATGGTATCCATCTGCCGCGACATCTCCACAAACCCACATTTGCTAGGTTGAGATTAAGCAGTAGGCCAGACAAGGTAGCCAATAAACAAAGCTATAACATTAAATGAAGCCACTGTGTGAGGGCAGTTTATGTGAAACGTGCTTGTTTCTCAAAATCCCTGAAGTTCTTTCCAGAAGTCTGAGAGGTTTTTCTGTCTAGCTACATTCTTTCTGACCCTGCATTCCTCCCTGTTTTGACACCCAGCCTTTTCTCTCCCCCAAAGAATCAGACAGGTTTAAAAATCCACAAAAAAAAAAAATTGCAGTATTTTCAAGCTCAGTTTGTTAATTGGATTTTGTTGGTTTTGGGTTTTTTTTTGTTTGGTTGGTTGGTTTTTTTTTGGTTGGTTGGTTTTTTGTTTGCCTTCCTGTGAAAATCAGAAATGTGTTTGCTGAAAAAAAAAAAAAGGAAAAAAAAGAAAAAAAAAGAAAATAAAAAGTAGCCCTCAGCTGCTCAGGTAACCTTTTGTTTCCACAGCTATACTCTCATTAAATCATCAGCTATCACAAGACTATGGATGAAAGATAAGAGCTGGCAACAGTGAGATGTCACATTAAATCACAATTGGCAGAGAATCACTGGACAAGGGTGACTACAAGCAAGTCCTCCAAGGATCCCCATCCTGAAGAGGTTCTGTTCACCGTTCACAGCGCTGTGTTGCATCCTGGGGATCTGCACCTCAGAAACAAGGGGAAGGAAGTGTTGCAACCTCTGTCAGACCTCATGGCTCAAACTCATTTCTCACTAATCTCAGTGAGGATGCTGTAGAGCAAGAGGAGAAACCTTCTCTTTCCACATACCACTGCCCGCATGGTAAGAGTGAAACAGGTTTAGAGACACACTCATCTATCCAGAAAGGATGGGGAGGATGGAGCAGGCGAGCTTGCTTATCTGCCACCCACGATGCTTTTGTCCAGTTGGTAGAGGCCTATACTTCTTTTTACGCAGTATAACATGACAACTAACAAACATTTAAAGCTTTCAGAAAAAAAATAAATACACTGATGCTTGGAGCAGCTTTTAGTCTGCTGCTAGTAAGGCCCTGAGAACACAATGCCTATTTTTATACCTGTGCCTCAGGCAGGAGACTAAGCCACAGCTCCAGGGCAAGCATGCCACCAAGGCTGCTGCCTTCCCATCTGCATGTGGTACTCCACCTCGCTTACAGCCATGGTACTGACTGCTGCCTCTAACACTGGGTTTTTCCTCCTTGGGTCAGGACAACTGTGTTTGGCTGCTGAGCACTGCTCATCACACCCAGTTTAAAGCCCATGTTTCTGTGAGGCTTTCACTCTGACTATTGAGCAGAAAGAGTGTGGGGCTACAGAGGAATGAAAGACAAGCCACCTCACAGCATCTTTGGAGGCTGTTGACTTGGCTGGATTTAGGTTACCTTGTATTACTGCCTCTTTAAAGCCCTTGTCTCACAATTTCACACTTTGTTTTTTCTCAGGACATTGGTTTAACGCTCACTGACATCCCACTGCCCTCCACTCTATCTATCCTTTGCCACAGAGCCATGGAAGACTTCCATAGCTAGCTTTGCCATCAGGACACCAAGGTGTTAAACCTCTAATGAGCTCACAGACTGGCTGTGCCTTTCCATCCCTGAGGGGCAGGCTTGTATTAAGGTCCAGAGCCCTCTCCCTCTGGCCACTACAAAGGCCATTAAAGTTGGTGGTAGGGCATGTTGTAAGTAGTGACAGGATCAGGTGGGCAACAGCTTTGTAATTGAAAGGACTTAAAAAATTCAGGATCAATTTGTCAGATGTGGCAACTCATTAGCAGGCAACTGATTTTTGAGATGATGCCAGCCCAACCTTCAAAAAGCATTCCTAATTCCCAGTGCATCAACAAGGAGAAGGTGTGTTTAGCACTCCTGAAATGAGTCCCAGGAGCATCATAATGGTAAGCACCCAAAGGCATTTCAAGTTTAGAATTTGTGGAACTCAGAGGTCGAACACATTCCCAAAACTTTGTCTCCAAAATGTTAGTGGAAATGCTTTGCCACATACAAGTCAGACCATTTTGTTGAAAACCCTCGTGGTTAACCCTGCTGCTTTACTGAGCATATATCGTTACTATTTTTAAGAAAGAGCATCTCACTAAGTTTTTCCCCTAGTCTAAGAATAGGAGGTTTTCAGGGAAATAGCCTTATTGCAGAGTGGCTTCGATGCAAAAATGTAACTGTCCCTGCTCAAGACAGAGGGTTTCCAAGTTTGTTAAAAAAAATATGCATTTGATAATTTTACTGTAACTTATTATGAGTGTGAAATAAAATAGGGGGATTTTTGTGGTTTGATTTGTATTTCTGCACTTATATATGGCAATTAAATTTAAAAAATGCCAATTAAAAACAAACTTTGGCAAGAGATTAGTCAAAATATGTGCACTTGAATTTTTCAGGGGCTTGAGAAGACATTCCTTAAACATTTGCTTCTAAAAAAATTACTTAAAATATGACACTTCAAAAGCAGCTGCTTTGTGTGGTTTCCATATGCAGAGTTCATGTACGAATATGTATGTGCCCATGTGACCATAACCATTGGTAAGAGGCTAAATAATTATTTGCATAGTCTCAAGACTGGTGGATCTCTGTTAGTGCTCATTTTATCAGAAACAAGTATAGGAAACAAACTGTACCAGCAATAAATACCCCTACCCAGTGCAATGTGCTAGAGAATGAGCTAGTGTTGGTGCCATGAAAAAAGAACAGGTGATCTTACGCAGCTGTCAGAATTTTCTTACTTGTTTTTGTGAATGTAATTGTGTCCTGACCTAGTCACGTAAGTTTTTTGTATCTCATCTTCCTCATTTGCAGAGTGAGTATAATCATTTCTCTGAGAGCTGTCCAATATAACAAAGCAAGGTGCATCAGGAGCACAGAAAATCATTCTGGGAAGGGGTTGTTTATTGTTATTCACAAAAATTGCCTGATTAGCTGGCACTGTTGTGAAAGATAGGAAGGCAAATTGCTCAGATGAGTGAGAACTCATCAAGTCTTTTTCTTATTGTGAAATATTGTTTTAAATAAACTGAAAGTTCAGATGTGCTATTGCGGGAATGGATCGCACCCAGCCTGCTGTGCTTTGTTCCTGTCCTGTGGGCCTTTGCTCTTTCACTGTGCAGCAGCCCAAGCTATGATCCATTCCCACTTCTGCCAGAAGGCTCTTTCCAGAGATAGTCCCACACCTGCCTTGGGGACTGCTCAGCTGCTGGGCCATAACTGTTCCTCCTGCTAGAAAAAAATGCAGCCTTTGAGACCAAAACCATCTGCTCTTAGCAAACCCCTGCAGGAAAGCCAGGCAACCATGAGATCTCGTGGGGACTGGGAGCGTTAGTGCAATATACAGTCATCACTTGAGACAATTAAGAAATCTGTTCACAGGAGAAGCGATGGTAAACACAGTGTTGCATGCTACCTGGTGTTTATCATAGAGATTTTGAATTTAAAAGATAAATAAACACGCAGCCTCCGAGCATCAGTCAGGAAAAAGGTACAGAGCTGTGTCCTGTCAGAATAGAGTTCTCGTTTTGTCAGGGATGAGGAGACCTGCCTCGCTTGTGCCAATGCATTTATGGACTTTACTGCTCTTTGTTGCTAGCCTGCAGCTCCCTTCTCCTGCTTGCTAGCCTACCCAAATGTGAAGGTTTTCTCAATCTCCTTTTATACTTCATCTTCCTTCTGCTCTGAACCCATGTCTGAGCTATACGCTTTCAAGTGTGCAGTGCTTTCTGGCCCTTGAGCTAGTGGTGCCTGGGTGCAGTTGTGATCTGCTGTGCACGATGTGGGTGTCAGGGTGTCCTCCCTCCCCCGTCCCAGGGGCTCATGTCTCACTGCTTCAGTGGGAAACAACAGAGTGAGCTAGATACCCTTCCAAAAACTGAACCCGTAGGCAGCCAAATCTTCCCTCTGGAGACTTGGGTAGTTTGTGTCTGTGTAGAAGATTTGCCTCTTTCTTCTAGTCATGGACAGATGTATAATTTTGTGTCCCACTCTGACTCCTAGATCTGCACGACCCAAAATTGTTAAGTATAATCCCTTCAGCAGCCCCAGTTCTTGAGTCACACATGTGTCATGATGCTGTTTCTCCCAAGGTGCCAGAGGACATGCCAACAGTAGGAGGTGACAGGCTGGCAGTTGTGTCTTCCATCCCAACTTCTCCATTGTGTTTAGGACAAGCTGGAGTCTGGTGGCACAGACACAGCCTCAATGAACCAGCAGCAGCCAGTAAGGGAAAACTTACGCCTTCCAGTGCAGACTTGTCAGCAAGGTGTTCCCAGTCTGAACTGGTCTGCAACTGATGGTGAGGGAGTCAACAAGATTGATGCATTTTGGGAAAACAAATGGCAAATAACTAGATATGTGCACTAGAATCATGCCTAATAGATTTATATAAAATATCAATATTGATATAAAAATTAAATAACAAATTTAATAAGCATAGTAAAACCTTCCAGTCACTAACCGCAGAGCAATAATCCCACGTATGTCCAAAAATTTGGGTGAAAAGAGGAGAACAGGGGAAGGAAGAAAATAAAACAGTCTTTGTAAAAAATGATCCAGACATTCCCATAATTAGAAGAGGAATACAACCTGAATAGCCAATATCATGGACTTTTACACCCAGACAAACACATTTATAAAGATAATAACCAAAAAAGATGCAACTACCTTCAATCATTTTTTGGTACGTGTCCTTTCATTAAAGTCGAGAGGATTTGACTGAGAATTTCTGTGGCAGTGCTTGCGAAGCATGTATCACAGTACAGAAGGGAGGATTTTTGCATTGAGTTCTCTGCCACTCTGGTGATGAGCACCAAAGAGCCACATTTTTGCTAAACAGGTTCTTGATTTTTGGTTCTGGTGATGGCAGTGCTGCAAGAGCAGTGTCTTTCCCAAATGGCATTCTGAAGCCCCCTTCTCTCCTGGCTGAATCATCAAAGGTCCCTCAGGAAACAAGAATTGTCATAACCAACTGGGGGGAGCATCTGTCTTGCCCAGTTACCCAAATCTGGCAGTCCCTGCCATGGACTGCTTAGGAGGGATACAGCAGTAATCCCATGGAAGGCAATTGCAAACAGCCATGCTTCACATTTTCTCTTAGAGAAAATTGCCATGGAAGGAGGCTTCCTACTTTCTTCAGAATTAAGTTTCTTTATAACATTTACTTTTATCTTCTGGCAGAGTTTCAACAGGCCATGAGCCCATTCTTTGAGAAAGCACTTTCCTTTTTTTCTTTGTACTCATCAGTTCATCACTCATGTGGGACCAGATGCTGAACTAGAAGAAAGCAGTTTAAAGCTTGTCCAGCCTAAAACCTTCTTTTAAAACTCACCCTTTCAGGTCTTGTCAGCAGCTCCAGGCATCACCAGAGCATATTGAAAAGCAATTTGTGACATCTGCGTTCTGCAATTTAAGTCTGGGTCTTGCCACAAACAGCTTAAACCAGAAGTGCACTAAAAGGTTAAAAGGACAGCTGCACAGAGCAAACCCTCCCCAGGGATCCAATATTAGTTTGTCTCGTGGTCTTGGAGGTAGAGAGAAGTTAAGAAACAATTGCAGACATACCACTGAGCATGGCTGAGAAAGTCACTCTCCTACTGAGATCCTAACCAGACAAAGAAGAAGCTGAATCTGGAGAAAGACCATCTTAGGGGAGCATTTTCACCTTTCCTGAGCAACTTAATTGACTTTCCTTGTAAATGAGCATATGGTGAGGACACTGCAAGCTGATGGAGGGGGGAACTGATAGCCAAGCACAGACTGCTGAGCTCCCATCTCTTCTCTGCAGAAAAACACTACTGCCATCCAGGATTTGGCCCCAAACAGTCATGCAGAAAATGAGGAGCAAGAGGTACAGCATGCACAGTGGTGGGGAGGTGATCTCTTCCCGTGCCCTTTCCTTTCTCCTGCACCAGGTGTTCTTCCCTTGATCCCCACATGCAGCCCTTTGGGTGTGGGGCCAGGGCTATACCTACCTCTATACTTGGTAGGTATACTTATATAGGGCCCACCAGCCCTTTCCTCCCAAGTGGCACACGCTGCATGGACCTCAGTGCTTCCCTCCAAGCCCCTCATTCTGGCCTATGCAAGTTCCCCATCCCATCCCTCCAACCTACCCCAGCATGCTCTCTATCCCTGACAACCTACTGTCTCAGCAGTGTTCCCTCCCTCTGGTGGAGTGGGGCACAGAGGGAAGACAGAGACCCTTTCTCTGCTGTCCTGTGCCTGGCAGAGAGAAGGAAGTGCTGCCTGATAGTGGGGTGGTGATGGGAAACTTCATGACTTAATTCCCTACACAGAGGAAAGGGAAATCAGGCACAGTAGGTTTTAGTCTTTTCCTCTTTCATGTCATACTGCCACTGCTGAGAAGTTTAAATAGTTTAGGTAGTTTTTAAAGTGGATTTTACAGACTAGGCTATGATCTTAATGTACAAAATTTAACAAAACTATGTCAGTTTAAATTCTATTGCTATACTTCTGAACTGAAATGTTCTACATTGTTAGAAATCAAAGCCAGCTCTTTTCTCTGGCATACAGGAACTAGAAAAGCAGGAAAGAAAACAACTCTGCCTTAACTGTCCAAGCTAAAAAAAGCCTACTCAACACTCATAATATAAAATAAAGAAGCATAAGAAGTCAGAAAAAAAACCATTTGATTTTAAAAGTTTGCCTGTGTCATTTGTAACATGGGTAGATAATTTCCTTAAATATATGAGTGTAAGTCATATTATTTGCATCCATAAAATTGAAAACAGTTTGATCCCTACTGTGTTACATGCAACCATGTTACATACACAGGTTACATATAACCACATGGCAACAAACAGAAAACAAACTAAAGGAGGCTTGTTATGGGCTTGGAGTTTTCCTTCTGAGAGGTGAATTTTTATTACCCCAGCAAAACCAGATTTCATGCTACGTGTGCTAAATCATGTGTGCTAAAATCATCACTTGCTTACTAGCAGGTACAGTTGGGAGATAAAACAAAAGAACACAGGATAATGTTAATAAAAGAAATGTTCCTTGTTCACCAAGTGCCCACAGAGACCAGCAAGAAGATCCCTGCATAAGTGCCAGCATGGCATGCAGCACTGTTTTAGATTTCTTCTCTTTCCCAAAATAATTTGTTCCACATGCTGTTTACCCACTGGTTCTTCCAAACCACATCTTGGCTTGAAGGCAGGTGATGACAGGTCATTGAAAAAACAGAAACATTTTGCAGCTTGTCTTGGCTGTACCAAATATGCCCTTGTACTTGAAACAAATCAAATGTTTTGTGCCATTAACAAATTGTGGCAAGTCCAGTGAGCCTTTCCTCCCTGGACATGGTTGGCAAGATGCACCAGTGCTATAAATAACAGGGAGTTATGAGATGATTTCAGTGCACTGACACTCATAGTAGAGAAAACACGGTATGGGCTAACTTTTCTGAAAGCAGATGCACTTTGGCTTGGATGGGTGGCAGGGGAAAGGGAGACATTGTTCTCCATGATCAATATGTGTCATGGTTTCCCTTACTGCCTACCTGGGAGCTGCCCTTGTAGAACAGTCATCCAAAAATTCCTCGTCCTACAAGCCATTGGGGTGTCACTTGCTAAAGATACACGAGGAAGCAGCTTGGGTAGTTGATGAACATGGAAAAGTTTACCTAGTTCATTGTGTCAAAGCTTCACAGTCAGTAAAAGTAATATCACTATAAAAATACATAACTTATAGCTCATGCTGCACAAACCTAATCTTTAGAAATAGACATGAGGAAAACTCCATCTTTTGCAAGTTTTTCTTGCTCTAGAACATGCAGAGGAAAGGAACCATATATCTCTGGCTCCATTGGCTCCCTTAGAGAGCAAAAGATCTATGTACTTCCTTGGTAATATATTCTCTGCTTCTTTGGGTACCACTGAGAGAAAGCCCAAGATTTCACATGTCTGGGATCTGAGCAGTGGAAGTGAAAGGCCAAAAAGAGGGAGAGAATTGTGACAGCTGGATGCTGTGTGGCTCCAGTGCCCATATCTTGTCCTAGCAGGCACACACCCAGGAAGGGCAGTACAAGCAACGGGGCTGAGCCTGAGCATGGGCTCAATGGCAGCTGAATAAATGTGCACGGATTTGCGTCAGTATGTTATTTTTGCTGCTGGACCCCACTGAATTTATTTGACCTGGAAGTCACTGATCATCTCCCCAGCTGGGAAGAGAACAGCAGCACATGGTGTGATCTGTATAAAAATCTAAACTACAATGGCTGAGAGAAAGAGAGGAATTTGTTGGGGTATATTTATGTGTCTGTGTCAAAAGATCAAGTCTACAAAATCACTGGATTGTTATACCAGTATGATGTGTCTCTGCAGCTAAAGATGAACAGATACAGAGGTGAAAAAATGCCCGTTGTGCCAAGCAGTTCGTCTAATTCATCTCCACAACAGTGTATGTCCATCTTCTGCAATACATTTTGTAGTTTTTGGTTAGTTTTTCAATGTCTCAAGAAATGAAACTTCCCATGAGAAGTTTCTTCAGAGACGACATTGCAAAGACTCGTGTTTTTTTTAAATTTCAGTCAACGTTTTCAACTTACTAATTTCACTTCAGTACTAATAGACACATCATTCTTCATCTCACTTAATGCCTGAATCTTTCAAAAATCTATAGATAACCAGACCTTTATCAATCTAGTCTTTTCAGTGATAGAATTATTTTGTCCTGCCTGAATTCTACCAGTTTTTGCCTGGTATTACAATTCAAAGTTCCTTAAACCCCAGGTATCAGCTGCTCCGTGAGTTTGTTTCCGCTAGCAAGTCAGCGTCTGATTGCCTCTTGGCTGGCTAAATAGTCTAGAATGTCTTAGATTTCATTGAATTTCATCAGGAGCTACTTTTAGGGAAAATTAAAATAATCCAGTACTACAAAGATGTTAGAATGTGGCCATTTTTTGAACTGAACATCCTATTCAGCTGCATACTCTTGCCCAGGTATTTAACACACACATTTCCCCTCCTGCCTCGAAAGCTGCGTGTACGTTGGAGGTTGTGCAAAGGAGTGAGCTACCCTAGTGCTGTATGCCCTTGTTACCTGAATTTAGCTGAATTTTTCAGCTTATTTCTCCCTTAAGACTTACCGGTGCACTGAAATCCAGATGCAGTCACCCAGAATCCAGCTATGCCACTTCTGGGAATAATTAATAAAAAAATGTTTCTAGCCTAAAACCCAGTAAAATTTCTGCCTTCTTCAAGGCTGTCTCTTTATTGGGTTGTGACCGGCAGTTTGGAGTTGACATATCAGTTTTTCCCCGCATGTGCCAGAATTGAAGGGAAAGTACATGCTCCTGTCTCCAAGTAAGAGACATTTTCCATATGTGTGCTCTCCACTCTGTCCTGCCTAATGACTATACATTAAGATATTATGCAAGAAAGGTTGCAACACTTTGTAGCATATGTCTGCGCAAGAGAGAAGCATGTCTCACACCTGCTTCTTGGCTTTGGGACATTATTCCTTATAACTCCCTGACTGCCTGGCTGGCTTGCGGTGCTGCAGGCTTCCAAAGGCAAGCCAGGGCAGCAAAGCAGGCCTTTCCCTGCTTGGGGTGGCAAGCTATGTGAAAGCCTGCAGTCCCTTCCGTGGCATTGTGCTCATGGGGAGAGGGTACCCTGTAGGAGGTAATGGCCAGCCCTCTTCAAAATAAGGCTGCCAAATGACTTCCAAAGTAACCTCACAATTATTCACATGGAAACAACGCTTATAACTTCTCATTGAAAATTCAGAGAGCTGGTCTGAAATAGAGATCATTTTCCTTTAAATAACATAAGAAGTGCTGGAGCAGGATTACATCTGTCACAGATAAAAATGCTCTATTTATGCCTTATTGTAATCCACTCACTGGTTTATGGTCTTCGTGTCCTTCAGGGAGTGTTGGAAACCCACACAGTGCTCCCAAGTGCTACATTTTGCATTCAGATCTCCGATTCTGCTGACAGATGTGTACAATCACACACAGCAGTCAGACAACTCCCTCTTGACTCTGTATCGAGGAAGAGTGAGAGGGTAAATTATTTCAGCTGAGGTCAGCACTGAGTTAAGCTTAAAATAACTCCCTCCAGATACACCTGTTTCAGACAGAAGCATGTGAATAGGAGGTGAACTTCGGTGAATTCCAGCCACTTCCCTATTTCACATCCCATTTTGGGGCTCTGCCATCACAGATGTAGATAGCACACATGTACTCAATTAAGCAAAAAAGTCTGCAATCAACCCGATAACTGAAAAAAAATTACCCTCACTCGGCAAGTGGAATGTAATGGGTTAGTAAACACATATTTCCCATTTTATGTATAAGCACTGAATATGTAAATACAGCATGTTCCTGGATGCTTCAGGGAAAACATCATAAATTTACTGAGAACAATCCATTAAAAAAAGAGGCTGATGAATGCATTAATGTTAAATTAAACAAAGATTTCTGAGAAGATACCCTTCAATCAAGAGCATTTCTAGTTCCTCCTCAATTGCCGAGAGTAATAACTTCCTTCTTCCCAGACTTTCTATACCAAAAAATAGCTTTTTCTCTCGTTCCTTGTAATGGGCCATTCCTAATAAAGCTGACTGTCTCCAAAGAAATGAGATTAATCACTGACCCTCATTCCTTGTTGCCTTGTGATCTGAGATGCACCTGTCCTCCAGGGCACAAACCTCTTTCCCATGACTGCATTCCATCTAACTTTAGGTTGGAGGGATCTTGACCTCGCTGTACCCCACTGAAAATGTCAGGGAACATCTGGAAACAGAATCACGTTTTTATCAGTCTCAATTATCAATATTGATATGTACTGGCTAGTGTATTTTAAGCCCTTCACAACTGCATCTCAAATAAAGTCACCCAGGGCTTAAACAGATTCTCAGAAGGGTTTGGGAAGTGAAAACAGGACTCTGCTCTTGAAACCACCATCATTCTTGAAATAACCGTTAGTAGCATATATCGGTTCTCCTTCATGTCCACTCAAACTAAAGTTTAAACTCTGAAGAACTGGGAGATTTTCCCTGAGTAACCACAAAGCTTCTTATAGCTGGAGGACAAAGCTGAGGGGAAGTACCATCATGGTAACCTCAGAGAGCTCTGATATTTTTGTCAGCTTTGTCCCCAGAAAATAATGGTATTAGCAGCTCTGACTTAAAATACAGAGCTGCAGCTCCCTCACAGCAGGCAAACAATCTGTGCAATTGGGCACAAATGCTGATAACAAGGCCTCATTCCAATTAGGAAGCAACAAAACAAACTACATCAGCAAAAATTCCTGCGAGGATATTTCTGAAGGTTTCTTTGTGCTCTTATAAAACACAAACATTTTTACCATGCAATACCACCAAATTCATCAGCTGCTGACAGGTACACCCAAGCACCAAGCACTGCTTCTTTGTGAAACTGCACAGAAAAGATTGCCTGGTGCTGCTGCAGTTAAACCTAGGGGTCAGAGCTGGAGGGACACATTTACGCAGGAGAGGCACAGAGGGACATGCACAGACACAGAACTGCAGCCTGTCTGTGCAAAGGGAATTTGCTAGGGTAAGATGAAACCTCTGTGTAGAAATGTTAATTTTCAGAAAGCAGCTTGAATGGAATGTAGTTGAAAAACAGATGTGTTTTGAGAACAGTCACAACAAATATCAAACGTGGGTAACATGTGGGTCTGAGATTAAACCACTAGAAACATCCTGCCCTTGGTCCTCTCTGTCTGAATGTGGAGGGCTGGCTTCTAAGATTGCAGAAATACAAGAGTGCTCCTAGAGGCATGCAGAACGCAAATTGTGCAGTTCATTTTTCATCCCTGTCTACACAGTTCCCTAACACAGCCAACTGTTGTTTGACAGTCTTAGCCATTTCTTACACTGCCAGAACTGCTTGGCCCCAAAGTAGGCCTCCCTGGTGATGGTGCATTCTATGGGTCTGTGATCTCCCTCTTCCCCAGGGTCCAATTCACAAGCTTTTGACAGCATGTCTGTGAACTGCACATGCAAAGCAACTGGATTTTAATATTGCTCTGGAGCAGTGAGAAAAGAATGAAGGGAATCAAAGAAAAATTAAGACCCTGAATTACTGGACTCATAAGGAAACAGTCAATGACTGTATTTGAGGCTTGTTTCTCACGTCTAGAAAGTCACTTGCGAATGACATTAGGGGTTTTGGAAGACTTATTGAGAAAAAGTTTTTTAAGGTAATCCAGCGTTTAGTGAATGAACACATCATCAAACAAAGGTTAAAAAAAAACCAAAGAGAAGAATTTATAAGATGGCGCAAAGCTTGATGTCAGTGTTGGTGACACTGGATAATATCTACTTTTTATAATGTGCAAGCATGGCTACTTTTTCTGTATTGCTGGAAGGAGTGATTTCACTGTCCACCTGGATGCAAAGGGCACTTCTAGAAGATGAAGAGCTCTTTCTGGGGCCAGGGGCACTTGGCAAGGCTAGGGTAGGAGCAGGAGAGGGGCCACAGCATCTGGCAAAACAATCTCCCACTACCTTCATGTAGTTGACCTAGACGCTTCCAGACCAGAGATTTACTGGTGAGCTAGGAAGAAGCAGTTTCCCTAGCAAAGGGTAGCAGCACTCCCTCTGAGAGATTGAAGTTCAGTAGCAGGGAACAGAGTTCGCCAGAAGTGGTTTTTAACAGCCACTTTGGCTGTGATCTTCACAGCCATTTCTGTCAAACTTGGCTGAATCATCTCCAGAACAGCTCTGTCTAGGCAAGAGACACAAGATTTACAATAATCACTTGGAATGGCTTTGTAAGTGCTTTGTAAATGACTTCTTTGATTTGCACATAAGCTTTTCTAGTGGAGATTCTGAGCATCATAGAAGTGATGTAGTTGTCTGTGGACTGGATAAATACGAGCTAATCTTTCTGGTGGCAAAATCCGTTCCTACAGCTCACAGGAGGAATGGTCCCTTCAATTACAGTAATGATTCATGATTATGTTGAAAGTTGACAGCTCAGCAATCCTGTGTCTATGCCAAAAGCCTGCATAGGATGCCTGGACATAGCCCAGGTGGGGGAAGGAAAACTATGGTTGGTCTGGCTAAGAGACCCAGTCAAGTCCCCAGAATTAGAGGCAAACCAGATGGCACAGTAAGGTAGTTCAGGACAAATACTTCTGTTTAGATATGAATGTGAGGCTTAGACACCTCTGCCATGTTCGAATGACTGTCTTACAATATTAAAGAAGAGTGGATTGAGTGGGAGGCATTCCATATAAGCATGATCTGCCCTTATTCAGTCAGTGTGCCTGTGTTTTTTTCTCAGAGTAAGTAACAGGTTCATAAGCTTTAGCAGTGAAGAAGAAAACATGTGTATTTTCTTCAGGGAGTTTGCCCTCCTGGAAGAAGACCCATTGGTAAGTGCAGAGCCCTCAAATGTTCAAGATTTTTCAGGGATGGGGCTGAAGTTCTTTTCAAACGTGAGTTTTATCACCAAGGTCACCTGAAAATCCACCCTATATGTATTCTGGACATTCAGTTGTTGAAGCTTGGGTTTTCCCATGTATGGACAGAGTATAGGATGGGGAAATACTTCCAGTTTATCCCAAGGCCAATATTTATGGGATGCAATGGTAAGACAGAGGCCTTCAAAGGTGTTACACAGCTGGTAAGAATTATTTTATTGGTTCCTTCCCTGAGAAATCCTTAAAGCTAATGAAAACGTAATAATGTGAAAACAGAAAAAGAAATAGTTGGTGCTAAGTCGTAGAAGACTGAGAAGTGTCATGTTAAAGAGAAGATGGAAGGCAATCAGATATATGTCTGAAGTGTGAGGCGTGACTGCTGAAAACCCCACTGGTCTTCACAGGTTTTATAAAAATGGGCTGTTGTGTAAAGTGAACTACTAGAGATATTTCTAAGGGCACAAACAAAACCAAGGGCAAAGTTAAGAAAAAATAAATAAGTTGTCTCATCTTCACCAAAGTGTCACGAACAAGAGCAATCACTGGATGGAAGGCTCCAGGACAGCAACAACATATAGAAGGACATGGAAACAAAAGAGTGCACATCCAAAGCCTACAGCAAGAAGTGTTAGTTTGATGCAAGAGAGGGAAGAATCAAAGTCTATAAAAGACTTTATTGAATTGGATGAAACAGATGCACCATCAGGAGTTAATAATAAAGGATTGTTGCAAACACATTTCATACTGTTGAGGATCTCTGCAATTTCCTTTGATTAGAAAAGAGCTTTTTGGTGGAGTAGTCCAGAATCTTTCTGTTGAAAAACACTCAGTCATAAAAATATTGTTTTAACAAAAGCATTTGTATATTTGTGTGTGTGTGTGCACATGGGCATGCCTCTGCATATTTGGACAGCCGTGAATGAAATTCTCCAGGAAACAGATCATAAGTTTTGAACTGATCTGCTTTTCAACAGTTGTGCTTATTTTACAGACTTTTGTCGCTTTTCAAGGATTCTTCCTATACAAGCAGATAAATTGTAAGGGTTTCCACTTTTAAATATATGTTCTCTTATGCTATAAGGGTATTGCTTACATCCTATTGAAGATTTTTTTGTGATTCTTTTTTGCTTTAATTGAGAGTACTAAAAGAAAAGCATACAAGAGTTAAAAACTGACTGTTTTGATTTTCATACCGATATTTGTGCCTGGAAGATGCCAGAGATAGGTTTGTTATGAAATAAAAGAGGAAGCACCTTGTGTATTGCCCTTGGAAATTTCCGCTGATATGTATGCAGGTATTTCTAATTGCATACTCTGCAGCCAGGCAGTGGGAATGTGAGTCCTCCCGTTCTTGTTCACCCTAATATTGGCAAGTGAATGACATGACTGAAATATATCGGTAAGAGTCTTGCCATAACCATAATAGTACAAGGACATTGGTAACACAAGGCATTTGTTTAGAGCTGCCTTCACGAACAAGCACCCCTGGTTTGGGCTCACGCTATGCCTTGCATAGCAAAGAGGAATTTGGGAGTGGTGGGAGTTGGGTACTTTGCTACTATATTTTACTCTGAGACTTTGCCCCACAAGCTGTCTTTTATTAGACTAAATGGCACAGCTGGAGAAGGTTATGCACATAGCACCTTTTCTAGGTCTGAAACATAGCAGCTAACTTTAACTTCAGAGCTAACAGCAAGCCAGAATAAGTTGCTCAGAATTTGGTTCCTCCATTGACAGTGCTCCCTCATCATAACATTTCTTGCAGTCTCCTCCTCTGAAGTCAGCTAAGTCTGCCTCTGACTTTCAGCTGAAGTCAGACAGTAGGATACTGAAATCTGAAGCATTTTCTTGAAAGAGACTGTTCAAGGTAGGCATCTGGAAGAGGACAAGAGCAATAAACAGACCAAATTCACTGCTCTGGGAAGCGGGAAAAACTTACTTGGCGCCGACAGTGAGCTCAGCTATGGGCACAACACTGGGAAGGACCATGAAAAAAACAAAGTGTATAAGTACTTGTGCAGGCATTGCACATCATTCTTTCTATTTTCATATGCTTTAAAGGGGACACCCATACGGCAAATAAAATAAGGCTACAGTGTCTGTTACTGTGGGTTTGTTTTCTCAGGATACTTCCCTTGAGTAACTACAGGGACAGGATGGCTCAGCAGCCCACTGCTTTGCTTTTGCAAAAGCAAACCTCCACACTCTCCCTTCTTGACAGGTTCCTGGCCTTGTAGTTTCCCCCACACTTCCCCAATTAAAAAGTTCCGGCCCTGGACGAGGGAAGCCATGCACAGCTGCACGCCTGGCTTTCCAGTCGCTGTGACGGCTGGAGCTGCTGGCCAAAACCTTGGAAACAGAGCTTTAATTTAGATTTTTGGCCAAGCTGTGGCCTATTTTAAGCCTTTAAAAACGCTCTGGATCTTGTGCAGACCTCTATTGACTTTATGTAAACCAGTGGCAACAGCACAACTGAGCTTCCCGGCAGCACCCTGGGGAAAATGGGGAGAGGGGATCAGGATCCTGCCCATTGTTTTACTGTTTGCACAGAGAAGAGAGTAGCGTCAGGTTTTGTTCCAGACTTGTAGCAGAGACAGACCTTCTGCTGTTTTGTCAGTTTAATGGGAATTTAATGTATATTTTTCTTCTCTCCAGATGTGTTAACAGATACACAGATTTGCATCTTTATAGCCAGATTCCTGAACAAATGTGCAAAGATGATAAGGGCGGAAAGAGCTTTCCCTTATCCTCTTCAGAACATGTTGCTGGCTGTCCTAACCCCCAGGGTGTTCCTGCTACCTACCCTGCTGCCCCCCAGGACCTCGTGGCCAGGCGGGGGAGGGAGGGCCAGGGGGCCAGCAGTGCCCCACCACCAGCTGAGTCCTGGCAAAGGGGCAAGCTTCCTTTTCCAGAAATCAGTGGCAAGTTTTGTTGCAGGGCATCGTAGCTCTGTTACCAGTTCTCTCCCAGCAATTCCTGGCATTTTGCACAAGGTTCCACCAGCCCAGAGCTCTGCATCTGGCAGGGTAAGAGGAGGCAGTGGGCAGGTGAACCATGTGAGCTTGGCCATCGCCTACAGATCATGTCAAGTATTTCCCAGTCAGGAATATATTTAGTTGGGAAACAAGAAGGTTTTTATGAAATTAGAGCAATAAAACTCTGTGGTGGACTTTTAGGAAAGAAGGAAGACCAAAGGACGAGCTCATTTAAAATGTAGTTTAGGAGATGACTGGGCTTAAATGGTGTGGTGATCTGTGAGGAGGGAGACAGAGGGATCTGGGAGGTAGCACTCCTTGGCTATCCCACGCCTGAGTGAGCCAACCTCTCTAGGGCAGATGGTGCAGGTATATCATCCTCCACCAGGAACAGGGATAGGTCAGGTCATGTTGCCACATCATAACAGGGCTCATCTGATAGAAGCAATGTCTTCACAGAAGGAAAAGCACTTTGCCTCATCTTTTACACGGGGCAAGCAGAGACATCAAACATTAACTTTCTTCTGTTGCCAGTGAGTGGGGTTAGAGCTTAGATCAAACATGTAAGGAATATGGTCTGAACATGAACTCTGCTCCTCTTCTTACCAGTACAAGCTTTAGGGATGAAACCCACCTCAGCTCAAACAAGGTCTTGGTTCTCAGTTGTTCTGTACCTTAGTTCTCTGCAAATGAAAATCCTGCCATTATGACTGTATTGAAGGCCTAAGACAGATATGAAGCATCACTCCTTTGCTCTGGGTGGCACTACTAATTGAGTTAATTTAAGCAGAAAAGATACTGTTTTGTTTAACAGTCTACACTTGGTCTGAGGTATTAGGTACCAGGCAGATTAAAATCATGCAGCATTGTTCATTTTCAGTTATTATTCCTCTCATTTGCTGTTAAATATGGAGAATAGATCCACAGATCAAATATAAAGACACCTGGAGCCGAATCCATAGCACTGGCCTGCAGAGTGGACGGACTCTGCCATTAGGCATGCCTCTGGAGTCTGAGGCATTGCTATACTCAGCTACATGCTTTTCTCTGTGCACAATGATTGAATGAAGATCATGAACTAGTTTGCTGAGGCAGTTTTATAAATCCCTCCTCAAACCTAACCCTTACTAAGATTGTGTTCTTCTCAGTTGGACTTTCTTACAGTTGTGTCTTGATGTTAGTATATTATGTCACCCATCACTACAAGGAAAATGACAACAGCCAATTTCTGTACACTGGAATGAAATAGGCTAGTTATAAGGTGTCTACTGTGATTCAGTATTTGCTGAACTGTTAACACATTTCTTTTCAGCTGACAGTGCTCACTGTAACTGGAAGTCTAATTGGAGTAAGGGACTTACACAGATCTGCTCTGCTGTAAAATTTGATTTTTAAATCAATGGTTGTACAGTCAGCTCTACTAATTCTGGTTTGGTTTTTGTTTGTTTGTTTGTTTTTATCAGTGTTTTTCCTTTAAATAGTGTGCTAGTTTATGTGTAATCAAAATTCTTATAGAAAAAAATCCAGGGGACATGAGTGACACAATACAGCTGCACAGCAGCCTGGAAAGCTCTGCAGATGAAGGCAAGTAAAGCAGACATCTCATGATCCCTGACCTAGCAGCTCTACACGTGTAATAAAAGCTTTTGAGGGGAGTCAAGAGTTGTGTGCTTCAGGCAGCCTTGGCTAGGTTAAAAATTATTAAACAAATATTTTCATGCAGCTTCTCCTCACCAGACGGCAGCACTGCCTGACCATGCAGGGTAAAATTTCTGCTCAGTGACAGCCACTTGCCCACTCCATCCCTGTGTCCTCTCTCCTGCATATCTTCTTCTGGCCTGTTTGGGGATTGAGGAGCAAAAATGATGGGGCCTCGGAGTGGACTTCAGGAAAGGCACAGAAGGTGAGTGAAGTGGACCAGAAATTAGATGCTGATAGTCAAGGGGAAGGAAGCAGAAAGGCAGTGTTGCAGGTTTGGAAGTCAGAAATGAAGTCATCAAGGGATATATAACACAAACTGATAGCCAGCAATAAGTGAATACAAGGATTCAGATAACAGTAATTTTCAATTGAAATAAATATGCCATCCTTCCTAGAGGACAGCTATAATTAGGGAGGAAGTCATTTCACAAACAAACATAAACGGAGATCAGCTTTTCAGATTAGGAGAAGTGAGGAGCATGGTCCTTTCCCCTTGAGATAACCTTGGGGTAAGGACCAGACTGGCAGGGAAACATCAGAAGTCAATGTGACTTGGCACTGGCCATTGCCAAGGGAATGTGATATGTCAGACTCATTTCTAAAAATCCTGTCTCTGTCTGTCTCAATTATCAAGGACTGAAGTGCCCACAGCTTTTGTGCAGACTGCACAGGATGTGGTGTGGGCACACAGTGGCTTCCCAAACGTGTTCTTTGGCCTTGCCAAGGTCTGACCCCTCAAGTAAGAAGCACTTCTCCGTTCTTTCCTCCAAGGTATAAATCTCTTCAGAATGAGATGGGAAACAGGCCAAGGTTCAGCTGGTCTTAATGTTTTCCCTTCTGCCTCCACCTTATGATCCAGGTCTCAGGAAGGGGTGTAGCTAGAGTTTCCATCATGCACTATAGCCTGGTTATATGGCAGACAGAGCAGATACTGTACAGATGCTGGCCAGTAGCAGCACGACTCCTACAGCACCACAGAGTAACTATGTCTGGTCTTTATGAAGTGGTCTTTTACCTTTTGATCTTCATTCAGTGCATAGGTTGGGTGATAAAGGATCGAAGCAGAAGTTTCCTGCCACAAACCTGTAAGTGTCACCTTTGTGAAGCAGCAGTTACTTCCTTCTTGTGTGCAAGTTAGCTGCCAGTTTGCATACCAAAGGGAGAGATTACTTGTGTAAGGATATTAAGTCCTAAAGTCAAAAGAGGATTTATTGTGGAGTTTAAGACTGATAAGCTTTGTCACTTTGCATTCATCAGTTTAAAAATCAAATGAAAGACTGCTTGCCTGCTTGCTTTTTGGTTTCTGAGAAATACGGTTTAAGAAATAAAAGTATAAAAATGTATTGCTTCTGCAAAACAAGCCATAGTAAATAATATATATTCATATTCTATGTAAATTCACGCCCTGGATTTGGGAACACTAGTTCAGAAACTTGTTGGCAGCAGATGCAACAGAGAAATATACACATTGTTGGCAGAAAAAGCACTTCCATTATTCATTTGTCACTGGTGCCCAGGACTGTGATGCTATTCAAGGTAATGTACTGTCTCAAAATAAATCTTTTATCACTACTCACTTAAGGTTATGGAGCTGGTGATATATACAAGCACATACAGATACAAGGCCAAATGACAGCCACCTCTTGCTGGAACTGCTCTATTGCAACATAGTTTCATTTAAATACTATGCACTGTGCTTTTAGAAGGTTTTGTCAAGTTATTGGTCAGATATGTCTGCTGATGTACAGACTCTGATGTGTACAGTGCCTTACGTGCACAACATCTAACAAGGTACCTTTACAGCAGAGACCTGTGGCAGTCTGTGCAGAAAAGTAGTAATGATGAGTGACTGACAGCACTGGAAAAGTGAAGGGACTCTGTGCTTTCCTGAAGTCTGGACAGCAAGAGTGATAACAAGACCCAGAACAGAGAGAAGCAGGAAGATAAATTTTTAAAAAGTCTTTCTTCATTAGACTGGACTGATGCTAATGTAAAGGAAAACTCTGTTTGTCCCTGAAGAGATGAAATAGTATACAGCGTTAATAATTTTGATCCCAAATTGAGTCCATTTTATTTGAATCAGATTAGGGTTTTCATCAGCTTAGATGCTAGAATAGATTTGAAAATTGACAAAAAAGAAAAGCAAAACTTTTCAGCTGAAGTTTTGAATTGCAAAAACACTGAGAATATATATGCACAGTCACATTTAACTACAATTCCATATAGCAAAAAACAGAATGGCAACTTTGACAGTGCTTAATAGAGTATTTAAGTTTAAAACTTAACATTCAGAGTCTTTATTCGGTCTGAAACACAGTGGAGGAGTTTTGGTGTATGGAATCTGAAGCATAGCAAGGGAGACTATTTTATGGTGTACAGACTCAAGGAGATGGGAAAAACAAGGCAGAGAAAGATGGTTCCCACAGAGACTGATTCAATTTTTTTCTAGTTAAGTGGTATTAAGGTCTTTGTACCAGGCTTCAAGACTAAAATGAGAAGTACCTGATAACCTAATAAAATATCCACTTTTCCCATAGTCATTATGGGACAAGAGGACCCCCCAAAGAAGTAGAACTTGGCCACAATAGTCTCACTTGGGGGCTGGTGGTGGCAGGATATGGGGCTGTGTTTTGAGGAAGTGAAAGCAAGTCTTGCTGCAGAGTGGCCAGCAGCACATATGGGAGGAAGCACGAAGCAGACAGGATGATCAAGTAAAATGCAGAGCACTGTGCAAACAATGTTCAGGTGAGGCGTGAGAGGAACTGCAATGGCAGAGCACCTCTAGCACTGAACATCTAGAAAAGAGGGGTTAAGACCAGCTAAACTCTAGCTGTGGTGTGCTGCTCACAGCCATTGGAATTGCCTCCAGTGTGTGGCAATGCTATCGCCCCAGCATTGGGATCCCCCACATCCTTATGGCTCACAGCGCGACTGCTGCCCTAGAGGAACACTGGGCGCTGTGGGGACTCTCAAGAGGCTTTCACCTGCTTCCTTGCTGCTCCCTGAAGAACCACCAGGCTTTATTGGTGCTGGACCACAGCTCTGCTTCTCTCCCATGCCTCCAGTTTGAACCATTGCCTGCAAATATCTCAGCAGAGCTGCGGTCCTGCAACTGCTCTGCATGCGTCCTCAAAGGGCTCCAGAACTATGACCAGAGAGTGCCATAACAGTCTAGACCACCATCTGCAAAATCAAATTCCTTCTATGAGCCCTGTGGCTTGATGGCCTCACTGCTTCTTCCCCTCCACCACCAGCACCCATGCCAGGAGCTGTTCTCTCATGGATGGGCTCAGAGTGGTGGCTTTAATAGCACTCCTTCTCTCCTGTGTTTGCCTTGCCAGAGGGGCCAGACATTTATACAGAAGGGACAGGAAATGGCATTTAGATCACAAATGAGTTGGCTGAGGGCTAGGATATGCAGTGTAACATGCTTAAGATAATTGTGTATGTAGTTCTTGGAAACTCATTCCTCCAGGGTTTGATTAACAAGAAACTCCTTGCTTCTCAAAAAGCTAATGAGGGAAGTTGACAGAGATAGTGCAGCTTTAATTTAGATAGGGAAAATACTGTCTTTTAAATTAATTTCATAGTTCCCATCTTTTGATGCAAAGACAGCAGCAATAGTTAGAGTCCATTTAGTAACACTCAACTCCTTATTTTTATTTGCTCAATATTTGTTTCAATATATAGATATTTGTCCTTCAAAATCCTTTGAACACTATCTAAGTCTCCATGTCAGTTGGAGTCACTGTATTTATTGATCTTCTGCATTTTAATCCATTGTTCACTAGAGTATGTAGATACCACAATTAAATACCGGAATCAGTCTCATGGGAGAAATTTCTGGTCCATCTTCTGACAAGAAAACCAAGATTGCCTACTCTGGCTGGAGAGTTTTCCATCCTCCCTGTTCTGCTGCATGCCTGTATGAAATAAAGGCACCTGCTTTTCATGCAGTCTCTTCTGAGGTTGCAACCAAATGGTCTTGTTCCACCTCTGGTGAGCGGGCCATGAGCAAAAGCTAAGGCAGCTGCTTCAGTTTTGACCGGCACTGCTAAGTCTTTTCATACAGGAAGCAGAAGCATTGTCTGTGCAGTGGGATGAATAACATTTTTTGGTGGGTTAGACTGCAGAGACTGTCAATAGGCATGAGGTGAGATTTGGAATAGTTCAGAGGAGAATTCCTGGATTTCAGCATCAGTATTTTAAAATGGTTTGTCAAATTCCTGAGGGATAATACATTCCCAACCAGATGTACAACATTGTTAAGAGGTTAACTTTCACTGGTCTAGTGCTGGTTGTTTGTTGTAAACATTTAATGAGCTGAAAGGATGGTTACAGAAAGCCAAAAGCAAACAACGAAATTTACGTGCAAGTGGGAAGCCTCTAAAACCAGACAGTGCAGCAAGAGAATCCACACTGAGATTTTAAGGTGTTTGGTAGCATCTGTACAAGCAAATCAACAATATTACTCATCAGGGAGATTTACTGTGCTCTCTCAAAGCTTATGCATCATGTAGGCTTGGGTCATCTCAGCAGTAGGAGATTCCCCGGAACAAGAGCAGGCTTGAGCAATTGCCTCTGTGCCTCATAGCAATCAGAGAAGCTAACAAACTTAGGCAAGGTGTGACAGCTGAAGAATTAATTCTTCTTTTCTCCTAACCTACAGAAAAGTTCTGGCATTGAGGTGGGTCTGCTCTCTTCTGCCAATGGCATCCCAGCTTGTACAAGCAATTTTGTGGCCAGCAGGACCAGGGAAGTGAGCATTCTCCTGGCACTGGTGAGGCTGTGATCCTGTGTTCAGTTTTGGGCCCCTCACAACAAGAAAGACAATAAGGTCCTGCAATATGGCCAGAGAAGGGTAATAGAGCTGGTGAAGGGGCTGGAGTACAAACCTTATGAGGAGAGGCTGAGGGAGCTGGGGGTGTTCAGCCTGGAGAAAAGGAGGTTCAGGGTGTACCTTATCACTCTCTACCACTACCTAAAAGGAGGTTGTAGCCAGGTGGGGTGTGGTCTCTTCTCCCAGGTAAAAAGTGACAGGACAAGAGGAAATGGCCTCAAGCTGTGCTAGTGGTGGATGTTAGGAAAACTTCCTTCACCGAAAGTGTTGTCAGGCATTGGAATGGGCTGCCCAGGGAAGTGGTGTAGTCACCATCAGTGAAGGTATTTGAAAGATATGTAGATATGGCTCTTAGGGACATGATTTAGTGGTGGACTTGGCAGGGCTAGAATAACGGTTGGACTTGATGATCTCAAAGGTCATTTGCAACCTAAATGACCCTATGTTTCTATCCTCTGCCCACGTAGTTCCTCCTGCTACTTGTTTTGCATCTTTTCCGATGTTCTTTCTCCTTTCCTGTGGTTTTAATGACCACAGTCATGTCCTCTGAGCAACACAATATGAATCGCCATACACAACATCATGAAGAACCTACATATGAATACAAATTTTCTTCAACTAGAAGAAAAATATGAATCCTAATATGAACCTAATATTTGACGGCCTCAGAAAGTCAGAAACCACAAGGTTCAAATAACTGCCACGTTTGTGTGCCCAAAGTCTATAGCATTCATTCCTGCTCCTCTGTTGCCCTGGCTTCAAACTAGAATCCCTTGTTTGTGAGTATACCATTCCAGGAGTGCAAATGCAAAAAAAGCATTTCTGTGCTGTTTTAGTAAGGACATATATACACTGGAAACATCTTCAATGAGGAGAGAGAATGTGGGAGAGCATGGGCTTTCATGTGGCATCACACTAATCAGGGGATAAATGGATGCAGAGCAAACGGTATTGTGGGAAGCTGAGCTCTTAGCATATGCAAGTCCCTGGCCTTGTTGGCAGCATTTTATAATACATCATTCCTATGTTACATGGTCAGGAGGTGCGGTCAGGAGCTATGAGGTGTTTGACTGGGCAGTACTGATGGCTGTTAATCTCACAAAATGGTCTTGGTTGTGAAGAGTTTGTGTTCCACAGAGCGGTGAAGGGAAGGCTGCCCACAAAAAGTATAGAGGTCTCTAAGAGAGAGAAACATGAATACAACCCTATAAATGGACTGAAGTGTTGGTACATGTGAAAGGCTGGATGTGAAACTTCTGCCGTTTACTCTGATTGTCAAAAGACTATTTCACCTTACTTACTCATCTTCAGATCAAACTCCTCATTCCCTTAAAATGTCAAGCCTCACCTTCCTTATCTCCATGCTGTTACAAGTGTATCTTTGGGGTGCATTCACAGAGTGCTATACTGTTCTCACATCCAGCTGCTTTGCTAAAGCTGATATGATTCAGTCATCTGGTTGGATTTTTACCAGGGCTTAAGCTCGTTTGATTAGATCTCCCTCTGCCTCATGCATCCCTATGCCATTCCCATATGTAACAAAAGTCTTCAAGGCACCTACAGAAACAAATACCCATGTCTCCACAGACTTCATTTCTGAGGCCTTTTTGGCTTTTGTTTTACGGATATGAGTCCTTGTTTCTTAGTTTGATGACTGTTTAATCAAATAATTTAACCTAAAATAAAGAGTCTCAAAATGGCTCCTGAGGCAGCTCACAATTAATTGTAATCCATCCATCCAAAACTTCTTCACAGTAAGAAATTACCCTGTGCTGGTTTTCTATCTTAAACAAAAAATCCCACAGATGTTAGTTTAACATAAGAAAAGAAAGTCTAATGAACAGCTTCTAATCCAAACAATCCCCTCACTTAATTTGCTGTCCAGGTTAGATATACACATCAATAACCTGATAGGTAATATCTTATATCAGAAAGATATTTGTAGCCCAGAAAATTCAGAATTCACATTGAATTAAAAAGAAAAAGAACACCAAATAACTCAACAGAAAATATACTGAAACTCACAGATCTTTCACAGAAAAAGAATGTGGAAAATTTCAGAAATACAGAAATAGCTTGGACTATTCAGAACAAGGAATGTAGCTGGTTCTGTCCCAAATGAAAATTGTTAGAAGTAAACTGCAGACCAGCAGCATTTGTACTTATTTCTAACTGTACGTGTTGTGCTGAGAAAGACATTGCTAAATAGTTCAAGATTTTCTCATATATAGGAGTCTTGGATAATTGCATATGTCCATGAATTCTGGCAAATATTTTTCTTTCCATTAAACAGGTGAATAAAAGCCTGCTGTTTGGTTCATATTCTGTACTTACGATACATGGAGGTTAGTGGATTTTGCACTTGGCTTGGTGAGTTTTCAGAGCAGCTCATCGGTAAGAAAGGAGTTAAAAATTCGCAGTACATTAATTGCTCTTAGACTTCAAAAATGGCATTGGTGCTGATTTAAGGGAAATGTTGTACACACAAACTATGTCTTATATTTGGAACTGCTAAACCTGAATAAACCCACAGACATACACATGTGCTCACACAGAGAAATCTCTGCTACTGCAAATTGAAACAAAAACTGCTTCTGTGTGCAGTTTCACTTCTCTGTGCAGCTGGGAGGATGAGGCCTAAGCATCACTGGGGGCTGTCAGTCACTGAAACCTATCCCCCAGGCACCATAATTACCCAAACCCAATTGTTCAGCAAAGGGCACTAAAAGCAAAGGCTTCTGAATAATGGCATCTTCCTAATTATCTAAGGGTTTCTGTCTTCAAGAGGCTGACTGATCAATTCTCTTCTCAGAACTCGGGAGCTAAAGTTCATGCCGTGCTAAGGGAACAGCTTGATGAATCCAATTGCATTTGCTTTCCTCAAATATCTGCAGTAGCAAAAGCTGTTCCTCATCCTAGTGATTCTACTGGAGAAGAGTAAAGACCCAGCTGGATGATGCTACATATACATAAGCATCCAAATGTATCTATAAAGCACCTGAGCCTCTTGTGTCTGCAAATTTAGATGAAAGTCTCATGACAGTAAGCTTTTCTGTGAAATCTGTGAGATGTCTGCTCTTTAACAGGACAGAAGTTTCCCATGAACCACCTTGACTGCTGTGCAAAAATATAGTTCCTGTTTGAATCCTATGGTATCCCTGACCTTTGGGAGCTCCTGCAGAGGACCTCCATGTGTTTCATTAGCCTGTGGCTGGAAATGGGTTCCTTCGTCAGAAATACATGGTCTGTTATTTCCAGAGTCTGTCCCAATTTCCTTTTATCTATAAAAAGAAAGAAAGAACAGAAGGCCCTGAAATACTGTCTCTGTAGTGGTGGGTTTTAATATTTTCAGCTCATATTCTTTCTTTTCTGCATGCGTTCAACCCTTCCTCTGGCATCTGCTGTCTGCTCTGGCCTGCCCTGGTGCTCTGTGAAACGAGAATCAGGCCTAAAAGAGTTAACTAAGCTAGGCCCCCTCTCCTAGCATCTACTGTGCCTGTGCTACTAAGACTCGTTCTGTTCTGCCTACTGGACCAAAGCTCAGAAAATGTTAGGAACAGTATACAATAAGCCTAGAGGTAATAAATTAGGATAAGGCAAGAGAAGGTAGGCAACTGAATAGGAGAAGTAGGCCTGGAGCCAAGGCTTTCTCCAAGCTTCAGTGAGCGGGGCAGAGAACAATGGAAAGGTAAATAGGTCAGACCGAGGAAGATGAGAAGAAGACCCCAGACTCAGGGCTGAAGGCCGGATGTAACCCCGAAATTGAGGGCCAAGAAAAGCACCGCCCTAAGCTCTGCCTATACTCCGCCTATCATTAATATGTATAGATAAATGTTGCAATCATAAAATTGTATAAAAACCCTTATTTTGTGTGATCCCTTGGAGCAAGTTTTTGGGTGGTGCGAATCACACTTGCTCCCAACGTTGCAATAAATACCTTGCTGCTCAAAAGACCCAAAGTCTGTGAGCAGTTCTTCGTACCGGATTTTTCGGATTCATCTGTACTCCAGCCTGTAGCCTCCCCCTTCAGATTTGACATGTAACCTGTCTTCTTCCCTACAAAGAAAACCTGTGATCCCCACTCTGCAGCAAAGGGAGCCCTGCTTCCCTCTCCCTTCTCCTCAGCCCAACCAAGCTGACTGGCAAGATCCTGACTGCCTGTCCCTGCCCAGGCAGCCCTGCTCTTTCCAGCTCTGGCCACCAGCCCTGATGGCTCCTGCCTTCAGGGGGTCCAGATGAAATGTTTTTCTTCACTGAAGTGCAGCTCCCTATGGCTTGTGTACCCAGCCCTGCCTGCACAGCAGATGCAGCCCGTGAAGGGGGAAGACGGGATGGGCACATCGAGGAGGCAGCACTGTGCCCACATCCACAGGTTGTGCCACAACCACAGAGCAGCCTCTGAGCCCATGGTCACTCAATCCACCACTCTTACCACCTCTCTCCACCCACCCTCACTTCCCACACCCTGCCCCTGTGGCTCAAGGCAAATACCTTGCTTTTCATCCTGCTGCCTGGGGCACAGGAAGACAAGAGATGCAAGGGCTGGCAGAGGCTCCAGGGTCCCCTTCACTCCCTAGCCCCAAGATCTGCCCTCAGCTTCAGCGCTGTGCCTCTCCCTTTCATGCAAACCATTCCTGCTAGCTGGGTGATTCCTAGTTAGAACTGCATCCCTACCTGCATGCCATTATTTATTTGTTATTCAAAGCATGTCAGCTTTGAAATTTTTATTCAAAGAATTCTTGCCTCTGCAATTTGCCCGGGCAAGTGAAGCCATAGAAGCAGGCCCAAACACATCAGTCTCAATGCTGAGAGAATCGTACTCTTTTAAGGAGGCTTATGCAGTGATAGATCTCCAGAATGAAACACAATTAACATTCATTGGGTGCATTTATGTCAGTGTGCAGCTCCAGACATATAGGTTGACGCTCAGTGAATGCATATGACTGTGTGCGTACTAAACAGATGTTCAGTCGCTTCAACTCTTGAGGAGTTAAAGTCAACTTTAATGGCAACCACAGGTTGGCCTCGCTCATAAGAATGAGTCACATGCAATTTTTCAGCTGAAGGGATGGGATTTGATTCTGTTTCAGCAGAAAGATAGAAAAGCTCTCATTGTCTTCCTTTCAGCTGGATAAAAGGAAGAAAGGAAAAAAAGAATAAAGAGATCTTCCATGCCACAACTAATCATTGCAATAAGATTTGTTTCTGATAAGTTTCACAAGTTTCATAAAACTAAAAGGTGTATGAGTCTGATTCAAACTTTTGTAAAATATTCTCTTTGGCTTAAAGGAAAACATGCATAATTTCAACTAAAAAGAAGAATTTTTCAGGCTTTTACGGGAAGACGAAAAGAGAGTTTTAAAATGGAAGTTCCAGAGCAACGTTAGCTAATGCTTTCTGTACCAAGGCATGCTAGAAAGAAAAAAATCTTGTGTTCCACTTACACCAAAAGCACATTTTTAACAAGCTGTTCTTTATTGTAGTGAATCACACTGTTTATATGTTTTTCCCTTACAAACAATTTATGTGCTTTAGACAGAGTAGGGAGGAACAAAGAAATGAAAAAAAAAAAGGCAAAACAAAGCAACTTATAAATGTACTCAGATTCATTCAACTGAGATAATCAACACATGCTGTACTTCAAAACTGTTGGAAAGGACAACAGAACGACTTCATTAGATAGGCTGTTGTATAAAAACCAGACCAACTGAGGCAAAATACCTTGGGAAACTATAGAAAATGTCTATCAGCCGTTAGAGCTGGATTTTCTTCCCTGAAATATATCCCGTGTTCAGAGTGGACAAAATGTGACATTTGGGTTGGAATCACTAAAGTCTGTCAGTGAACTAATCCATTTCATCTTGCATCCTACTCAACATCTCTTTTCCCAAACATGTTCTCTTCCTTTTCCCTACACTGTTTAATTAGCATTTTTGATGCAGCACTGCAGACTCTGATGTTTTTCTCAAGACAATCACTGGTTTGGACACCCATGAGAAAGGCAAAGCACATTAAATCCCACAGATGTCATTCTGAACCACTGCTGCCACATATCTCCCTCAGCAAAGAGGAGGTTTTGCCCTGGCAAGCAGAAGAGGAGCTGTAACCTTGAAAACTTCCTGAACCCAATGATCTGCAAAGAGTGAAGACAACAGAGTAATATGGGGGCTACTGCCTGGTGTTCCTGTGGATGATATCTTGTTCTCCTTTGGTTATTACTCATTTGCCAGGCTTTTCTGGAGGCACAGTATCTTGAGAAGACATGGAATAATTGACTCCTTCCTCTGTCTTTGTCCACCAGCCACTAATTACAGAGATGCAGAACTGCAGGATGTTTTTAATGTTCCTGGGACCTGCTTTAATTGTCTTGCAGAACTCACTCACAAGAAGGGGGACTTTTTCCTCTAGTAAGGGAGCTTGTTGCACGTGTGCATGGAGGCCACAAAAAACCCAAGGAGCTTATGGGCAAAAATGCAGTGATGCATGAAATGGGCTCCATGTCTCTAAAGTTCCCTTGCCTACACTGGCACAAAGGCAGAAGAAACACCTGGGTCCCACTGCTTTAATAAACAACAGCTTGCAAGTAGTGTGGCAATGGGATCCATACATAAATTTGGAAAATACAAAGCCATAATGAGCAAGAGCCATATGTTTTCCTGTGTGACAACTGAAAAGGTGTGGAAGGAGCCATGACCTGCAGAAAACTGATTAATACAATGAGTGGTGTAAATTTTTATGTGGAACCTAGGGATACCACCCTGCTAATCAGCCACAGAGGGAAACTGCTGTTCAGAGCTGCTATCAAATACCAAATCTTACTAGGAAAACTGCTTGATTTTTATACATGTTACTTTAGCTAGACTGGTATCTTTAAGGTAGCTCGGTACTTTAAAAGAAACTGCATTACACTGAGTAGGGGAGGCAAATCCTGCTACATGGATATGAGATGTCATTTAGCTGTAGCTTTACTAAAAGCTGTGTGCAGGTCTGCTACACTGCTGTGCTGGTGCAGTGTGGAAATCAGTTCACAGCTGGTTTAGTAAGTGAATGTCAGAGTCTGCTTTTGAGGGCGAGGAACACAGCAGATGGATCTACAGAGCTGACCATGCACAGAGTTATGAGGGTGGAAACAAAAGCTGGGGTTCTTGAAAGGTTTTGGCCGGCATGCCTGGCAGCTTTTGGGCTCTAGGCAGCCTTTTCCAGAGTGTGAGGGTTGGAAATATGCTGGCAGCACAGGGTACCACTTCATCAGCACTCTGTGCAGAAGATATTCCATCCTTGTCACAGTCAGCTGTGGCAAACCCTAATCTTAACTCAGGACTTGGCCAGCACCAATTGTGCAGGTCAGCTGCACACCAGCTTCATTCAACAGGTTTCCATACCAGTGCACAGTGGGGAAAAGCTACAGGTGTACCTACAGGTGTACCTACAGTGATCAAGCAACACATAGCGGGGTCTGGCTGTCCAGCAACATATGTTCAAAGACATCCTTTCCTTTATATATATATATAAATATATATATTTAATCTTCTTCACATTGCATAATGTGTTCTTCTTGGTCACAGTCTTCTATCACACACCTTGTTTTAATTAGCTAAATATCCATACATTTAGCACATATGAATGTTACAATCACTAGCAATTCCATTAGAGACATATCACTGGATGTTATTTACGGATATTGCCCCATCCACTCAGTTTTCTCCACACTATACTTTCAGTATCTTGTGCAGACCTCAGCTGAGGAAAGATGTAATTTTTCAGCTTGTTGGTCTATTACCAGTTGTGTGTTCAGGCTTCCTGCTACTGCCCTTATACACCTGCAAGAGTTACACGTCTCATTTCTCAGGTCTCAGTAGCAGTGCTTTCACCAGCTGGGGTGACTTCTCCAGGTCACTTGCAGCACTTCAAGACACAGCTGCTTGTGGAATGGTTAAAGATAGCACGGGAGAACAGGGCACTACGTCTTCACAAGCAATCTGAGGATCAGAAATAAATGCTTTATATGAACAAATCACCATGTAAATGGTATTGGTAGTTGATGTGGAAGGAAGGGTCATAAGAAACTGAATTGTCCAAGGAGCTGGAAGCTGCAAACTGATGAAACCAAAGTTGTTGAATATCCCTATGTATTTCTCTCATGTCATTGGCACCCAAAAAGTAGAAGGGAGGAAACTCACTGAACATTCCCAGAAAAGACAATTTGGAAATACTCCAACAGTTCCTAAACATGAGGATACACCTGTTTTGGAGGCAGGATTAAGAACAGAATTACAAAAAAAGGTCCAATAGTGTTGCTATCTTGTCTGTGGAGTACTGACTTTTGGAAGTACTGGCTTCTAGAATTATTGATGTCAGACCTTTTCCTGACATTTGGGTACTCTCCCATTTCCCATCCACAGAAGATGCTGGCATATACATTTCGGTCACTGGTAGGAAATGTAAGTGTGCACCAGCACCTTATGCACCAGCACCAGCACCTGTCATCCTGCCCTCAGGACCGAGTTCTCTGCATGTGTCAGGCAGGCTAAGCACAACAGATGGGACTGACGGATGGATACTTGCCAGTAATAGAAATCAAACTGGGAGCTGTGTTCCCTTGTCTGGATAAAATATCTAAACAGGCAGAACACCTTACAAACCTGCATGACTGACAGACAACCTCCATCTCTCATGTAGCAACTTCTTCAAGCCCTTCACAGATGGATTGGGCTATGACTGGAGAATGTGTGTGAAAACACGTGGATTGGATCCTAGGCTTGGTGAAACTTAGGGTCTTGGGGTTAAAGAGAAAATCAGTTCTTTAAAATATGTATTTTGTTCCTTTTGTTCTTGTCTCATCTGCTCTTTCTCATCTATTCTGCATTCACTTTTCCATTTATCTTACCCATGCTTATTTAACCTACACACAGAGAGACAGAAATAAAATAAAGCACTCTGAGATTACTATGATGCATGAATGTTGTGTGTGTTAGATGTTTTTTCCCAACACTGTCTATTGAACTGTAACTTTCACAATTCAGGGGCTGTCAGCTAATCCTGTACAAGGATTCATCCATGGCTGGTCTTAAGACACTAGCACACTAAACATGAATAACGGCAATAATGATACATACTGCACAGTGTCACACAATTAGCTTCTCTTTGACCTACAACAAATCAATGAATCAAACTTGTGGCCTGGCCACTTACTCTGAAGGTGCTTGGACTCACTTATTCTAGAGGGTCTTCAGGCTCAGCATGTTCATGAAGCAAAGTTTGTTCCCTGAGCATCTCTGGGACTCACATACCTCAGAACCATCTGCACCCAGGGCACTAAAACCATTATTTCATCCACAGGAAATAGCAGAGATGGAAAATAAAGCCAGATTCAAATATGTTTTGGCAAGTTTTGTGTTTTGGAAGCATGTGAAATGGGGAGGCTATCTTCGTGTTTTCTGCTAGTTGTTCCTGCTCTACTATGGTTCTGGTGACTGTCCCAAAGGAAACAGAAATCCTGTTTTCAAAGCAGAACATTTGCAAAAAATAAAATGCTTTTAGCTGGGGCAAACCTCCCCTTCTTTCTACTGTGCAGAAGGGCAGTGCACGGCCTCTTGTGCCCATGCTCCCAGGCTGTGGTGGAGGGCAGGTGGAAAGGTGGTTCTTGGGTGACCCATGAGGTGCAGAAGGGTGGCAGTGCTGTGTTCCTCCAAACAGAGACTTGCCCATGCACTGGGTAGGTATGTCTGCCTGCGTTTTACTTGTCCACAGCCAAGAACAGTGGAGATCACTGCAGCTGGGAGAAAGAAAGCCAGAGAGTATCACGGCCCTTTCTCGCCAGAAGGTAGGTCACTCTGGCATTGTACTTCACTTCTGTACATAACATTTGGGAGCCTGAATCCATGTGTGAGGCAAGAGCATCCCTCAGAGACTGGAGGTGAAAGGCAACACTGGATGGATAGCTCAAAGCAATTAAACAGTGGGGTTTGAGATGGGCTTGCGTCTTTCCCTGTAGGGCAAGGCTGTTGTTGGTAAGTGAAAATTAAATGTCTTTTGCTGATCCCCTCAGGGTGTATACCTGTCAGATGTATCCATAACTTGCCCTCAAATCTCTCTCACTTCCTTATCAGCACCTCTAGGCTTGTATACTGTCATTGAGACAGCAGAGAACTGAAGCTGCCACCAACTCCTGCAGTGATGGAGGAAACACAAAGAAAAATAAAGAAGAGAAAAAGAAATAGAGGAGGGAGCACACGTAAAGTTAGTTTGTTGGTAAGCTTTCTAACACATGCACTGCATGCTCTTGCTGGACAAATTGTTCTAGAGAGATAAACAAGTACAAAGTATAAGAAAGGAATATTCTGTGGCAGCAAAACTGAATCTCCAAAAGAAAGACAGAAAAGGCCCTTTTCTTACTGACATCAGATTCATTCATAGGTAATTTGTTGAAGTCACTGGCATTGCTCCTGATACAGCTGCTTCGAGAACAAAGTTCCTGTACAGGTTTGGTAACAAAGAATTTGGGGAAAGTAGGAAATGGAGGCTAGTGCTTAGGTCAAAGAACTGTCCTTGACTGTATTTCTTTGTCTAAAAGATGTGTTTGAAGTACAGACACAGTGTAGAGAATATCTATACGTGAAGAATTTATAAAGTAAGGGGTCAGTGGGTTTTCTTGATCTAGAGCTAAGAATAATCCAGGCTGCAGCCAAGGTGCCTAGAGATACGGGTGTAACAGTAATTGGTTTCATGCTGTGTTTAAAAGATAACATTTTAGGTGTAATCATCAACAGCTCACGAGGCAGAGGATGGGTTCAAATAACTGGTACATAGAGAAAGAAGGTACATCAGGTCAGTACTGTGTGAAATAATCAGTTTTCCTTTTGTTATGAATGAAATATGTAGA
Source organism: Cephalopterus ornatus (assembly GCA_013396775.1). NCBI lineage: Eukaryota > Metazoa > Chordata > Aves > Passeriformes > Cotingidae > Cephalopterus > Cephalopterus ornatus. Next base: position 449,209 of record VZRE01000103.1, on the reverse strand, counting down.
AAAATGTGCCCAAATTTGATGCAAAATTTCTTTTACCTATTGTGCATGGAACATAAGCTTTCATGATGGAAGGAGCAAAAACTTCCAGGGCAAGATTTAAGTTTAAGGCTTGGCATTGCTTACTCTCCCCAGACTTTTAAAAGCCATGCTTTATATAGGTCCAAGTTGCCCCCGTCTCTGTTGAGTGACAATATTTAGCCTGGTTGTAGGGTTGTAGGTAGGTGGTTATAAATGGTTTGAAGATTCACCTCCCTGCTTCAACCACTCCTTTAACTCTGCTCCCCGGAGCAGGGTGTGCCACAGCAGCGCCAGCACTATTCACACCAGCCCTGGGATGGTGCAGGACACTGCCAGCCTGAGGGGACCACAATAGGAAATTGCATTTGGAAAAGGAAGGAAGGAAATAGGATCTTGTTTTCCCCTAGCCCTTTAACCAAGGCGATACAGAAAAGATAGAGTAGGCAGCATAGCTCTCCCTGTGATTCTGAGTGTTTCTATCTGGAGTAAAGGAGGAAGCAATGTCAAGCTGGGTTTTGTGTGTCACACTGGACTCCCATCTTCCAACCTGCTCCTGGGAAAGCTCTGCCCAAGGTACAGCAGAGTGAGGAGAAAGGCAGCTCAGTACCAGCCAGGAATGGAAATTATATTCACAAGGTGTTCAGAAACAGGAGGTGAAAGCCTGTCGGCGCAAGCAGGAAGAGGCTAAAAAAGGCAGACGGTGTCAATTACACAAGCTGGGATCATAAGGCAGCTCCTTTTCTGAGTGAATATCAAGTAGCCCGACTGTGGGCTTTGGACTAGTAAGGCAGGAGTTGAATCAGGTTCATATTATTCTGCTCATAGAATCATAGATTCATAGATTCATTAAGTTTGGAAATGACCTTTAAAACTGTAACCTTAATTACTCAGCAGGATGAAAGAGACACCTATATCTGAAGAGAGGATATGTGAGCTGTAAATACTTAAGAAGGCTTACTGCATGTGTGGAATGTTCATAGTGTGCAATTTTTTTTTGGTTAATGGGAGAAACATTTCTGTTTCCAGCAGAAATCAGACAGAAACTTTTCCATTTGTGCATAATTTCCTTTATGCTATATGCAGATAAGAAAGTTTCAAAGGTGATAGCTACTTGATAGAAAACTGGTAGCAGTTGTCAACTCTGTACCATGTGTGGGGACTGCTTTGTGTCCCAAAGGGGATTTCCAATTTCTGGTAGGCTGGACAGAGGCTGCCTTCATGAACCACTGAGTTTCAAGCTTAACTGGCTACCTTCTATGCACAAATAGTTAGCTGAGATGTCTTTCCTAGAAGTAACCCAATGTGCTTAAAGAAGTGCATCTCAATTAATGAACAAACTAAGTTCCAGGGAACATAGCAATTATGTTCATGTTTCTTTGACACTCTCATTACCTTAGGCAGTACAGTGAAGAGGAAGCTGAGGGTCACTGAAAAGACAGGAAGATTCAATCTGAAACAGTTCCTTTTGTCATTCTGAAATTAAGGCATTTTCTCTTTTCTGGAGCATAAATCTTCCTGGATTTTCAAATCAAAATGTCTGTTATATTTCATAGATGCTTAGCTTATATTATACAAAATGTGTGAATGAATGACATTTTGTCTGGTTCTATAGGTCTTTTTTGGGTCACTTTCCTTTTTTAGCTAGGTGTTCCAAAATTCTTTCAATAGCTCCATAAATTACCCTTATATTACTACTAGCAAAAATGTCTCTACAGAAAACAAGGAACCGCACAACACTGAGAAAGAAAATACAAAACATATGGGAAGAGCAACAGGAAAAATAGTCATGACCTTTTATTTATACCAGGCAAACTTTATGATATATATTATATGAACTCTGTTTTATCAGTATCTCTGGGACAACTGCCAATACACTAGCTTAGCCAATTAATAGGGAAAGCAAAGACTACTCATTGAACATCATCGTGATAGCAAATTTTCCATTTAGCAAGACATACATAAAATGCTAACTCTCAAGCAGTGGGGTTTAGACAGAATAGCTGGTAAATCAAGGGCCCGATTCATCACTGTATCACTCTTACTTCATGGAATACATCTGTCAAGCTCAAGTTATTTCTACAAACAGAAACCCCAGAGAAACATATTGGTGAGGCAAGTGACGAAGACTGATACAATCAATAATTTTTTGTTACTGTTTCTTTCTTAGTGATTTAAAGTCTTTCTAGATTGTTTTTCTGCCTCAGGGAAACAGTAATTTAAGACTTGATCCTATCCAGAACATGTGTGGCTTCCACAAATGCTTGTAAAAAATTTCAGAGATTTCACAGAATATTCTGAGTTGGAAGGGACCCACAAGGATCATTAAATCCAACTCTTAAGTGAATGGCTCATACAGGGATTGAACCCACAACCTTGGTGTTATTAGCACCATGCTCTAACCAAATGAGCTAATACAAAGAAGGCAAGGAACCATGTAATAAATATAGGAAACATGTATGAAGTTAGATGCACAGCAGTCAAGTCACCCTGCCTGGTAATGGTCATGAAGACTAAGAAGGAGATGCAAAACTAGTGTCTGGCACAAACGTCACAGAAATCAGTGAGTTGGGGAGCATGAAGAGTCTCAATTCTTCTGCTGAGTTTAGAGACTGATGTCTTACAAACACCATGATGTCGTTTACATGTAGAGTCTCACATCTGCCCCCTTTGCTGTGCAGCATGCAAAGACTTGGGAGAGAAATGCTTCCAGTCAATACAGGAAAGGGCCAGGCTGTTTTAATCTAAGACAACTGCGATTTAGAAGTTTTGGCCAACATCAAAGGAAAGGGACTGCCACAGTATTAGAAAGAAATAAAAGCAACAAACTTAGCATCTGGAAAAAATGGTGTCGTGCAAGACACATTGCATTTTGCCGGCAACAGTAGACCTGCCGTCTTCTGACAGTCCCCTTGACTTCCTCAGCAAGCACAGTCCAGCTTTCATCAGCATGCTCTGGCAGACCAAAGCCATGGAGACCAAGACCAGCTGGAGACTCAATTCAACCGGGATTCTAGATGCTGAGCAATGCTTAGGCATTTAGACATTTAAGGAGTGATTCCAGCACTGAAACACAGTTCTCTGATGGTGATGCCCTTGTTGATGAAGCCCAGCATACTGTTGGCTTTCCTTGCCACAGCAGCACTGCTGCTCACTCCACTGGGATCCCGGGTCCCTTTCCACAGAGCTGCTCTCCAGATGGGCAAATCCCAGACTGTGTGCACTCCTGGATTATGTTTTCCCAGGTGCAAGATGTTACATTTGTCCTTGTTGAATTTTGTAAAGTTCTTCTCAGCTCACTCATACAGCCCACCCAGGTCTTCCTGCAGAGTGGCTCTCCCTTTCTAAGTGTCTGCTTCCCCACTCAATTTGGTATCATCAGCAAACTGCATCAGGGTAGACTTGATCCCATCATCCAGGATCACCCATGAAGACATTAAACCGCTTTGGGGCGATATCAATCCCACTTGAGACAGTCGCCAGTTTGAAAAGGAGCCATTTACCACAACCCTCAGGGTGGAGCCGGGCAGTCAGTGCCCACCCACTGCACACACCCCTTGTCTTGACCTCAACACATCAGTTTCTCTGGAGGAGGCTGTGGAAAATCATATCAAAAGCCTTGGAGAAACCTTGGATTTTTATGGTGGATGATCTAGGAAAGACAATCTCAGTAACCCATGAAGTTTTCCAATTCTGAAGTAAGCCACTAGATTCAGATTAATTGAAATGGAAAACAGGTAATGGGGTTTATTTCAATTTTATAGTTCTCTGGAGATGAGTGGTTCAGCCAGTATATAAGGTACCAACTAAACATTTAAGTGAATGCTATGATGGGATTAGAAAATCTCCACGGACAAATGTCATAGGCAAACAGAAATATACTGTGAAAGAGAAAGCACCTCTAGAATACTTGACATGGAAGAGGTTTTGAAGAATAGATGAGAGAAACACCTAGCAAAGAGCAAAGAGAAATAATTGATCCTACCATGAACTGGGAAGAAAGATTCAGTGGCATTTTACAGATTTTCTGTTACTTGATTGATTCTCATGAAAGCCTTCCATATACCATGACATTCTTCATAACCTTACAATTTCTTTGTCCTATGACCTCTTCACTAACCATTATATTCACCTTTCTTTACTACTTTCAGTGGGTTTCTTCTCCTTTTAAAGTGCCAGGCAGTAATATTTGTAAATAACATAAAGAAACACCTTAGATCAAGCTATCAGGTGATTAAAGCTTGTTTTGGTGGGGGTGTTGTTTTCAACTAAAAATAGAGGAAAACTAAATAATACGCTCTGGATGGTAACTAGTGTTTTTATTTAGTTAGGTGGACAAACACAAAAGAATATACTTTCAAAATATCTTATCACTTAAGATATATAAATGAAAATCCTTGAAAAAGTCAAGTTATTTCTCTCTACAGTGTGCTACAGTGTGCTTCAACCCTTGTCTTTCTGCTGTTGAGAACTGCATGGAGTGTGAACTGCCTCTGGGTCCGATTTTAATCTTACCTGTGCTAATGTAAATCCAAAATAACCACTCTGAAGCCAGTTAAAAATGCTGTAATTGAGGGAAGGATTAAAGTTTTAAGGCCATTTTTTAAAATGGGGATTTAGGTGCCTGGTCTCTGAAATATCAATTTAAATCAGATTAAAATTTGACTGAAGAATTTATCCTGCTGTCAGTTACATGTTTCAGTGACCTCAGTGGCATTCAGTGCCTGGGTATTTAAAAGATAAAAGCCCAGTTTCTCTTCATATAATTTCTGACCAACTGATGCAAATGTCAGCAAAATGGGTTTTGCCCCTTGCCTGGCATCAGAAATATATTTTTTTTTTTGGTGAAGTCTCTTAAACTTCGAAGCTGCAATCAGTGCACATACTTGTATTTTCCCCCTTACTGATACTGGACATATTTGAACATTTGTTCCATATTTTCAAGGAAAACTCAGCATCTTAGCATTTTCCCTTAGCTGATATTTGAAGGAACATACATTTCCTTTGCTTTGCCCTTTTATCTGTCTAATGAAACTTGCTGACCATGCAGAGGTATTCAGTCACTAGGGGCAGCGAGATTATTCACTACAAATGAATTATCAGATAAGGGCAGCTTTGTCTTCAATACTTCAGTACAGAACTTACATCCAAGAAATCTTTCATTATTTCCAAATATTCCTGATAGCTTACATGTGTTTATTTCAGTCAACATTTTTTTAATTCTTTCATTAGACCACAAATTACTTATTATTTTCAGTGTGTCAGGGTCACCTAGCATTATATCTTCTTAATTAGATGATTGTATTATTTTGAATCAAAAATTAGAAGAAGTCAGATAGGGATCCATAATAATTAGGATACATCTGTAAAGCTTTGTTGATAAGTAGCTTTGGCACAAAAACATTCTTAATAACCATTTTCATAATAAATTATCTTTCTGTTTTCATTGCAGAATATTTGAAGCATCTGAAGTCTGAAATGCTTCTTTGTACACAGAGATGTTGCTATATGGTCAATCTGCTTTGGGTGGTTCACCCACTTTTCACAGCTGATGAGGTGACTGACTGTGGCTGCCAAGGTTCCTGGGTTGACTGGCGCAGAAGACTGATGTGATGGGGGTGCAGCGATGCCTCTGCTGAAATGGAGGACCATGGGACAGATCCCTCTGGTGAGTGGAGCCACCATGCTAACCGATGTGATCGTGGAGTTACAGGTGACCCAGCTGTTTTCCACCTGACATTATAAAACCTGTTTTCTCTCTGCCTGACAGATGTGGAAAGTTACCAGGATGACCATGTTCACTCCTTAAAAGTAGATGGTCCATGCAGAGCACCTGCTTTCTCTAACCGGTTTATTAGTTGTTGATTGGTGCCTTGTGTTTGGCAAAAGGTAGCTGCGGCCCTTCTTGAAAAGCAGATTGTTTCCTTATGTAACCCCATCTGTATGTGAGGTGCCTGTTTGGCTCTGCTACAGGTGACTCACTTCCTTTAGAAACAGTCATGTTCATGCTTTTTGGATTTTGCTGTATTTTTAATGATGCAAGTTTGGACAAGATCTTCTTTTGGTATTACTTAAAGAATAAATCAAAATTGATAAGAAAGCAGGAGGAGGAAAGTGAGGCAAAGCTTCATGGTGCGGCCTCACCTTGAATATTATGTGCAGTTTTGGGCACTGCAATATAAGGAAGTTATTAGGCTATTAGAAAGTGTCCAAAGGAAGGCAACAAAAATGGTGAAGGGCCTTGAGGGGAAGCCATATGAGGAGCGGGTGAGGTCACTTGGTCTGTTCAGCCTGGAGGTGACTGAGGGGAGACCTCATTGCAGTCTACAACTTGCTCGTGAGGGGAAGAAAAGGGACAGGTACCGATCTCTTCTCTGTGGTGACCAGTGACAGGACCTGAGGGAATGGCCTGAAGTTGTGTCAGGGCAGGTTTACATCGAATATTAGAAAGTAGTTCATTTCTTCACCCAGAGGGTGGTTGGGCACTGGAACAGGCTCCCAGGGAAGCGGTCACAGCACCAACCTGCCAGAGTTCAAGAAGCATTTGCACAATACCCTTAGGCACATGATGTGACTCTTGGGGATGGTCTTGTGCAGAGCCAGGATTTGGACTTGATGATCCTTGTGTGTCCCTTCCAACTTGGCATATTCTGTGATTCTGTGATCCTGTGAAAATTACTTCAGTTAGTCTAAACTTTGGATTTTTTGAGTCACCCAACTGTTGTGGGCAGAAATAAATGGTTTCAAGTCAGGCAATTTCATTCAATTAAATTATCAGCAACTAGTGTATCCAGTCATGGATTCCAGTATTGAGGAAAAAACCCAAAACAACCACATGTGGAAAACACTTCAACATCCCTCTGACACCTCTTCCCATCTTTGTGATCTAGAATCCCCTTTCTGCATATTTCATGATCCCTTCAGTGAGGTGACAGTAGTGCAGGAGATGGGTTTCCTACTTAACTGCATACCTCTGAGCAAGACTCAGTTTATGTTAGAGACACCCACATCTCAATGACTACAAGCCCCCAGGCGTCTAGATCCCACTGGAGTCAGTGGAGAGCTGTGGAAGAGGTTCAGAACCAAATATAAGTATCTGGATGATGGAAAGGCATCCCAGACATCCATGCATGGGACACAACCAGCAGACTCCCTTGTAAAGGTGAGTCAAACAGAAACACCTAAAATGGCACAGATTCCAGAACTATGGGTAGCTGAGCCCTATTCCTCATAGGCAGTGATGCCAAGAGGTGACTCAGCTGACCACCTACTAAGGACCAGCTCAATAAATGTCAGGATCCAGTCCAGTTGCACACAAGATATTGAGATGTATGAGGTGCAGGAATGAGGGGGATGCACAGCCTTCTGCAATCGCCAATAGATGCTATCTTGGGTATGACACAGCATCTAAAATAATGATGGATGTCTGTACTGAATCAACTGAATAAATATTTAGATGTCTATTTTAGGACAAACTGAATCATTCTCCAAACTCTGCTGGTTGTTTTCACTTAATTACCACTGGTTATAAAAGGTGCCTGCTTGTGAACATGATTGTGAAATCCCATCCGTATTGTCTATACGTGCCCATGTGGATGTTCACTGGGCAAACTGACTACCCGTATGTTTGAGATCAGTGTGACCTGTGGGCAGAAATCAGAAGGGGGAGCAGAGGAGAGAGAACCTGCGAAATGCAGAAACTAAAAGCGGGTAAACGTGACTGGAGAATCTTCTTCTAAAGAAATAAGAAGTCTGTAGCCTAAATTAAGCTAGAGAACACCACTGGTGGGCAGAACACCCAGGAACTAACTGAAAGGCTCAAAAGTGTTAAGATAATAGAGGTATGTCCCACTTGTCATCCAAATTGTAACACAGATATTGAAAAGTATGCACTGGCAAGGAACAGCAGAAATGAAGACAAATGTCACAGAGGAGTACTGTAATAATGCAAGAAATACGACTGAAAGAAATATGAAGAGAAAATATGGGGGGAAAGGAATGTTTTTGAGTCAAACTCAGTTCAGAGAAGGACAGCTGAAGAGATTTTAGCAGAACGGTGCTACGGGTCTCTGAAAATTTCTCACAGTTAGAAATGCACAGAGATTGCAGTGTTATTAGGCAGAAACACTCAGATATTTCAGTGATATAGTACAGTGTAACAGGATGACCACATTTTTTACAGTTTGGCCTTAGACTGTGTATGACTCCTAATCCTACATTGTTCCTAGATTATACTAATATTATTGTTACATTAGTCTGTAATGTTGCTCATAATTTGATTGAATCAGTATCTGTAAGCAGATAGGCTAAAAAAAACCACCAGTCTCCAAGTACTCTTCTAAATACATTATTATTTCAAAGTGGCAAACTTTGATAAATTAGGGGAAGTAAATGGTGAAGTGGATTGGATTTGCATTGGGTTGGTTGTGAGCCCGAAGTCCCGAGTATCAGGGAAGCATAGAATTTCCTCAATCGACAGAACAAAATTTATTTGGACCCTGAACCTCCAGGAATGGAAGGAAACCTGTATGAAAGTGCTTCTTAAGGACAGTTGCAGGGTATGAGGAAAAGGAGAAAGATGACAAAACAGCCTTCAAAAATGTCAAAGCTAGGACTCATTTTTTAAATGCTTTAACAAAATAGCTTTCTTGTACTACATTCTTCTCAATTTTTCATTTCTTTGTTGCCACTCTGCATGCCTTAAATTAATTAAAAAAGAAAGAATAAAAGAATGAAGGGAGGCCATTTCTGAGAAGTGTTCTTGAGAGAGCTCTTAAGCCGTATTTTCCTTTTGCTGTACTGCATAACAGGAAGTAAACATGAATAAGTGGCACCAGCAAGTATTTGAGGAACCCTGCGAAGTAGAAATGACATTTTCCCAAGGCAATACATAGTTGCCAGTGTAAGCCTTTTTGTATCTCTCCTTGCACTCATCATGTGGTATGGAAGGCTCAGACAGGCAGGGGATGGAAGTGAGGAGTATCTGCTCGCTGGAACTCATTCCCACAGCAGAAGGATGCCGAGAGCTGGTGGTGAAAACATCATGTGTTTTCTCATGGTTCATGGAGACCTTTGCAGAAACAGGTTTGCAAGAACTCCAGATGAGTGAGATGACCTGGAGGCACACCAAACACCAAGCCCAGAATGTATCTGCCCAGTGATCCACTGGATTAAGATTGCTGTACTGCCCTGTGCCAGGCAAGGTATTACAGTCTGTGCTATATAGATCCTCCCTGGTCACCACCTCTGTCTGAAAGTTTGTCAGGGCTTTTTAGTGAGGAAAGAGGACGAAAGTAAAACCTTTAGAGATAGAAGCTGAAAAGTTCTTATTAGCACTCACAGCCTGCTCTGTGTTTTGAGGCATCAGGTTGTTGAGGAAGCCCGAAGGGACAGATGTTCTCTCTGCTTTGTATTTGCATAGCGCTTAGCAGTGAGGATGACTAGCTTTTATTTGGTATATTTGGGAATAAGACAATACAAATGAGACTATTAACTCTTCCTCAGACAAATACATCATCCCTTTAGTGGTTACTGGAGTCCAAAGTGTTCTTTGAATGAAAAAACACCACAAAAAACACTTCTAAAAAAGCAAGAAACTGATTTTGCTCTAAGAAAGCTGCAGGCAAATGTATTTCCTTTGCCTAAAGGAAATCTCTTGGCTATAATGTAATTTCTTATCTTATTATGTGCTTTCCCCACTAATTATTACTATTCCTTCTCAGTTTGGATTTTAATTATAAAATATCAATTACAACTTCTGCATGTTTATTGGATGGAATGGCTACCTGATCCAACAATTATCTGGAGTACTACACTGAATTCAAGCTCAATGCTCTATCTCTTTTAAAATGAAAAAATAATATGAAAACCTTCCAGTCTCCTTGCCTGACCACAGGAGACAATTCCTTAGTACCAGTTTTGATAATAAACTATAAAAATTGACTCCTGAATATCAATTAAGGTGTTTTCCAAAGCAATTCTCCAGTTTTTCTGAATTTTTTAATGGTTATTTTTATTGAAGGTATGGGGAACTATTAAAAAAGATAATTGCATAGCTTTCAGCATGGGAAAAAGATGGAACATTTTTATTAAACAGATCTGAATATGTTTGATTCTGCTGTTTCACTGGTTCATCAAGTGCAGCTGCTGGGCCCTGCTACTGCCGCTGGGCTACACTGTCCAGGAAATGTCCAGATTCATATTCTAGGGATGAACGGCTAAAAGAGCTCCAGGGTAAGTTTGTATTTTAAACATCAGTCTGGTTTCATTACAGAAAAGCACAGGGGTATAGCACCATTCACTTCAGAGGAAGTGGTTTTTGCATTTGCATTAACAAAGAATATCATCCTTGCTGGCTGATCTTTGCAGTGCTTGGTATAAGTGTTGCACCTCCAGACTGCTGATTACAGTGGGACTGCTCTTGTAGTAAAACATGATTCAGCATGAATTAGTGTGGCAGGAGCTAGTCCTGCATTGAATGTATGGAGGGTTGGAGTCCTTCATACAAACCTTGGAGCATCACCTCTCCTTGCTGAGTCTACTTTCTGCCACAATGTCATTAAGTGTGTTCAGTTCTAATTAATTTCCCTGACCTGGCTTTGCTGCAGTGTGACTGGTATAAGAAGAAATTTGTCCAGAGCAGGAAAAAACATACCGGCACTGTCACAGCCATGCTGGCCTGGTGATGGCTGGGGATGGGGAAGTATCCCACCCTTGGTGGATTTTCCCACGTCAATAGCTGGATCTGCCTTCATCTTTGGTCTGCTTGGTCTCACAAAGTACATATTCATACATGCTTTGCATCCAGCCTTTCTTTTCCAGAGTGCTTGTGCCCTGTGCCTCCACTGAGAACTCGCCTTCAAGTTGTTCTTGCAGTTCCTGCCTTTCTACTCCAAAGGGCACCTCCCCACCCAGCTCCTCTTTCCTCACTTTTTGAGCTTTTGCTCTCTCATCAGTGAAGTTCTAGGTCTATAACCAGTCACGCTGCGGAGAGCTCTGACAAAGTGAGCAAGGTTCTGCAACCATGACGCTCTACCCTAATGGAGTCTTTGATGACATGCCATGATCCTTTCTGCCCTTCACCTTTCTCTTTCCCCTTCCTCTGCTAAGTACTTAACTATCTCATGACTTCTAAGAGATGGCCAGGAGTGCCTTTTCTCAGTCTCCCTGTTTATCCCTGCAGGCAGAAATGCAGCCATGGCTCCTAGTCCCTCCTGTTTGGGCTGGGTTTGCTGCCGAGATCTCGAAACATCACCTGTGTTGCTGCGCCCTGCCTTGGGATTCACCTTTGGCACCTTCTATAGGAGCCCTTAAACTCTGCTGGTCTATGAGGAGGAAGGGAAATAGAAAAGTGAAGAAAGATGGGACCCTTTGGATGATGAAAAAGAGCTAAAAAATTAAATGGAAGTTTTGAGGAAGAAAATGAGTAGTTGGACTGAGAGTTCCGAAATGGGCAGGTTGGGAGGCCTGTAGCATAGACAAAATTTTGACACCGTACTGCTCAACTCTTCCAACGCATTCAAGACTTCCACCTCTTCTTGGGGATACCAAATAATATAGAGTTTGTAAGTCGCTTTTTAGAGGCTGAAAACAGAGAAACCACATGTCAAGTTTCTTCTGCAAAATATCTGTATTTGCTCCTTCAGGCAGATACAATTTTAATACACAATGTCATATGAAGACATTCATATACAAAAACCTTTATAATCTAGAGCCATACAGGGTTGGTGGAGAGCAGCACTTATGTGAGAGGGGTTGGCTGAATACTCTTTTTAACAGTGCAAGTGCTTGGGCATTGCAGAGATGATGGTCATGTTTCCTAGCAGACTGTGGAGATGCCAGAAGAGTTGCCCAGCATATGGCTGTATATGGATGATGACATTTCACAAAGCAGTTAGATGGGAAGTATTTGTGGACAGGAGACCCCTTTTTATGCTCTGTGTTTGTACATCTCTTAGCACAGTGAAATCCAGGGCTTTTTTTTGTGAGTGGCAGTGTTGCTGTGGTACAAATAAATAACAAAAAGCACAGCAGGAGGAGCTGATTGTAGGCTCTCCCATTAACTGTATGAACGCATATGGTCGACAACGTGCATCATGATTGTATCACAGCTTCTTGCATGTCTTCAGCATTGCTGTCAGGTAATGCTTTTCAGTGCCTGCACTCGTCCTTAGGTGTCACGTTGTGGTGGTGGCAGCAAGTATGTTTGCCACCAGTCACTCTGATACTGCACCACTGTGAGCTGTCCCAGGAGTAGGTGGGCTGCTGGTGTTTTCTGCTGAATGGGACCACAAGAAATGCCTCCATGATGTGGAACTCAAACTGAGCTGTATGTAGCACACAGCTGGAATCTGGTACTGTTATTGCTGTGCCCAGCTCAAGTGACAGACGTGAGAAATCTCTGTGCTTTGGCAAGTAACTGGCATTCTTATGATTGTTTGCAACATGCTGTTGATGATGAATAAATGAGCGCGGGTACAAACATGCTTCTGAGTTCGTGACTGGACTGCACCCTTTGCAGACATGTTTCTGCCTGAGCGGAGACATAGCAATGACTGCAGCATCTCCCCGTTGCTCCTGTCTATCACATTCACTGGCTCATGGGAATAGCCAGATGAGTTACTGTGCTCACTGGACACAGAGTGCTTCAATCTGTATATTGTAGTGTGTCATAACCAGTCACCTCACAGCTTTGTCTAGAGACAAAAGTGATTTCTAGTAGCCTTCTACGAATACTTTTGCCCTTGACATTTCTTTGCCTTTCCACACTTTGTGCTGCTTCTTCTTGTTCCAGTCACACCAAATTCAATCTGTTTGCCCTCATATGCACAGAAACCTCAACAGCCACAGACCCCAGTGTCTGAGAGTGATTGTGCTTTGCCTTCTATTCTTGGGAATAGTATGGATGGTATCCATAATCCTCTGCTCCCCTGCAGTCTGACTTGTCTGACATCAGCCACCTTTTCAAAACCACAGTCACAGAAATCACTGAGTTGTAAAAAACGGGGCATGGAGGGTGTTCAAACTTCCTTAGACTATTCCTTGATCCTTGACTAACCCTTTTGAAAACAGGCTTGCATCTGTTTGCCTGTACAGGGTCCTCATTATCCTCAAAAATCTCCCTAACCTTGCACATGACTGTGTGTACCTGTGATTTAGTTATCTTCATTTCTTGTTTGCCAGTACATTTTTGGGACTCCTTACCCTCATTCCAATGATAAACCCCTACCTGAGTTCTCCTGGTGAAGTGCGGCCAGCAGTTTGGAAAAGCTGCGGTGTACGATGAACCCAAACCAGGCAATCTGACACCAGACTTCCTGATGCTGCTCCACAAACATGATTGCAAAACTAATTTTGAGGATTCACTTTCATAGATGAGAAAGCAAATAAGAAGATTAAAGAAATGAAGAAATCCTGAGGAAGGTCAGAGTAATGGACCCTCTTGCCCAGTATGCTGTTTATGACAGTGGCACTGGGAAATGTTAATCTGAAGGTGCATGTGTATCTGGCTGCCTTCTGTGGTCCATTTCCCTCATACTCCACCACTATTAAGTGTCTCTGATCAGAGTAGAAAAAAATAGTTTGTGAGGAGATCCATTTCTTCTAGAAAAAGCACTGGTATTTGGAATTTATCTACTTCAGAGAAGATGAGAGGTGCTCATATGTAACTAGTTCCAAATTAAGGATGAGAATAACTCGCAACTAATCATACCTGCTCCACTGGGAATGCAGCATGTACTAGAGACAGACACATCACAGACTCCCCTTCAGAAATAGACCCTATACTGTCTTAAAACTACTTAGGATTTTTCACTCTTATAAGGCTGTTCTACTTCTCTACTTGTCATCAACTTCTCTCATATTTCCTTCCCAAATTTATGACCAGCAGCAGGTGTTGACCTCTCTCTTTTTCAAATAGTCTTCTCTTGTTGGTGTTTCACAGCCCAGCATTGAGAGCTGTCTTCCCCTTTCAGCTTCCACTTTGCTGGGGTAACCAATGCAGGCTCTTGAAATCTTTGTATTTTTCTCTGGATAATATGAATTATACTTCCCTGCCCTTTCCTCCAGTAAAGATTTATTCCTGCCTGGGTTGTTTTTCAAATTAGCCTGAATTCAGTTATGCCAGAGTTTAAAGGCTGGGTGAAAATGACAAACTCAGTTCACACAGGCTGTATCCAAAAAAGACTTCAGAGAAACCATTTTTTAATTACTAGCTTTGACTAGATTTGAATTATCAAGCTCTCTGTCTCCAGTAAACAGCATCAGTCAAATTTTTAGGTCACATAAAAATTGGTGAGTCAGGAATTCACAGTTAAAAAAAATGTACCAAACAACAAAAAACCCAGGCGGACTCATAAGGATTTCCTCACCTTGGGTGGAAGTCTTGTGCAAACCACTGGGGCTTTTCTGATCTGTTTTTCTTAAGCTGCAGCTGCATCCAGCTCTACACAGAAAAACAACATGATCTACTCCCCAAAGCCCATTCCTTTGCAAGCCTCACCCCCTCCACCACTTCTGGACTCCACCAAAGCCATGGGGGTGAGTTCAGTTTTACATGGTCATAACCAAACTAATGAAAAAAATTGGAAACTTTTCAACGGTGAGATTTGACCAATGTTCATTACAGCTGTCAAACTAGAAATCTAAGATCACAGTTCACACTTAAGCATATTCTCAATGCAAGATCTTGAATGATGAGAGCCGAAGAGACAGTGTGTATCTTGGGGATTTTTTTACCATTTTTCTGTGGAACATTTTAGTGCCACAGAGTCTAGAGCTGCACTACCAGGAACAGTGAGAACCGCACTTCAGCAAGGCTGTGAGGAGGTGACTAGAGAGGGAGAAATAAACCAACAAAACCCAGGAGAGATATTCTCTGAGCTAGAAAAAAATTCCTCTTCTAAAAAATTTTCTGCACAAAAATAAGAAAATTCAGTCTTAATAAAACAAAGATCCTTTTTTTCCAATAAGTGCATGTTTACAGAAAGGTTCACAGGTTCACAAAAGCATACCAAAGCTGGCTTTAGCACAGTGTGATAGTACAGAATAAAAGCAAAGAAGAAAAGGTAAATTTTTTTAAACATAAAGTTTCTGCTCTGGGAAGTTATCTGTCAATACTTTCCTAATCTTCTCTTTCCAAAGGAGCAAGTTCATTGGTCAAAAACAGTTAACACTGCCTTCAAAATCACAATACTCGAAGTCTGGGCATTTTTTTTTGTTGTTGTTGTTGTTTTGTTGGGTTTGTGTGTGGTTTTTTTTTTTTTTAGTTTTTGTTTGCTCGTTTGTTTTGGTTTTTTGTTTTTATTTTTTTTAAATTTTGTATGGAGATGTGGGTATGGTGCGGACAACAAGGTTATGGTAATAAAATCTTTTTGTCAATTTTCAGCATATAGTATCTCTTTTCTGCATCCATTCTTATCTGTGATGTACCTCACACAAATGAGCCATAAGTTAATCTTTTCTTGAACAGCAGTTCATTTCATTTTACGGAAACTCACTGACCTGAGAGTTTTCCAAGACCATTATAATCTGGATATAGCATTTTAAGGCACACTGACATTTGCTGATTTCATCTGTAGAAAGGTAACTAGCTATTAACACTCCATCCTCCTACATTTAAAGCATATTTATTCCCATTCTCATTTTCTTGCGCAGTTTATCTAAACTTTAGGATATTGGGTTGGTCTTTAGTCCTTACGTGTAAAAAAAGTTGGTCACTTTTCAAGAGTTATGACACAAATTAAGAATCTTTCAAAAGTTATAGCCTCAGAGTGTTTTAATGTCTGACCTGGAGGAATTAGCTGGGAGGTGGAAGTGTGGGCTCTGCAAACCTACTGTTTACTGTCCATTACAAGGGGGCAGCTAAGAGTGGGCAGAGAAAGCAACAGATATTTTCTGTGCTTAGGAACCTAGCATCTTCCCTGAGAGCTCAGGTTACACATACATATATATATATATATATGTATGTATGTATAGCTATGTATAACCATACATATGTATCATCGTGTGTGTGCACATCTGTGTTAGAGTGAGAGAGGGAGAGAAAGAGGTTTTGGTGCAGAGAACGCAAGGAAAACTTCACCCTTCCAAAAGAGTTGTACCTTTCAAAAACCCCAGAAAAAGAACGTCCTATGGTTTGTGGCCCCACTTCTGGACTCTTCATGCTTTGGGGATGTAAAAAACCCCAAACACAATGATACTTGATCTCTGTTAAAGAAAGTAGTTATCAGATTAATGTCCATGTAAGAGATACATTATTGCTTCTTAATATAATGGTGTGGCAATTTCTAATTACTTCTGTCGTTCTTACACCACTAACTATTTTTGAACAGAATAATTACTTTAATTACACATTGTTTTCAAGCGGCTGAGCACTCATCTGGCTTTACATGCTCACAAAGTTTAAAGGGTCTCAGCTGTTCTGAGCGAAGGGGAAGGTCATACCCCCTGGGGCTAGTGCAGCCCCAATGAGCTCATCGGCTGCTCCACCCAAAAACTGGCTGCAAAGCCGCAGAGCAGCTCGCTGTTTCCCAGCTCTCTGCGTAAGACACGGATGGGGAGTGAGGGTGAGGAAAAGGGAACTGCTGTGAGGGAGCTAA
Source organism: Cephalopterus ornatus (assembly GCA_013396775.1). Lineage (NCBI taxonomy): Eukaryota > Metazoa > Chordata > Aves > Passeriformes > Cotingidae > Cephalopterus > Cephalopterus ornatus. The sequence continues at coordinate 432,596 of VZRE01000103.1, read as the reverse complement.
TGAGCTCTCAGTCCAGGGGTCAGCGTCTTTCAATTCTGGTGATGATGGATTTGACTACTCTCGGAAATGCAGCAGAAAAGCAGTGCCTCGTAGAGACAGCAGGGAGGCCTGTGTGTGCAATCGTGGGGAGAAAAGAAATCAAAAGTTACTCTGGAATTTTTTGCGTAACAGATTTGTAACTCGTAACAGGCAGGGGTTTGTCGTTGTGCTTTTGTAAGGCAGTGGTAGCCCTAATGAACTTGAGGAAGAGGTAGTGCAAGGATAGATGCCACTCTGAGGTTTCACTTCCTAAAGGCAGAGATGACCAAAAGGGAACTGCATAAGGGAAGAAGATAGGCCTTTTGGGCTATGTTTCTGCAGCAAACATGAGGGATGGAATAAAGGAATGGACTAATTATGTCCCTCAGAATGATAATTCTTCATCTTGGACAATAAAAGCTGAGGAGGAGGGATGTGAAGTTTTGAAGTAGCAGGAAGCCCTGGGAGGGACTTGTGGGATTTGTAGCTGGATGATGGCTTCAGGAGCAAAGCTGGGATGTTATATAAGCACAACACAAGCTTTCCCATGAGCTTCAGACATCCTCCAAGGAAGAGTATTTCTCACTTGCTCTCTACTGTTCACATTTTACAGTCAGTAAAAAACTGCAGTTTTCAGGATTTAATCGACAATTTTAATTTGCATCCTCCACGGCAGTAAGTAAGGGTGTGCTTTTTTGAGAGCACATGGTTTATTCTGCCATGTCCGTGGTAGATGTTGGACATGTGACAGGGTAATGGAACTGTGTAATTAAGTCCTGAGTACTGCAACCATCTCAGACTTCAGTTTATAAATTACTTACACCCTATTGCCTTGTGTTGGAGGGGAAAGGAGTTTGTGCATTGACCTTCCATGCTGCTTCTGCAATTGCTCAGCCTCATTGATCTCTCTGGAGGTTGCAAGGGACTTGCTGGAAAAATCCAGCCACTGTAGACACAGGCAAAGAGGCTGGAGAGCAGATGTGGAGACCTGCACGTCCTGCGTTCAATGTGAATAAGTGTTATTTATGGGTGCCTGCAGACTTTCCGACAAACCTTCATTATGCTTGCATGAGTGTATCTTATCAGAAGATCTCAGAAAGAAATGGGGTGTGTCTATTCATTCATACCAGTGGCAACCACATAAATGAGGTAATCAAATACGAAGTGCAGAACACAGCAGTGCCTGCTCACAGGCGCACTGTCAGATGTGAACATACAGGGTGTGCTGCAGTCACCCAGGACTCTGCTGTGGAAAGCTGTCACTTCACAGCATGTCATTCCAAGCAAAGCAGCCTGGAGAAATAACCCAGCCTTTCCACACTGCTGCGCTTGCAGGTCCTGTGAGTGGGTTTCCACATGAAGGCCTTGTCACTGCTTTCATTATCAAACCTCTGCTTCGTAATAGTAGCATGAAATGAGTCTGCCTCATAATGTGCACTTCTCTTCCTCTGTTCTGTGCTTCTCCTCCCCTCCTCCGTGCTAAGGTTGCCCACATCTCTACCCATGCCCCCAATATACGACTCCTACTCCCTTTCTGCATGCCCTTTCTGAGCCAGCTTTAATTGTCACTGCTGATTTTTTTTTCTATCAGAGCAGCTGGTTATTTCTGAATAATGAGTAATGAATGTCAGTGCGGGATAGCCTTGCTGGGGCTTCACTTGGCTGGGGAGTCCCTACATGTGGTCCATCTGCTTAGCCAGGCAGATATCAGCTGCTTTCTCATCAGCATAGCAAAGGGATCCCCACAATTCAAAAGGGCAGAAGCAAACAAGAAAGAAGACAGGAGGACCTTAACGCTTCAAAATCCTAAGCAGCTTTTGGAGAGGTGAGGACACAGGGGTGAGGGCAACTGTTTCACAGCTTTGGCATGGATCAGTCATTTCCCAGTCACCATCAGTTTATTTGCTTTGCCAGTGCACCTAGTATGCCGCAGCCAAGAAATCATTCTGCAAAGGCGCCGTCTTCCTCCTGTGCTCTGCAACACGTCCATCTTTTCACCATTTTGGGACCCTCTCAGTCCTCAATGTCTTCTCCAGCATACCTTGGACTCCCAGATGGAGGAAGGATCTCTTTAGGTTTCATTCCTATTCTCTTCCCCCTGGTGTCTCAGTCCCACTGTCCAGGGCGGAACTATGTGAGAGGGAGAGTACCTGGATGGTAGTTCCCTGCAAAGGGGACTCTCTAAGCTTTCAGAAAGGGCACAGATCTCCATGCTGGATCACTGAAGAGGCCAGAAAATGACTCCAAAAGAGACCGGAGGGGGAGTGGTGATCCTGTCACCTCTGTTCACAGTGGAGCAGGTCTCATGGTGCTGATGATCTTTCCTGCCCTTCCTGTATCCTCTGCAATGAAGCAGTCACACTTCAATCCAGAATTTTCATCTACTGAAACATTTCTTTTATTTATTAAACCGCTTGCGTTTTTTGTGGGCTGCAGCAGCAGAGCAATGATGATATCTCAATGTGATCACTGAGGAGAGACGCTGAGGCCACAGTCTCACAGAACCACCTGAAAGTGGATGAAGCATCTGATGCCCTTGCAGGTTTTCAGCAACAAAAATTGCTGGTGTGCACAAGCTTTGCTGCCTTCCTGAGACACTGCATCATGTAGTGGAATTTTGAACTCGCTTTGCAGTCAGCTGCTTCTGTTAGCAAACCTGCTGAAAGAGAAACCCATCACAAGCTTTAAGTTGTAACAAGGCTGCGTTCCTACCTTCTGTGTTATTAATACATTGGTAAAGATTACTTGTAGTATTTTTCACTTCCGTTACATGTTTTATCTGGGGAATCTCAGAACATTTTGCAAACATTAATTAATAACACTTGCAGCACCACTATTTATTAGCTTATTGTTGGCCTTGTTTTTAAAGAAGATTAGTTTCTGCCTGCCATCTCCTGCATTTGGAAGAACCTATGTCAGGACACGGGCAGCAGATGGACATGGTATTAAAATGCCCACACTGCCCAAATCCCTTGTCTGTACTGTGGCATCAGATTACACACTTTAGAAAAGCAATCTGGTCCTAGAACTGAGATGCTTAGATAATCAGAGTAGTATGTGTGTTCTAACAGCTGGCTTAAAAAACAAGTGAATGAGTTGGTGTCTAAATTCAGATGAGGGTTGTGCTGGATAGAAAGCACAGTTTATGGAATTTATAAGCCTTATTTTCCATGTGCTTGTGTTGCCTAAATTTTTTTTTTTTTGCCTATGTTGATCTGCTAGTAGTAGGAATTTTAATTGCTTCTTGCAGTTGAAAAGGTAGTACTCGTTCTTATCTGCTAGCCATGTTTCTTTATTGGCATACTGTTTTTTTAGACATCTCTGTTCCTCTTGTTTGTGTTTGCAGACCCTCTGTTCACATACTTCTTCTGTGGACATGATTTTTCTGACTTAATTACACAGAACAGTCTAATTTCTTGTATTTTTCAGTATGTTCTTTTATTAGTGTTCACTCTCCAAACTCAATATCAAAATGTTTTCTCAATAAAGATATCAAGACTGCCAGAATTATTTTCTTTGGTTCTTGACTCTCTAACTTTAAAGTTATACCTTAAAGGCAATTCCTTTTGTGGTCCTGGGATTTATTTTCTTGCCAATTACTTTTGTGCATTTCTGCATTTCTGTGCTGAATCAATGTAATGCCAGACAATCTAAAAAAAGCCAGATAACTATCTGTGGAATGATAAATAAATCTGCCACATATAATCTGAGACTAGGCTTTAAAAAAAAAAGGCATTACCAGCATCTGACACACTGGGAGAAAAGCATATTGCTACTGTTGCTATTGCTTTTGTTTCTAATTACTTTAACTTGAGTTTATCTAGGTTTTGCTGATGCCCCATTCCAGACAATTTCTATGAGTAAAAAAAAACGATAATTTTTTTGTCCCCCAGTGTTTCTCAGCAAAATATCCGATCTCCTCCCCTTTTTCATCCCACTCAAGAGCCACTGTTTCTGAACAGTGAGTATTGCTGAAATTGATTTGCTTTAAATGAGAAAGTCCTACTATAGCAGGAACTGACATGCCACAGAATGGCCACAAAGTTGAACTGTATTGAAATTCTCATTGCTTTACCTTTTTTTACATCCTGAACAACAGTTGGGGCAGTAGCAATAGAGTCAGTCCTCTTACTGAAGCTCAGCAATACAACATCCCACAACAGCAGTAGGCTAATAGAAGTGCTGTGATGAATTGATGGGTTCATTAGTCTACAATCAATGGATAAGACTTCATAATAGAATAGACCTCACAGGAGCTAAATACCAGTGCTTTAATTGCAGCAGGTGCTCAGTGCCAGGGCATGTATTAAAAAGAAAAATCAAATGTTTCACTGAAATAAAAAATCCCTAGAATCAAGTAGACTACAAGAACAAAGAACAGGTTGCCAAGAGAGAAAAGAAAGAAAAGGGAACACATTAACTACCGTGCGCATTTCCATCTTTGCAAGCTGGAGCTGTATACCTGAAAGCTGAGTTTTCTGGCCTCTATTGCAGTAATATCTGAGTATATGCAATCTGAAACATGCTTGTCCCCACAGCACTATTTTGAGGCCAGAGAAGCTCTCTTACTGCCTTTCACAGGCAGAGAAGTGACAGGTAAGAGGCACGAGTGTGTCCAGGCTTTTCATCTCTGCTAGGCTGGGCAGGGAGCCATCGTGCAGGGGGTTGGGTGGGAAGGTGTGGGAAGGGATGGGATGGAGTCCAGTCCTGCTGGGCCCCTACTGCCCCTCAGCACAACACACTGCTCATTTGCAGGCACTGCCATTTTGGGAGCAGGACATGAAAATGAGCTGTCAGGCTTTCTCTCCTGCAGAGATTTCAATTGTGTCTGCAGTAGTTCTTCACAAGCTGTTCTTGGCAGACCGAGAATTAGGCTGGAATTTTAGTGAGCTACACCTTCTTCCTGCCTCTACAGCTGGGCTTCTGTCCTCACTTTTAGGAGCCACTTTGCATCACAGCTCTCTTTGCATCAGGTGTACACACAGTGTGACCCTCACCCAGATTCCAGGCAACTCTAAATATACAGTATACACCTCTTGCTCACTTAGTGTAAGTGAAGGACGTGTTTGCTGGAGGTGTTCAGTCCCAGACTCCCACTGATGTGATGGAATGATGTAAATCAAGTGGGAGAAGAGGGTGTGGTGTGGGTGGTACAGCAATGAGCTACAAGAAAGAGAGAAATAAGTACCATCAGGTACTTTGTGGGTTTGTGGTCTACATGGCGTGCTAATTATGACTCAACATAGGATTGTTCTACCATTTGGGACAAATTCTGTTCTCACTTATTCAGTATAGCCTCTACTGAGGTTCCAGGGTGCCTAAATGCTGGTGTAGTAGGACTCAAATAGACAATCCTAGCCCTGATTTTAATCAGTCAACACACCACTTACTTCAGCAGAGGTTATGTAGTTTATATGAGAATTGATTATTTCCTATTGCACTCAGTCAAGTTCCCATAAAACCATGCTTAAAAAAAATGAAAGGGAACAGGCTAACAGCAAGTGTCATCAGCAATGTCCCCAGACAACAAAAATGTCGCTGAGTAGAGTGCCTTAAATATAAATGCAAAGAGAATATTTATATAAATAAGAGCAAACCTGTTTAAAAAAGACTATGATAAATATGTGTATCTGATAGGGTACATACATATGATTTTGTGCTTGTTTTTACATACATGTGGGGAGACTAGCATGCTTATATATAGAGATGTGAGTATATATTTATATATCTACAGTATTACAGTGTATATGGGTGAATGTCTTTTCGTATATTTGAATACATCCATATTTAAACACACACACAGTGTGGGAGGCTGTGGTACTTATGAAGATGCCTGTCCGCGTAGTCATGATACCCTCTGTAGTGGAACTGCATAGTGAGAATATTTTTGTAAGATTTAGGTCTTTCGTATTTCAGACTTCAGAGATCTGTTCAATTTACCATAAGCTGGCAATTTACCATAATAAAAGTGGAAATGAGCTGCTTATGACTGGTCTCTGCCTCCTCATGTGGTATGTCTACATGTCACGCTCTTGTACCTCTTAGATGTGCCATCCACTTATCTGTGAGCACCCATGCTCTGCCCAGGGACACATGTCTGGGCTCTCTTAGCAGGGGGGCTCCAGTGGAAGCACATGTGCTGCCACCACGGGTATCCCAGACATAGTTGAGGTTATAAGCTTCCCAAAAAAGCACCTTAAGAGTCTGACTCACCTGACTCAGCCTTTACTAGTGATATTAGATCTATTTTCATCTTTGGCTTCATATGACTAAAGGACTGGAGAGCTGAACTTTTTTACTGCTGTGGGAGGAAAAAAAGGAATAAAAAGGTGGTGATGATCCAGGCAGAGAGGACTTAAACTTTTCTCTGCCACAGGCTCTGCTTTTTATCTTCAGAAAGTCACACCAGCATTTTCAAAATGTGGATACTGGTTCCTGATACTGAATGTAGGACAATGCATTTCAGTACTTGGGCTTCAACACCTGTCTTTGTCAGCCTGGTGTGAATAGTTTATCCTTAACACTCAGTGCTGCTTATAATGTTAAGAAGGCTTTACACACACAATCAAAGACAAGAAACAGTTTCAGTAAGAGATGCTTTTCATGCACAGAGTAACTGCTATCAGCAACTACTGTATTTTATATGCACTGTGCATACGCTGAATATTATCCACTGCAAAGTCTGTTTTAGTGAGACTGCTGTGGGCGATTGTTCCTTTGTGCAAAGTGTCCTGGGAGAGCACAGCTATAGCACACTATTGTCTCTTTCTTCTATTGTAGTTGGAGTTCATTTTGTACTTTCTTGAGCTGATAGCTCTGTACCACTATTGGTCCAATAAAGATAGGGCAGAGAGGAAAAAAAGACTTGGGATCAACTCTACTTTTTGGAGCATCCTATTGCATTTTATCAGTTCATTGTTAACAATAGCTGAAGGCAAGGCCTAATGATATGCTGTTGTTAGGAAGAATGAGTCTGAATGTGTGAGGGTGAATATCATAAAACAGAAATAAAAATAAGGGCTATAATATAAATGTTTTATCTGCTATGAATCTGTTGAAAGATAATGGATTGTTATTGAACAACCTAATGAGTATGAATAAAATATGTATGTCATATAAGTAAAGGGAGTAACTGCAAGGGGCTGGGGGTCTGAAATGGAACAGGAACTAGCTTCTGTCGCACTTTATAAGGAAATGCTGATACATTAGTTGCTTTCTGCATGGCTGACAGGAATTCTTTTCAGGAGCCCAGCATGACCAGCAAAGCCTCTGCAGGCAGCTGGACATGGGTCAAAGGTAACAAGGATTTGCAGGACTGTGTCTGGGGGCCTTGTGAGCTATTTAACATTCAGGAATAAGAATGAACAGAAAGGAAGCAGTGGGTACCAGCAGCTCAAATGAGAAAATCTTGATTTTTTTTTTTTTTTGAGGACATAAGTGGTAAAATTTTCATTAAAACACTAGAAAACAAATTATATTTTACCAGCAGGACAGTGCTTTAGTACTCTCAAGGTGGATGATAATAGGAGAATGAGCCCTAGAGACAAAAGAAAAGCTTCCTACAGGAAATTAAACCCAAGCTTTGCAAATAAGAACAATAGCCTACAATCCAGGTAAAACTACAGACACAAATGAATGAATACAAAATGAACATTAGCAAAGCCTGAAGCAGTGACACCTCAAAGTATAAAAGAGAGGAGAGTGGCTTCACAGCACCAACTGAAATGAATTTATAACAATATGCATACTAATGAACCTGAAACGCCACTTAGTTTTTGCATCCATTATTCATTGTTCAGCTTTATAGGAAAGCAGCCGTACAATGGAACGATTACAGGGAGCATCACTGGGAGTGGGATGATAACAGGGAGGAAATAGGAGAAGCATCTGTTCCTTCACCCTGGTCCCCTTGCATGAAAATTACCATAGCATTGGAAAAGGAAAAGGTTGCAGGGAGAGAAACCAGATGAGAGGCTGAAGATGTCTCAGAGGTTTTTTTATTTTTCTGCCTGCAGTCTATGGGATCATTGTCCCTGAGGAGGAGGAGGGGCCAGAGATTAAAAAACCCCCACGCTGTACAAGGGCCTATGCTCTCCCTTGGTTGTCTGGGGGTTGTTTTGGGGGGTTGATACATTCTTCTCAAAGCAGAAACTGTCTGTTGATTATTAAAGAGCCTTATATAAGAGAAACTATAATATAGATAACAAGTGGAACTAGTTCAGTCAGCCAAAGCTATGAGAGCTCCTGGGCACAGGGAAGCTGAAGAAAAGTGTTCAGAGAGAAACAGAGGCAGCAGTGATAGCTCGGGTATCCCAAGTTCTTCTGTCGTCCCTGTCCCTTTATGTCTGCACAGGCAAAGACCTTCCTGAACCAGATTTCTCAGCCACCTGCAGCACTGCAGGACATGCTGAATCTGAGCTGCTAGTGAGTTGACGCCATCGGCCAAGACAGACCTAGGATAGCTCCTTTCAAACGAACTGGGTCTTTTTCAGTTGTAGCCAAATTTGAGGAATTATTTATATATATATTTCAAAGATTCTAATGTTTCTCCTAAACTGTATGCCCTTCACATTTTATTTTCTGAGTATCCGGGGCCACAATAAAAGCACAGGGGCTGATGCAGACCTGCTGGGATAACGTACTTTTTCTACACTCCACTGGCTTTATGTACACCCCTTTGAGCAGACTGCAGCTTTCATGGGACTGAGTTTAATACATTGAGAGCTTATTTTGCATAAATACACTGGAAACATAATGGCTTAGGTTGGAGGCATTCTCTGGAGGTCATCTGGTCCACGATTCCACAAAAGATGGATCCCAGGCTGCTTCAGCTGTGTGGACCTATAGATTCCAAGTAGTGTGTTCTTATTTCCATATAAATATACAGAATACACTGCACATGTACAACTTTTTGATGTAGAATCTGTGGCTAAATTACAAAATTTAACAGGGGATACATCATTTTTACCTATCAAACTACAGGAAAAGGGGATAGGACGAACAGAATGATTAGAAACAGAAATCATAGTAGCATTTGCTGACTTTTGCATTTAGTGTATCTCACAACCTGAGAAAGCATGTTTTTGAGTGATGCACCTTCTGCAGCCCCACTCACAGGGTTCCTGGAAATTATACCATCCACTGGTATAGGCATCACAGTTAATGACCTACCAGAGCTTTGTAGCTGGAAGTGTTAGGCAATCAAGTGTTATATTCATGAGACTTCAAAGCAGTGCTGAAATCTCAGTAAAAGTTTTAAATTTTCATGAGATGGAAAAAATTTTTCACACACCTATGTTATACTAAAATGACTTGTGTACATTTCTCCAGGAGTACTGCTTCTACACCCGGATTTAATATTGAAAGTTCTTACTGAAAAGAAATGAAGTTAACTGGTTTTTACAATTTCACATTTTAGAAAGCCAGTATATTGGGGTGAAGGATGTTTTGGCTTTGTTGGTTGAGGTTTTTTTTTTCCCCAAACCTAACAGGCTTTCCAGTTTCTGGTTGCTGGAAAACCCATAATATTTTGTTTGCACTACAGAAGGATTGAAAAAAAAAAAAACACAACCCAAAAATACGACAACTAAAGGTTTATGTGAAAATTAAAATGTCCAACAGCAATACATCATCACTACCTTCTGTGAGAGGGTTTTGAGCAGTTGTATTGCTCATTTTTTTCCCCACTGTGTCAAGTCATTGTCATGCAGAGGCCTTTGCAAAACTGCAGCTTAATGAGTGAATTCCTGTTTTGTCTGATTTTCCTAGTAACAGAAAAAACAAAGCAAGTGTCCAATTCATGTTAAAAATGTGTTTTCTTAACTTGAAGATATAGTCTGTTTGTCCCTCTGTGTGATGGTATGCTTGATCTCGTGATGTCTGTGTATTTATTTTAAATAAAAGACTAACTTAAAATACTCCTGCAATCCCAAATACAGTACACTAGGAAGAGAGCAGAAGGTTCATCCTCAGCAATTTTGTCTCTGTTTTGTCAATAAAAAGCCTCAATGAAATCTGGATTCATGGCATTCATGTGTTCTTCATTATCTCTTTATGTATATAATGAATAAATCATAAAGTCCAAATAAAAGTGTATATTCATGTATACATGGAGATGGGGTTGCAGTAAATCAGTATTATAGGCCCTCCCCTGTGGTATCTTTTTATCATTATTAAATATGTAGGAGCTGCAGAAGTATATATTTTCCTTCCCATCCCATCACAACATTATGTCAAGATTTCCTGACACTTGCAACTTACAGAGTTTGCATCCATGTTGGGTGAAAAAAAAAAAAAGAGAAAACTCAGCTACTTCGTTGGTGGAATCAGATCGGACCTAGATAGATGAGGTGGTAAAACATTTTTCAAAAATCCCATCAGTTTGAATTATAGCTATACTCGGAAAATGCCTGGGGATGCACTGCACCAGCGAGCTCTGCTGTCTCAGTGGAGCACAGCTCCTCTCCAAGGAGAGGGGCAGCCTGCATTCAGACACTGAGGTGTGAACACTGGCTCTCCTACAGGCTAACCTCTTATCTCTCTCCCCCGCTACCACAGTGGTGGCATTAGCTTGGCTGTTTTGAATTTCAAGTGTGTTTATGTGTTCGGTTCCTAAAATGTGTGGCTTTTGTTTTCACTGCGTCTCCTAGATCCTAGAGTGATAACAAACAGTAACACTAACCGGTTGCAAACTTGCTAGTGGTCATAATCTACTGCCATCCCTGAGACACAGGGCATATGGTTCTGCGTCAGATGAGGTGGTCAGAGAAGGCTGAGTTTGAGACTTTGATACAAACTGTTTTGCCAAATGTATACGTTTCCAGAAAGCTTTGGGGAAATTCTGTTTCTGTTGAAGTCAGTGATAAAACTCCTTGGGACTCGGTAGGTTACAGATCCCTATTTCAGTTTGCAGGACTAGCAGTGATGAATAAAATTGTTTTTTAGTTTGCCGTTAGGTTTCATCTGAAAATCAGGGAGAATGAGTGCAGGAATATGAAATGTCATAGTGTCATTTTTCTACAGCCAGTTTTTGTCTCTCTCTGCCTTTTGATATAGTTAATGTCTCACCCAGCAAGTCACACTGAGCGTATTTTATCACCCAAATAATGCCGTCTCAGGACCTCACCTGATTAATCTGTGGCTTCTCTGTATATTGTCTTTGTGGGACGCTGACACTTGTCTAGCCATGTATGAAGCTGGAAACAAAAAATCCAAGTGCTCCATACTCACGTTGCTGTTCATGCCTGTAAATCATGTTGATTGGAAATAAAAGTAGGCTGCTACCAATAACAGATACTTCTTATAGGAGATAGTTGATTACTCTGTGTGATGCTTCAAAAATGACCAGGATTCTTTTTAGGAAGTTACTCCATCATACTCAGTGACGGATAGCAAAACAGACTGCTACTAAAATGAAATTCACATTATGCAGCAGACCCCAATGTGACTGAGAACAACATTAACAAGGTCATTCTGATCTGATTTTTCAAGTTCATGCTGTTATTCTGGCTTTCTTGAAGCAGAAATCTGAATAGTCTGATTGATGGTAGTTTAGGAACCTCTTTGAGCACAAACTTGTAAGGAAATGTTCTGGACAAGTTGTAGTTTTGGGTTAAAATATCACACACTGCCCATGATTTAATTCCTCATCCATATTCATGTGCAGAACTCAAATGATGATATCTGTTCATCTGCTTCAATAACTACATCTTCAGCTCTTACTTGTTTCTAGCGTTGTGAATACACAGATGAAAAAAGACATGCTGTTCCATTTATAACCAGCAATTCCTTTGCTTGCGTCTAAAATAGTTTACAGGAAATATTTTCTGATTTCATGACTGAGCCTGGAGCAAGTGTAAAGAGCAAGTGGTGGTGGAGAATGGCAGGCTTTTTTTTGAGCTTCTTCAGTCTCTTCTTGGTCTCTTCTCAGGTCTCTTGTCAGCTTTACCTCAATTAGAGACCCCATCTCATGTTCTCCAATATGGTTGGACAACCCTGCTATGAAATTACAGATTAGTGATGTAAAGGAGACAGTTTTAAATATGATCTGACATAAATTCCACAATAAATAAATGCAAAACTTCCCTTCCTTCACCTTACTTTCTTTACTCATAAGTCTTTTTGACCGAATTACCTATTTCCAATCACCTCCCTGAAATATTCCACTTTTCCCTTATCTCTTGAATAATGCATCCCACTTCCCTACTACCTTATCTTCCTAACCAACCTACCTTAAGCACCTTCCTTAAGCACTCTCAAACTCCTCTCCAGCAGCTGTGACACACCATTTTGCACACCTGTTTTCCTCCCCAGCCAACATCCAAGCCCCAGGCTCCTCTTCTCTCCCTCCTCAGCATGCAGTCCTGCCTACTTGATTCCAGTTTATTCTGTGCTGGTTATACCACACTAAGCAGTGTAATACTTCAAGGTGGTTTATTAAGCAATACAACCAACATCTGTCGTGTGCTTTCTCTCTCATCCTTTCCCCACAGGAAGATGCGTGCACAGCACAGTGTTTGCTTGTGAGACTGTTTAACTCTATGTATGTATAGGTTTGTGTATATACAGGTGTGTGCATGCTCTTCTATGTAAATATATATGTATCTATTCGTATATGAAAACACACATATTTGCCTTGCACTTATGTGAAAGGAGAAAACAGCACAGAAATGTGCCTTGCCTGTAACCGCAGCGCAAAATGAGGGCTGGGAATGTCTTCATTTTCCAAGGAAGCTTCTTATTACCTTTTTGGGCTAACTCCTATGAAATGTATCTCCCACAAGAGTAGGTTTTTTCTTGATTGTGGCAAGTTCCACTGGGCTGGAGGAACAGAGCATAAATCACTGTCTTGTCCCAGAGCTTTAGGGGTAACATAACCCTTTCAGAGACTTATATCCTTTCCCTGAAATCTGAAAAATGAAAGGCATCTAAGAACTTGAGTCCATATTAGGTGGGGAACTACTCAGTATATGGAGAAGGACTCATTCCACAAAGGCTAGATATGCTCTTCTGTGCATTTGCCATTGGTTCTTTGATTGACTGATATTTCCACTTAGATATTTTCAGGACCATGTAAGGGATGAAAGAGCACAAGCTGATGATTTGAAAGCCTTGGGAGAACAGCTGCTTGGCAAAAGTGAGTATGGTATTTTTTCTGTGCAGTTCACCAATTGCACACTTATTAGAGTGGAATAATTTAAGACATCCCAGCTTTTACTCTTTTCTCTGTTATTTCTGACAATTTATTGTGCTCCATCCAAAGCCACCTTCTTAGATTTTTGCAATGTGGATCAGTGCAATCCAACACCTCAGAAGGTATCTTCCATACTTCAGGGCACCAAAAACAATCAGATCAGGCTGTGCATTTGCCACTAGCTGTATGCGGGTAGGAGTGGTTTGCTCTGCATTGGTACATGGCCTTCTTCTGATCTAAGGATTGGCATTTACAATCAACCCACATGTGTTTTTACAAAGATCAAAACCAAGAGCCCACCCACCTTCTCTCTGAAGGCTCTCTGCCTGCCCAGATGGCAAGGGGAGGGTCTGCAGGACCATGGTCCTTACTTTTCTTCTGGCACCAAGGGGAGGTTGCACGGGCTCCTTGGCACGCCTATGTCCCTGACATCTGGTGCCCAGGGTGATGTATGTCCACAGAAAAACAAAAGTGGTAGAAATTGCAGGGTGAAGTTTGGGGCAAAATTTCAGTGTGTGATGGAGGATCTGGGTGGGAGAAAGACTTTTATACAGTTACAGCCCCTGGTATAAGCTTTTGTTTCCCATTAACTATGCTTCTGATGGGCATATACAAAATGCCTCACTGTATAGGATATTAAACACATTGTTATCATCAAAAATAAAATTGATTCATTTTAGTGAGGCTCTGTTAAACATATTGACTGTTCTGCCTTCCATACCCTTTACTGCAGACTGGATGATGACATGCTTATCTCTTAAAAATACCATAAAGTTGGACAGGACATAGGAAATTTTCCAAAGTAGAAATTGGACAGAGAGGAAAAAAGGATTATCTCAAAAGTACATTTTTGCAGACAAGTCTCCTGTTATACAGTATCAAATAAAGCTAATCCTTCATTTCACTTCAGTTCACTTGGCTTTATTTCTTAGGGCTATACTCTTCCATCAGATTTACAGGTCTATCTTAGATAAGTTAGAGAAATGAAGGATGTTCTCAGGATGCAAAGTTCATCTGCTGCATGCTCCTAGACTCAAGGTAATACTTTCCTCTGGGTGTTTTACCTAACTGCTGCTCTGGGGTAAACAGATCTCAGAGAGGGGCTAGAGTTGCACAGAACCAGGATATTTTTAGTTCAACACCAGCTGAAATTTTGGCTGTTTCAAGTGCAAAATGCCTGAGGTGAAATAATTGCTCTGCAGCGGTCTCCTCAGATGTGGTGCCAAGAGCCACATCAATGGATATGCTGGACTGGGCTGCATTGCTGCAGCCTCCTTGAAGTCACAGCCACAGCCGTGCCACCCACCATGGCTGGACTCTCACAGAGGCATCCTTCCACACATGGCAGCCCTGATCCCAGGCAGTTGCTGCCCTGGGCACCCCAGGAAGGTGCTGGCTGGGTCAACTACATTTCCTCACGCACCCTCCAGCAGTACCTTCTTGAAGCCACAGTCTGATGATGCTTAATGAGACCTACATGTGAAGGAGGTGGGTTTGGACCCTGATAGCATTAGTGGAGGCCCGTGGCCCTTTCCACTTTTCAGGTAAACAGAGTTTTTTCAAAGAAACTATTTTAGGAGGGACCTTTTCCTTGTACATGAAATTCAGTTTAGAGACTCTAAGCCAAACCAGCCAAAGGCTGCCCTTGAGCCCTGCCTGTCTGGGGTGGAGGAGGAAGCAGTCTACCCTCACACAGGTTCAAACCAAAAATCGTGGGCACATGCATTGGCAATGACTGGGGCCAGATGTCTCAAGCTTGAAAGGATTTGGTTTTGCTTGTAGATTTCATAGAGAGCAAAAGCTGGTTTTGGAGAGAGAGGAGTTCAGCATTTTTAAAGCTGCAGTCGTTTAAACCAAGCATTAAGTAATGGCACATCTGAGCATCTCTGTGCCTTTGTAAAGGAATTTTAAGAGATGCATTTTTAAAAAAAGTTTTGTAGGTGAACATATCCCTTTTCATTGACAAAATCCAGAGCCTCCACATCTTGAATAACTTTGAACAAGACATATGCATGCCTTTGATAACCACTTGGTATAAAAGGCATGCAAAGTTAGTAAAACATGAAGGGACTCAAAAATTGTTGCTACAACTGGGAGCACTTATGGAGGAAAATTGCAAGTTTTGTTCCAGAGAAACAGCAGACTGCGACTGCCTCCAGGGACTTGGTGGAGATGGGCCTTCCTTATTGCAGGATGTGTGGGCTAGGAACCTTCCAAAATTCATGACAGGCTGTGCCTCAGCTCCTGACTGGAGGCAGTATGCAGGAACCTCCAGAGGCATCCGTGCCTTCCTAAGCCTCTTCCACAAGCTTCCGAGTAGAAGGGGGTGGTTTGACACCAGGGTTACACAGGGCATTACAGACATGAGTTTAGTTAGCAGCAGGTAACCTTCCCCATCCTCCCTATACAGCTGTTTGATGGGACTCCCAGTCCAACTTCAGCAGCATCAGAGCTGTAGCAATCAATGGCATCTGCTCTCTCTGCAAGGAGGGGATGCTCCTGGGAATCAAAGCATGGTGTTTGGTTAAGGAAAAGCTTGCTGAAAGCCAGATTGCAAGAAAAGAAATGATAGCCAGAGCTGCTTTGGACAGACCAGGGCAGTGCCTCTGTGCTCCTGCCTTAGATTGGGTCTTCTAGGCACTCACCCTCTCTGTGCTTGTTGTTCATATGTCAGGGGAGCCTCCAAGTGCATGGACCGCAGTTCTTTGGGATGAAACAAAACCAGAAGACACGTACCAGTTGCTAAGGGAAGCTCAGCCTGCTCTAGAGTCACCCACCACCGCAGAGAGGACATTGGCTTCTGGACACCATCTCTGCAGCTTTGGGGTCTCCCTGCTGTCTCATGCTGGCCAGTGGGGCTGAGCACTACAGGCACCGCCCCTGTGTGTAGAGCTCTCGGGTTCAGCTGAACCCTTTCTTATTCACTGTGTCTGAGGCAAATGATGTACAGAGAAATATGTGGCAGAAGGACAGCACGGCAGAAGTGGGAACAAAGCCCAGACCATCTTCACCTGGGACCAGACATAACTCAGTTTCCTTCCCCTGTATCTGTTCAAGACATGAACCTCCATGTACACTTTTACCAGGGACAAAGCCAATCAGGCAGGACACAAAGGCAGCCTTCCAGGTGTGCCAGTCCCGGCCTGTGCCTGCCATTCTGCTCCAGTGAAAGCCAAGAAGCAGCAGGGCACTGACTGGGTACCTTTCTACAGGGAAAACAAATGGAAAGAGAAAGAAAAAAATAGTTTTCTGAACTCTAAATAGTTGTCTGAAATCTAGCATGAATTCTTCAGCCTGTTGTGCTAAAGAAAAGTTTTGGACAGATCAGTAAAGGCTTAGAAATATCAGTAGAGTGATGGTCTTTGTCTGCTTGCTTTTACAAAAGAAGTTTGTGGGAAAAAAATCCATACTTTTCTTGTTCCCAAAGGCACTATCTTTTTTTATAGTGATGTGGCAGGTTTGCAGGTTTCATCAGTGAAATGGCTAGTCCACAGTTAATTATCTATAGTCCAACTAATAGGCATAAAAGTCAAACAAATGGAAAAATAAGCAAGCTTTCGCACACTTTTATAGAACTGTCTATGACTCTAAAACTTGAATTTGTTGATAGCAGACCTTTAGGAGTGTGCACATATGTATGTTTGGTTTTGCATCTGTCCCTGTAAGAAGTGCAAGACACAAAAAATGTTGTATGAAACACCCATTTTTGAACCCTTCATAAGAAGCAGCGGCTTTAATGTGCTACTTTTCTGTACAAGGTCATTACTCCAGCAAGTGCCCTCTGCTTTGATTTTTGGGTAGTAGAACAACACAGATTAACAATTACAAATAATCTGCCTGCTCAGAATGAACAAACAGTGCACTGATAACCAGCTTTAGATGATATCTGTGTTCAGTGTTGCTCAGAGTCAGAGGACATAAGGAACACAGAATATGCACCTCAGTTTCCTCTTCCCCACCACCTCCACCCCAAACTTTCAAAGGAGATTCTCCAGTCTAGGATGTTTGCGATTCCCAATAGAGGTCCATGAGAAGAGAAGAGCCATTATAATGACTGCTTTCTACTCACCATCATATATTACTGTCTTGAGCTATTCTTAAGGATGCTTGGAAAGCAGTCAGAGCAATCTGTGAAACTAGGCAGTGATGCTGACAGCATCTTACCACAGTTATGATGATGTATACAGGTCTAACTAATAGGGTTAGGGGGAAAAAAATTTCAAAACCAAAAGGACATACTGTTTTCCAATTTTTTCAGAGGCACTGGCATGAAGGATTTCAGGCAAGGGAGGGAGGGAGTTAGGACAGAATAAGGACACTGAAAAGGACACACACAAAAAAAAAATCCAAAATAGAAAACCTTTTTTCAAGCTCCCCTATTGTTCATTATAGATAAATTTGATTGTCAATAGTTCTGACTCAAAGAAATGAGAATTACTGGAGTGGATTTAAGAAAGCTTAAAATTCAGCATGCTTTCAGAAACAAGAGAAAAAAATTTAACCTTGTTATAGGGGGGGACTGAAGTTCTTAGGGAGGTATTGTTGCTGATGTAATGAGTGCAAACTTTATGCTTGGCAGTGAAACCATGCTGATATGCCAACTGAGGGTTTGGCCTGAGTAGAGGAATTGGCTGTTGCATTCCTTCCACTGCAACGGTTTTCAGAGCTTTGTATCTGTTACGATGCCCATTATAAACAGTTATTGTCAAATTGTTATACTAAAACCTAGGCATAGTAAAACAAGTGAGCTACTGGCATGAAAAGAATGCAGGGGAGACATCAGGGAAAATACAGTAGTGGTGAGATCTATTACATCTTTGAATGCTTGCTCAGTGAGCTACAAAAGTAACATTACTTGAATCTTTGGCCTTTGAGGGGCCAAATGCATATATTCTATGGAGGAATAATTCTTCCCTTGTGTCATGGAGAAGACGACATCTAAGTTTTTGCACTGCTGACTTCTGCTGTGTATGGAACAAAGCAACTAGGAGAGGGATCAGTCAGCATGAGTGCTTAGTGAGCCTGAGGTCCTTGTGCTGTCAGAGGTGGTAACAAGATGAGCAAAACACAAGGCTTATTTCTGTCCATAGCAGTAAGACCTGAGTTCTGATTAAAATGTAAGATTTTTCAAGTAATTTGTAGCTGCCTTAGGAGCAGAGGGGTTGCCCAGGAGAAGTTTGCTCTTACTCACAGAGATTCCATTGTGCTACTACAATCCTCCTACTAAACCCACCTTTGCATCAGACTTACCACAAAAGCCCCCTGTCCTACTGTGCCCCATGGACACAGCAAGCATATTCTACACTCTGTGTAGCTCCAAAGGAGCTGATCAGATGCTAGTAGCAAGCATTTCCCCAGTTCAGATAGTTATTGTTTCCTGAAAAAAAAACCAACAGGAGCTAAACAGAGAACTTCAGGTTTTGAGAAGTAGAGTCCTGACTTTGACTGGCTCAATCCAGGCCCTGTGCATAGAATCTGTGGGACCCAATCAATGGGCACATTGTGCATGGAATAAGCACTGCAAGAAACCCTGATGCACAGCTTCTTTTCCAGCCATCCTTTGAAGAGACAACCAACAACATTGAACTGATGCAACAGGCCTCTCTGGCTCCACCGTAGGCCCTGGGAGTGGGGTTCAGGAACTCAAAAAGAGACTTGAGTGATCTAAAAGTGAGATATTTAGTAAAATCATATCAGCCAGACTCCCTCCACAGTTCATGGAGGGAGACAAGCACATCCAGAGGACATTTCTATGAGCCTTGGGTGTCTTCTGCAGTATTCATCTAAAACACTCTTCAGAGGTGGCTTTCCACAGATGAGTGACTGAATGACTGATCCAGAAGAGTTGCTTTGTCTTTTACACAGCTAACATCAGATGAAATTAATTCTCTTCCCCTCTTATATTCCAGTTCCCCAGAAAGGAATGCAAAGCTCATTGAAGTCGTGCTAATTCCCATGATTTCTGAATCAAGCCCAACATTGCGGTGAGACAGCCAATGTTAAAAGAAAGGAAACTTCAGCAAAGACTACAAGTAACTCAAGTGATACTTACTGTCCTGCCTACAGATTTCCTAAAGTGTTTGGGGCAGCAGCATTTGGAATAAGGAGTTCATTTGTTGTTACTCATATCAAGCACCATAAGTCCACAGCACAGTTAGAAGCTCTGCTACTAGACAACACCATGAAGCATACTTTTCTTGGCTAACCTGAAAATCACATTTAGCCTGGCTTGAAAAATTCTAGCTCACAAGGGACTGCAAAATTGGTAAAAGGTTAAAGAGAAAGGGTAGCTAAATGCTTCTAATGCTCCAGAAAAGCTCTGAGCAACGGCCTTGTCACCACTTGTGCTGGTTCATGCATCTCAAATAAGTTTGGTGTTACAGACTCACTTCCATGGGCATGAGTAAAAGAAGCTGATGAATAGCGCAAGCCAGCACCTCAATGTGAGCTCTTCTGCCCTAGGCAAAGGTGGTGCAACCTTCCTGAAGATGTGACAGTTGCACAGGAGTGCCCAGTTGCTTAGTAAATATGTAAAAACATGCCTCAATATAAAAAAAGTGAAGATTCATTCCATTTTACTAGAGGGGTGGCTCCAAACCAGCTGCTCTGTTGGAAGGCAAATGGGGATGTGTCTTCCCATTTGCATGATGCCAGTATTTAAAAATGCTATGCCAGGACCCCATTGTGCCAGCTACTGCACATATGAAACAAAAGACAGCCCCAACAGGCAAACAAACTGCCAGCAACAGTCAGCAGCAGCTATGCCAATTCCAGGAGGAAGGACTGGTCACTGCACATCAGCCTGCCGGATGGGCTTCCAGGCTCACCTCAGGTCCTGCTGCTCCTGTGCCTGAAGAGGGGCGTGAGGGCAGATTGGAAAAAGGAGAAATGGAGTGGCTTTGTAGGTGTTTACAGAGAGCTTCTCCAGTGGGACAAGAAGCATGGGAGAAAACCCAAACCCTCCAGCCACTCACCAAATAGGACCTGAAGATCATGTTACCAGTGCTGGTTCATTCCTGCAGGCATGCTGTGGCTCTCTGGTGCACTGCACAGCGCAGCCCCAAGGAAGGGTGATGTGGGCTAAGCATAGGGTACCATGCCTTAACATGCAGTTTCTCATCCTTTGTGATGGGTTTAAACCTTTGCTGCTGGCTTTTATGTTGAGTATGTTAGTGGTTTTTTGTTCCAATAAGTTTTCATCATGTCTTTGTTCCTTGCCAGCTCTACGGACACACACGTATACTGCAGCTCATTTGCCAACTAGAAAACCTATCCAAACATTTCTCAAAAGGATTGGGAATGCAAACAGGAGATAAAGCACTCAAGCAGAAAGCAAGTTTTTCACTACAGCTCACTACTTTGGCAATGTGGAGAATATAGCCTTGAGAGTTAAACCAGCACATGCTACTGAACTGATGACCAGTCCTGATAGGATACCCTCTCTGGGCTCTACGCTCTCCTTCTCTGAGTGGCTACTGGTGCAGATGCAGCCAACAAAAAAGTAATTCCCAGAAACATACAGGGGCTGTTGTGGCCAATGGGCAGCACTGGGAAAAGGAGAGTTTGATTTCTAGAGAAATTCTTGCAAATCGCTACTGGTAGGGGGACATGCAAACAGAGGAACTATCAGGCACCACTCTATGGACATAAGCCGGTGATGTTCCTCATTAATGCTCTGTCATGTTTTAAAGTTCAAGAGATACTGCAGCTTAACTTGCTTCCCTTGACTGGAATTCGTCACTGCTAATAGAGCAGAGCCACAGGGTAAGCTGTTAGACATGCACTGGCAAGAGCAAACTGTTACTGCATGAAAATCAGCCTACATTAATGTCCTTGAAGAACCAAAATCTGGGTGGAAAATGTGCTTCCCTGCTATACCCAGGGTGGGTTCTATTTACTAACTGGCTAGAGGGTCAACAGTTCCTTTTTTCTTGACTTTCCATTATTAGAGTTTGCCTTTATTTCCCTCTGTTCAGCTGCATCCACAGAAGAATAATGTAAAGGGGAAATCAAAACACTGAAGCTTCAAAATCCCCAGGCAGGGTGTTTTGTATGTGTTTGCATGTGCATCCTTAGAAGGACTGTAACACATTTGAAGGAAGAATTTCTTCTCCTCAAAGAACAGAACAGTTGTGAAATGATTTTTGCAAGCTTTACTTTTTTGACACATCTAATTAGATGCAGTGTTATGCCTGCAATCAGACTTATACCAGGTGAGAAGCCTTTCCTGTGATTCAGAGATGAGTTGTAGCTTCAAACTGTGATGCCTTTTGTTCCCTATATACTTGCATTGCTGTATTGCTAAGATCATGACTGTGCCACACAACAGATCACCTGTTTTGTCCTTGGAGCTGCTGAAGCCTTCATCCAGTGGAAACACGCTGTGGTCTCTCACATTGAGACCTAACTTCTGTTCTTTCCAATTCTTTTATTTCTTCCAAGCTAAGACATAAATCAGTAAATGAGACTGCTTGCTTGTTTATAGAAACTTCCAGTTCATGAATCACTGTGTCCATATGAGGTCCACCGTCAGTGCTACAGGCAGGGCTACAGGTGCTGAGCATTCCAGTGCCATTGGAGCCCAGGAACTGAGCACTCATGCTTGTTTACATGCAGTAACTTCCCTTCCTCCTCTGCACAGAGTCCTTTGTGCCATTCAAAGAAAGATAGAGTGTTCTGACATGATTCTCCTCTTCAGGAACTGAAACAACCTCAGAATATCTGATTATCTGTTATTTTATCCCAATTGCATGGGATTAAAAATTAAATAGATTAAAAGATTAAAAATAACCCTCTGAAAAACAACACAAATACTAAGTATGCAAGCACTCCTTGAAAACCAGCCTCAATTTGTAAACTCATTTCCCACAGCTTGATGTTGCAGTATGGATCCTTTGAATGCAGATATATTTAAAGGGAAGGAAAGTAAGCTGTGAAACCAAGGATACATGCATAGAAACCTGATTTGCACATTTGTGATAGATTGTAAACTCTCATAGTGTTTTGAAAGTGTAATAACATATTCACCTTCAAAGAGTACCTAAACAGTTCATCTAAAACAGATTATATGCCATGATTGATGATAAGTCTTTTCCTCTTGCAAACACAGCGTATGTAATTTTTTTTCATTTTAAAGAAATTAAGTAATTTTTTTATCATAATATGATTTATTATTTTCAAGCCTAGATGTTAAACTACAGGCTGAATCTGGAGCTGCCAACACTACGGCCAATGGTGTATTTATCCCACATGCAGCTTCAAGGAAGAAAAAGCAGCATGCAACCACAGTGAGAAAAATCAAGATTCTCCCCAGAATCTGCCATAGAAGAGACTTCACAGCAAATAATTAAGCCAAAGGCTTAAAGATCTTAGTCTCTACTTTTTCAAACTGTGAGACATCAGTGGATACTTTTCCAACTCTTCCTACTAAGAACATAGGGATGTGAAGTACAGTGTTTTAAAGCTCTACCACATGAGTTTCCAGTGCTCATAGGACTATGCATGATTGATCAAGAATTTCTTGAGTTACCCAGGGAAGGAAAGAAACACAAATCAATGACATTTTCATGGGCCCATGTGCCCCAGTGTCTTAGACATTATTGCAAATCGACAGTCCTTCTTTCCATCTGTATTAAATTCAACCCTCAGCTTAGGGAAGGATGAGCCTGAAGGCCAGCAGAATATTCTAAGCAACATGAGAGACAGTTTTTGTACAGTTGTGTGGAAAACATTAAAGAAAAAAAAAAAAAGAGAGAGAAAATGCCTGAAAACAGAAAGCAAAAGCAGGAAAGATTGGTGTCGCTAAGGAATTTAACCTCCAGTCATTCCTTCCACCAAGGGAAATGAGATTGTTTTCTTTTTGTCACACAACAATATGCAAATCAATCTAATTAGCGGCAAAACATGCTTTTATTGGATGCAAAAGATTTTCCTTTATAAAATTAAAAAGTGATATTTAGAGAAAGACTCACAAATACAGCAGATTTTTTTTCCGTCTTATTTAAGCTTCTTTAGTGATTTGATATTCATGTACAGATAAAAATGATGGGTTTTTAATGTAATGTTTTTGTAAGAAATAATTAATAATATGCTCTCAAATAAGAAAATATGTTACAATGGACATTACTTTTCAAAACCCAGGAAATTTAGAACATTTTTTACAATGGAAAGCCTGAATATTTTTTGTAAT
The DNA here is from genome assembly GCA_013396775.1 of Cephalopterus ornatus. Taxonomy (NCBI): domain Eukaryota; kingdom Metazoa; phylum Chordata; class Aves; order Passeriformes; family Cotingidae; genus Cephalopterus; species Cephalopterus ornatus. The sequence goes on along the minus strand of VZRE01000103.1, from coordinate 409,197 downwards.
TATATATTTGTTTACTAATCTCTTCAAGTGCTTCTGCATTTATTAACAACTATTCACCACTGATTACAAGTGGAGTTTTGTTACTTTGGGAACATCACTGTTTCACTGTTCGTGAAGGAGTGTAAACTTTTTTCAGCTGACCAAGTAGAAACTGGTGAAATGTTCCCCAAGCCGGGGTGTGCCTGTATATGTGTCATGGAGACAACACAAACTCTATGCAGTGTCACATATACAATGACTTCTGGAGAGATACAGTGATGATCTAGAGAAGCTGTTCATGTTTGCACCAAATTGAGAAGGCAGGATTGTGACCTAATGTTATTTTTCAGCCACACAAGTCATCATCAGCACCACTGAAATTATCAGACTGCATTCAAATGTAGGATGGAAAACTGAGATTAGAGTTCATGTTTATAATTAGGCTTGACAAACAAATTTTAATTATGTCAAGTGAAAAATGGCCAGTTCTGTCATCTTCACTGTGCACATATCACCTATTCAGATGCTCCAGATGTACTTTGAGATTTACATTCTCTGTCTACGTATTCCTGTCAATTACAGCACAGTTCACTCTTCAGTGAGATTTATTATCCCATTGTATCACTGGGACTTGGAGACTGAAGAATTATAATCTTACAAGCTATTATGAAGTGACTTCCACTTGCTGGGGCAAGTTCTTCTTAGGAAGGGCAATTATTTGTTGTGTTTTTTCAGTGGCATTCAAACCTTAGCCAGAGACCTCATGTTTTTGTGGGTACAGATCAGATCTGGAATAAGAGGGAGTATGCAGGATGGGTGCTCAACTGCAGTGTTAAAATCATCTCAGCTGTGTTGAGAACTGTTTTAAGGACAGCTATTCTCATCTGGGCTTTTCTCTACATTTTCAGAAGAACAGATGAATAAAAAGGTTCAAGTATTCGAAGAGGTCATGAAGCTTTTGAGTCTTTAGGGGTAAACTTGCAAGCTTAGTGGTTTGCAGATATCTTTTTTGGACAAATGAGTATTGCATATTGTGAGAATACAGTTGCTCTGGAAAGAGAAAAAAAAATTACTGAGTGTTTTTATTGTTGAAAATGCCAGCTGACAAGGTCAAAATGTTCCATGATTCACTAGTTTTAGAAACAGTTCTGGCAGAGCACAGATCTGGCTGAACCCTGTCTCATTTTCCACCGGCTCCTCTGCCCACAGGGACTCTGCTTCTTCCCAGGATGTACAGCAGCCTTGGGGGTTTCACTCCAAATCTGGACAAAATCTGCTTTGGAAATACTGCAATCTGCTGACAATAGGATAAACCTGTCAGCTCAGCTTCCACTGTTTGATCTATGCTAGCAAAAAATACTTAGATAAAGGCTTTAAATTACAATTCACACTGAAGCTCCACTTAGCTCAGTCCCTGTGTGTAGGGGAGTGCTTTTTGTTCCCTATGTCGATGTATTGAGGAAACAAACACACTGCCTTGAGCCAGGCATCCAGGGGGAACATGGCAGAGGTGCCTAGGGATGTCCCTGAGCCTTGTGTCCTTGCCAAGTGGCAGTAGGCAAAACAGTGTCAGGACACAACGTTTTTGCATTGTCCTACCAGCCAGCTACCCTGGGAAGTCCCTAACAGGGATAGGGGTCAATAATTTAGGTATTCCCATGTCTAAGATGGTTGTTTCTAAGCAGGCACTCTGCAGCTCACCTAGATCCCAAGACACCTTTGAGGAAGGAGGCTGGAGCCCATCATCTCAGAAAATGATAACACATAGGTAGCTCTTATGACACCTTTTCATCCATATTAGTCATGTAAGACTTTGACATCATTTACCTCATTTTACAGTAGATAGAAAGCAAGGTTTAGGAACTTAAGTGTTTTTCCTCAAGGTCACCCATGAGCAAGTGGCAGACGTAAAAGTGCTACCAGTTCCCCGAATCTCAGGGCGGTGGTCTGTGCATGAGAGCACATCTTCCCCCGAAGCCGATTTGATGCAGACATCCAAGCCCTGTTCATTCTGCCTGGGTTGCAAAGGGCAGAAGGCAAACAGGGGATCTGCAAATTCCTGCTTCCATCATATGTCTCTGAGGTGTGACTTGTGCCTGCATCATGTTTCATAGAAAGGAGCAAAAAAGCTGATATGGCTGCTGCTGCAAGATGATAATCCAGAAACAATTAGGTATCTATCCACTATTCTTTGTTAAAAGCATGAATAGCACACATGGGGAATATACCCTCTCAGATTAATGGAAAAATAGTCTATTTTTACAGATCTTGTATTTAAATCTTGCAAGTAGTAAGAAAGCAATTTTAATAAAAAATTCAGCATAGAAGAATTGCTGCTTTTCATCCAAGAAGTGAAGGATTTTCTTTATTTTTACTAATTTTGAATTTGATGCAGATGTGATTTCAATGCTAATTATGCCCCCCACTGTCTCTATGCTCCAGTGAAATGTGACTCCCTGATGTTTCTCATTGTCTTTTGTTTACAATTATAAGAAGTTGATGGAAATCATCTGGTTTTTGCTTCTGTACTGCTGTGGGATTTGTACAGCAGCAACCCGTCAAACTAATGACCTCTAGCACGAGAAACTGTGGACAATTCAGGCTGCAGTCACAGCTGAAATCTTAGCATTGCACTGTTTCTCTTTCACCCCCTGCATATTTGTGATGAAACAGTTCCAGCATCATCGAAGGATGATCTCAGAATTAAGGGTAAACAGTAGGATCTTCACAAGTAAATGGCAATACCCAATTTTGCTAAATGATTTCTTGCTCAGGGCTTCTTTTTCTTGTGCCTCAGTTTTCTCCTAAAAAAATAAAAAGAGCATGATCTCATTAATGTTGCCAGTGCTTTGGGACAGCCTGGAGACCAGAGAGCTCTCTCAGCACCTACACATTGACTCCAGCACCAGCATTTGTTAAATGAAAATGCCTATTATATAATTTGCTGGTGACCTGCTCATGACAATTCCAAGTCTGTACTGCCTGTGAATGTGTTTTCATTTTCTGGAACTGTATGTATGTATGAGGCATCTGTGCATCAATCATATATCCTAGGGAAAAGCAAAGTTAATGTTTCAGAAAGATAAATAACAGAGGTCACCAGTAATTATAAATAATGTTTCTGGGCATCTTGTACATAGACATACAATTGCAATATTTGTCCTGGCAATAAAAGCATTACCTGGAAAAGCACTCTGGATTCAGTGCTATATAGAAAACATTAGACAAATACAGCTCACTAACTAAAGGGCTAATTCAATTAATTCTATTATTTTGAAGTGAAATACGTAGTAAAATTAACAACTGTCAGATTTCCTTCTCCACAGAGGAACAAGGGAAGGCTTTTTTCCCCTAGTTCCTAGAGATCTTTGTCCTACTTTTTCTTAAATCCCATCCCACTTTTTTATAGTCCTCAGTTCCTCCACTATTCCCAGTGTTTCCTTCCTCCCAGCTAGTGCCCTTGGCTGGGTGATGGCCAGCACACAGTGGTGGCAATGGTGCTGATGATGGCATTGTTGTAGGTCCAGCATGTGTGTGCTGGGCCGGGTGACAGCTGCTCCTCTGGAGGGATGGGAGCCCCAGTTACAGCTGCATGATGCCAATGGGCCTTTATTCACCTTGCTTTTGCATTCTCCCACTGATTTTCACAATATAGTTCAGAGTTTAATATCTCAGAGATATCTAAAGTTTCATAGAATCATAGAATAATAGAATCAGCCAGGTTGGAAAAGACCTCCGAGATCATCAAGTCCAACCCTTGTTCCAACACCGCCGTGGTTACCAGACCATGGCACTAAGTGCCACATTCAGTCTCATCTTAAAAACCTCCAGGGATGGAGAATCCACCATCTCCCTGGGCAGCCCATTCCAATGCCTGATTACCCTCTCTGTAAAGAATTTCTTCCTAACATCCAACCTAAACCTGCCCTGGCAGAGCTTAAGACCATGCCCTCTTGTCTTACCGCTGGTTGCCTGGGAGAAGAGACCAACCCCCACCTGGCTACAACCTCCTTTCAGGTAGTTGTAGGGAGCGATGAGGTCTCCCCTGAGCCTCCTCTTCTCCAAGCTAAACAACCCCAGCTCCCTCATAGACCTTGTGTTTGACTCCATTCTCCAGCCTCGCGGCTCTTCTCTGGATCTGCTCCAGCACCTCAGTATCCTTCCTGAACTGAGGGGCCCAGAACTGGACACAGTACTGAATATGTAGCCTCACCAGTGTTGAGTACAGGGGAACAATCACTTCACTGGACTTGTTTGCCACACGGTTCCTGATACAGGTCAGGATGCCATTGGCTTTCTTGGCCACCTGGGCACACTGCTGGCTCATGTTCAGCTTCATCTAAGGCAGCTGAAAAATGTTTAACTTTCTGGGGACAGTTGTACAGATGGTCATGCAGGTGGACACAGATATGTGGATGAATGCTGCAAACTCGTTCATCTGTTTTCTTAGAAAACCAAGCTAACATTGAGACGAAGCTGTTCATAAACACTAGTCAAATATGTACACATCAGCAAATGAATATTTCTGAGTGGGAGCTTCAGAAACTTTGCTTGTGAATTTGAACTCTGTAAAGGTTGCCAGAGACCAATGATGGATGTAGTGGCAACAAAATTGTGACTTGCTGCAAGAGGTAGAGGACAGACCTGTATGGAGATATGCTGCCACAAATACTTGTAGTTTTCCCTGAGTTAGCTCCCTTAGAGTCTCCAATTAGCATGTCAGCAGATGGCCATCAGATAGATGTTCATTGCCAGCTCACCCTGTGGGCATAAATGGGACAGAAGGAAGCTGCTTCCTGCGCATAGAGTGCTTACATCCCAGGCCACACAACGTACCCACCCAGGGCGCAGGTCCTGTGTCCAGGAGCTGTCTGGTGGCCCACTTGACGGCAAGACTGACATGGACACCAAGGCAGAGCTACACTGTCAGCATGGAAATCAACCCCCAAGACCAAAGCCAAGGCTTAGGTATCTTGCTCCATGGAGAATGTATCCTGACATTCAGCCTGCTGGTTGTACACTTTCTGGTACAAAACTATTTATATGAAGTCCAGCAAGGGGAAAATCTGGAGGGTTGGACACTGGAATTCCTTAGTGGCAATTTGTCTCAGTTCAACATCTTTGGCTACCCCTCATGGGTCACAGCTACTTTACACAAAATATGAATATTAATAACATCTAATAATAACAGTGACAATGTCACTACCTTCATTTCGTAGGTTCCGTTGGGAGCAGAGATAGCCAGCTTGGATAACAAAGTCAAAACTGGATAAAGCTTGCAACTTACTGGAAAAATGTGACAGTCCGTGTTTGAAAGTAGATAGATGCTCACATGACCTCTGTTTTGGTATGTTCTTCCTTTAGAAGAAACCAGGGACTGAGCCAACATGATGAATGAATCACTTCAAATTGCTAGAGGGTAAATCTGAAAAGATTGCAACTTCATGTTGCAACTTGCAATCATCCACACTTTTCCACTGCTAACCCGCCTGAAACTGGAGGTGCAGACCTTAAATTCACTACAGTTTCACAGTGGCGGTATGATTTTAACTTTAATTTATATTTGGATTTAATCTTCTATAAATAAGAGAAAGTCAGAACCCCATCATCTTAGACATACTAACATACAAACATGTTACGTTAATTTTTCCACAAACCAATTCACATGTGACAGGCATTTTTTCATAACCTGAAATTTATGGCTGTGCATTTCTGACAAATCTGCACTTCTGTGCTGCTCTCCTGCCATTACAGTCAGTTAGTATCAATGAATGACCAGTTTGCTGCATCTTTCTTGCAAGCACCAAGCATTCAATATTCTTTATACCCCAGCTGGCTCTTTTTCTCACATTAAGGCTGCCAGAAATGGCAGTATGTGTGTCTTTGTACATATGGCACCCTGGTCAGTGGTTTGAACTTCAGAAGCCCTGTCCCAACTGTCTCTATGACACTCTATAGCCTGCTTCACCAGGAACCATGGCCAGCAGAACTTAGTATTTTGTGCCCCACAAACATGGATTTGAAGCATCTTCCATTTCAGAAAGAGCATAGCAAAACTGGGGCTCTGCAGTACCCAAGTATCTCAAGATGTACCCTCTGCAATCTGCAGGGAGAGAGGTAAGATAAGGAGGTGACTAGAAAAATAATTTCTGTTAAACCAGGCTTCCAGCTGCTGGTAACAATACAAAATCTGTAACATTTGAGGAAAAGTGAGTTCCAGTAGCTCAAGTATTATTAACCCCTGCTGTTGTATCAACCTGCTGCTGCCCTCCTTCAAGGCCTTTTCATCTGCTGCTGCCTTGATACCCTGTGATCCCCAGCACCTGCTTCCAGCCTGATGTGAACTTCTCCTGCCCTGTTACCTTTCCTCTTGAAAAATATGCCCCTTTTCTGTTGGAAAGCAACCACCTAGGAGCTGCTTCCATCAGGGAGGTGACTCCAATTACAGATCTGAAGTCTTAACAACATCTTTAGGTTGTCCAACACAAGCATCCAGCCACCCAGGCAAAGCCACCTGGTGCAGTTTGGGCAAGGGTCACAAAATTAATGTAATTTCAAGAGGAGACAGAGCTCAGCCCAATCCCTTTTACAAGCACATGTGAAGCACCTCTTCCACTGGTGAGTGGGCATACGAACTTGGGCCAGGCTTCCATGTGGGCACCTGAGCACCAGAAGTGCTCTGGGTGTCTGCACAGGGTGTGCAGCCTGCTGCTTACCAGCAAGAAGTAAGAAAGATGGTGCAGAATGAATGTTCTTTTAATTAATGGAAAAATAAATTTTACTGGCATTACTGAGCACCTGTGGATCCCTATTCCAGGAACTGACACAATGTCTTACCTTGCGAATCTTGGGCAGGACTTCTCTGTGTCTCTGTTAGTTCATTAGCAAACACATGATGCTAAAACATGGAATACCATGTATGATGGAATACCATGGTTCTGACTTGGCCAGTGGGTAAAAGGAGGCTCAGAGACTTTAAACCAATCGCCCAAGGTCAAACAGCAGCCCGGTGGCACATCTGGTACACCAGCTCTCCAAAGTCATGTAATAATCCTTTATTCACTAGATAGTGTTGCCTCCCTAAAGCCAATGTAATGATATTCAGTAATGAGGTTGTTAGGTTTAATTAAAGCTGGTAGAGTGCATTATGTAGAAGGAGTGAAAATATTGTTTCATTATTGTATATTATAATAATTACAGAATAGCTAGACTTACACAGTAACCACAGAAAAAGACTAACCAAATTCTATATCCTATAAATTTTTTGGACACACCACATAGGGGTTGCAATGGACAAAAGAACTGATGCTTTCAACATCATGCTTGAGTATTGCTTGCAGTCTTCCAGATTATTAATCACTGTATTTTTTAATAACAGTTTAAAATAAATTTAGATTAAATACTACTCATTGAAAAGACTGATTCCTTGAACCTCCAACTTGTTACTGCGGGTCTGTTGTGCTCTATCTACTGCCACATGAGAAAATACTCGTGAGAGGGGAAACTTCAAAATACTGGAATATGAGGTATAGCATTGTTTCATTTTTGAATAAAAGATTCTGCTTTGTTTCCTGTTCAGGCTGAGTCCTACCTGGAAAATGTAAACGGAATTTAAAGAAAAGCTGAAGATAAAATGGCTAAAATTGGAATAGAAGTATTCTAAATTACTCTATTTGGATCTTTTTAGACCTCCATTATAACTTTACAATTGCATTACTAGAGAGTGACATGTGTTCTTTTACCCAGTGGATTTCCCCGAGGACCAGATTTTGATCCTATATGTGTACCCTCAAAGAAGATAAATATAATTTGCATAGGAAGATCTGCAGTCTTGGCTCATACTGAGAAACACCTTATTCCACAGAAATCCTCCCTGAGACTTTTTGTCCTCCTTTATTTAGGGAAGGGTGTCAGAAACAAATCCTTAACTTACTAACTTAACAATTCCCTCATCTTTTATCCCTGAAACTCTATTCATCAGACAGCAACAGCAATATTCTTGTTCACATATTTTCTTTTCTTCCCCTCCAAGACAATCAGGGTGATGACCGTGACCTGGGGGATCAAAAACCAACACAAAGGTCATGCTTATCTGTAGCCACATAAGTCACAGTGTTGAAACATCTTCAAATTCAGTGGAAATGGCATGAAAGGAGACAGACAAACTAGTTTAGAGACAGCAGCTTGAGGAGCATACAAATGGCACTTTTTTTTCCTATCCCTTGCATATACAAGGAAACCAGGAACAAGCACAACAGATATAAGAAGCATGCAGAATAGTATTGCTCAAGTCTCATTTTTCTTGTAGTAGCTACCAGCACAGGCAGTCAGGAACTGCTAAGAAGACATTAGCTCTGCACAGCGTCAATGTTCACATACTTCGACCTTCCACAATAAGGCAACGTCCTTAAAGCCTAAATATACTTCCCATATTCACTACCCTTTTGTTCATCTCCTTTCCTCCTGTCTATAGGGAAAATGGGGCAAGACTTCCTATTTCTGTATGGCTGCTCCGGTTGTTCTTGGTTCACATGTGAGTCACAGATATTTGTGGTTTGTCTCAGCCCCTTTTTTTAGCAGATCCCTTTATTCTCCAAACACATTAGATCATTTCAGTCTTACACTGACTATGTAAAACAACACGCAGACAGAAGCATTCACAGACATGTGAATAAAAAAGTTCATAACCCTGTGTACACAGAGTAACTGCCTGCTCATGACAGATAAGGAAGTGTGCAAGAGTATGTCTACTGCTGGGTTTGCTACTGCAGGCAGGACTTCAGGTGTGCAGTTTCCTACCAGCTCTCTTGGAAGGCCAGATAGACACACCAAGAACCACAGCAAAAGACTTCTAACTTTTCTGCTTAAGAATATGCTGTAGTCTTCATTTTTTGCAGAGAGGTGTAAGTTCAATGTACATCAACATGCAGGACAAAAATATTCCATAAATAACAAACATCTCAAAACACTTAACAATAAAAGTGGAGTCAGAGAATGTGCTGCCAGTCCCTGAAAGGAGACAGAAAGCAAGGCAGGTACTCTGTATCCAACAAAAAGGTTGTATGATGGTGCAACATTCAGGTGTGCTCCTACAATGTTTGAGCCTAGGGTCACAAATGGGATTCAGGTGTCTCACTGATGTTTCCGTCATCTACCTCCCAAAGCCAGAGTCTCAAAACATGCCCAGTGTCTCAGTCCTGGCTGTTTTCACAAGCTAATATCCCCTCCCTGATCTTTTGGCTCAAACAAGGCTGGTAAACACACCCTTGGGAGGTCAAAGTCCTCATGGAGTAATGAGAAATACCTTCTACACGATTGCCTTCCACGTGGGATCAGGTGTTTGGACAAGTGCATCCTCTCTTCCTAGCCAGTGCGTAGCCACAGCTTCACGTGGCTCCTTGAGTTACTTGGTTCTGAAGACCCCGTTGTAGCAGCACCACTTTGCCCCATTCACCTGATCAGGAAATCCACTAGGGGCATGGGAGAGTCATCCCTGATCCCACGGGTGTACGAAACACAGTGAGGACTAGTACAGCTTCAAAGATAGATCTTGAAAATATCCCACCCTCATGAGAGGTGGTGTCAGACAAGGATTACCTGGTAAAAGTGAAACCCATGGCTCTTGGGGATTTGGAAGCACATATTTTTTCCTGAAGAGAGTGTTTCACAGGGAGACAAACACCACCACTTTCTGCAAGAAGGGGCTGATTCTAGCTCAGGATACAGCTCACAAGTAAGTTTCACTCCAGATCCACCCACTTTTGCATTTTGTTTCCTATCATCTATTTTAGGCAGTGCCTGATCAGTGGCATTTGCAGGTGCCCACCTCACCCCACGAGTTCAGAGATCTCACCAAGCTTCGTTTCCAGTGCAAGAAGCTGTGCCATGGGCACAAGGCAGGAGCCAGGCCGCAGCACAGTCCTGCAGACAGGGTGACATGTGACCCCAGACAGAGCTGCAAGGCTGGATGAGGCTCGGGGCCTGACCCTTGCCAGGTCCCTACATACCAGCAGTGAATTCCAGCAGGGCACCTGAGGTTACAGCAGGGAGCCCAACCCCACTCAAGCTAAACCCTTATTTCTGCCAAGATCACTATCGGCCAACACACAGCCCATCTGACGGATCCCTGCATTTAATCCTATTATTTAAACATAAGGAGAAGTGTGTCACACTGAGCCCGGAAACTGGGGAGCTTTAGCAATTTGTGTTTGTGCAGGAAATGTTTCTGTGCCGGAGGCAAATCCACATCAACCCACAACCAAAGACAAACTTCCAAGAAGGAGGAAGATAACATCTTGCTAGCAGCAAATACAGAGACTTAATTTAACTAATTATAATATAGCAGCTTTTCAAAATGTCTGGGAAACCTTACTGGAAACGAAATACAATAAAAATAATAGGAAAAGTAAATCTATAGGTATAAAGCAGGGGAAATTTTAGGTATCTACTCCTTTCTTATTCTAACTCTGTTCATGCTTCCCCTTACTTGCTCTCCTCACCTTCATCTTCTCCTGAAACTGATTGCATCATTACCAAGATGAAAGAGAGAGAGGGGAAAATGCTGAAGAAGAGATAGATCCCTCATAACCTCTGTTTAGCTTCATATGAAGGTTGGTCTTAGTGAAAGTGTTGATCTATGACCTGAAGGAAAGCCTGGAAGGAAAACAGGCTAAATCAGATAAAGAACCAGTAAAACAGTTACGTTAAGAGTGTGAGATCTTGAACATCATTCCAGCTCTAGGTAGACATCCATACTGGTTCTTATGCTGAGGAGTCCACTCTTCTGCATTTGTTTCAGGTTCCATCCTTTGACTAAGAAGAAAACTCTACTGTCATATTTACAGCTCAAATATTCAATATCTTGTTCTTCAGCACTTGATATCTATAAAAGAAACAAAATATTGCAGTGAAGATACGCTGTGTGCTAAGGATCCTAGAGGGAATTTAAATTCATGACAGCTGTGATACAAGAAATGTATTTTCCTCTAATAGCAAAAGAAAAAAGAAAGCAGAATAAATTGCAGACAAAAACGTTTTGCTAGAACTGGGCCACCAGTAGCTGTTTCTTCCAAGCTAAGCCTTCAGTTGCAGAGACTATTCAACAGAAGAACAGAAAAAACCTTTTCTTACATTGCACAATGCCTCCAATATACCAAATTCTTTCAAATGGGTGACTTTGCACATAAAACAAAATTCTTAAGTCCACAGGGTAAGTTCTGAATTGGATATTCTGTTCTTCTTTTCTATACTGTGGAGCTAAATGATGGTAATAATGAAGCAGTATACAAAAATATTATGACCATAACTTTGGTAGGCACTTGTTTTTGCAACATTAACCAAATGTGCTGGGTTTAGACCAACTTTGGGTAGGTGGCATACATGTGAAATGTCACCACATTAATGGTATAGGTACTAATTGGCCAAATAATGAAAAAGTCTATTCTCAGCATACCTGGAGGGTGACTACTCCAAAGCAGAGTGAAAACACATTACCAGAGCACCAGCTGCACAGGAAAAAGCCTGCTAGGCTGTGTTGACTCAGTATCTAAAGGCAAGAGTACAAACACCCAGGGCAATTCAGCACAGCCTCTTGCAGAAGATCTACATTTCTCTAAATAAATTTTTAGAGGGGTCTCTCACTGAATTGCCACCTCTAGGTGTAATTCAGCAAGGTTCAGAATCTGATCCAAGCTTCTTCCCATCCTTATTATTTTACATTTTCACACAAGACTTCATGATTATTGGTTTGGAACATTAAAATGCAAATGATAGAGGAAGCAATACATATTTAAATGTACAGTGTCAGCTTGGTATAAAAGCTCTTCTGGAACAGAATGACACTATTTTCTTCAGTAACTTCTAAAAGTGGCAAAATAAAAATGAAAGGAGGAGAAAAAAACTTCAGGCCTATTTGCATTCATGCTTTATTGGTCATGCTGAAAGAAAAAGCTTAGTAAGCTTGGAGGGGGAGGCAGAGGGAGAAAAAAACAGTCATTAGCGAAAATGCAACCAGCAGCTAACTCTGACTTCCCAGACAGCGCAAGGAGGAGGAGAGCACACCAGGAGCATTAGATTTGAAACAAGGCTGAACTCCTCCCTACAGAAAAAACACAGAGTAGCTTTGACTTAACTTGTCTCTGTTATTTCTGGAAGCAATATCTTCTTCATGGAAACACAAAGGAGAAAGAATGAAGAAAGGGCAAAACCAGGACAGAATGCAGAAAGCCTCTCTGCCTCCTATCCCATCCTTGTGGGATGCCCTGTTATTTTGCAAATTTAACTTCTGGCTAAGGAGTGACAGAAGGTCACTTACTCCCATGATGGTTTTTTCAAAGCTGATATGGTTACCAGGACGATACAGAATGTTCTCCATTTTACTTTTTTAATAACACTTTCCCACTGCCATATTCAGTGTTTCCTGAAGACACAAACCAAGACTTAGAGTGCATGGAAGACATTGTTCATGATCTAAAGTGTCAGCTCATAGCTGTGTGCCTTTGCATTCCTCATTTTCACTCCAGACTCAACATTAGGACTTCAGAGTAAAATGCTGAATTTTCTGGGTAAAGGATGCAGGTGGCTGAGCTGTCACTACAAGCCACTTCTTCCCCCGCTTTACTCACACCACCATAGAATATCCATGCTAGCTTCACTTGCCTTCTTGGATGCAGTTCTGCTCCCATGGAGTGACTGTGTGAATTGGGTTCTGTTTTAGCAATAGCAGGTGTGAATGCAGATTACAGACAGTCCTAAAAGGGAGGTCTCTGTTTAGATTTTAAACTCCATGATACTGAAGAGCATCTGGACACAGGCCTGGACTGGCTCCTTGTTATGGAACAGCATGTCTTGATGAACTGACAAAGTCAGCAGAAAAACTAATGCAGGCCCCTCTCCTGCATGCACCCACACACTCAGGTACAAACAGTCCCTTTCAGGTAGAACTTAAATCAGTTCCCAGAATTTAGTCTTAACATGTTGTCAAAACCGTTTTTGCTGGAGGACTCATGTCTGCATTAGCTTTTGGCAGGGTAGTGAGGAGAGATGGGAGAGTAGCACCCTTGGTTGAGGAAGCTAATGAGTTGGCAGAACTCCTATAGTGTGTAACAGCCTCTAGTGAGACCAGAATTAGGAGCTTTGAAACTTGTAGCCACTGCCGTATTTACATTTTAATTATCAGGATTGGAAACAAAACTGAAAAAAAAAGCAGCAAAACCTCCTCTCTTTTGAAAGCCTGTGATTGTTACAGTTTAAATTAAAATTTTCTCAAATTCCTAAGGGGAACATACACTACTCGTTCATAATTTCTTAGTTGCACTTGTTTCTAAGCTGTGGCTAATCAAGCCACAGAATGAATGAGCCTGTTAGAACTCACTGCTAGTGTTTCCCTTTATTACCACTTAGGCCACCTTGTGCTCACTCCAAGGATGCGATCACTATGGCTGGTCTGCAGCCAGCAGCTGTGGGTGGGTGCCTGGGAGGGAAGTGCTGCTCTTTTCTTTGCTGTTCTTTCCCTTCAGCACATGGAAAGCTGAGACACTTTGTGTCTCTTACCCTTCAGAAAGTCATCTTCCATAGTGCTGATTTATTCTTTTAAATAGAAATACATTCTAAACAGTGTCATCTACTCCTCTGCCTCTTCCCCACTCTGGCATTGTGCAAGTAAAAGGCCAGCTGTTCCCAGCTGTCCGAGCTCTGGTCTCTTCACCATGGTTGCCCCTGAGTTGAAACAGGCAAAACTTGCTACTCTGGGATTCCAGCTTCCTCTGCCAGTACATGAATCACACTGGAAATTATTATGAGAGTGAATTAAAATAGCCCATGAAAACATATTAAAAAGCTCCTCCTCATTAGCTGAATGTCAGCAACAGGGTAACAGTCACCAAAGGGAATCCAATGCTACACACCAAAGGATCCAGTCAGTTACCTAATGTCTTTCTGGAGGAGATGCTGTCCCATAAACATGTCAGTTACTCATTTGTGTTCCACTCAGTAGAGGTCAAATGGGGTAATCACCATAACTATTTCCTTTTAAATTAATAACCCCCTTCCAAAACTTGCTTTGGTTTGGCCTGTTCAGGATATCTTTACAGATTCTTATTAATTGCTTATTAATTTCTTTCTAAGATATTACAAATAGTACAGCCTAGACTGAGGTTTATCACCACCAGAAGAGGTTTCTCCTGTTTTCTTCATCCTAGAATCTTCTCACCAACCAGGATGCATGGTGGTATTAGCCTTCATTTCTACTTACACCTTTTTTCTTCGTAAGCTGAGATTCTGAGGCATATGTCCATTGTCATTTTGTCATATGTACATATGTCTGACTTTTATCCTGGCTGTTCCTTACCTTGCTGAGTTTTCACGCATCTACTCTACTGGATGCTTCTGCTGTGTATCTCTCTTCCCGTACTCTAATCCCAGTCTTTGGATTCGCATCTCTTGACCTCTGCAACCACCTTATTTGACTTCTCCGTTATTTCCTCTGCATCTTTCGAAGATCTGTTTTATTTTCTGTGGTGCTGTTCTCCTCACTCAGTAATTTGCTTCCTTTCTGTAGAGTTATGGAAATTGAAAAATGTCTACCTTCTATTTGGCTAAGAAGTCTCTAGAGGTGCAGTTAGCAGCTGCATTAGTAAAATGGAGCAAACCACTCTGCAATCCCAGGAAGGGATTTATTGACAGCCAGAATGTACAACTTGGGCACAGATTCCTACATAGAGGAGCAGAGAGAGTCGGTACCGATTCTGTTACATGTCCTTGCTCCAGAAAAATACCTGTTTCATAGATATCCCATTGCAGTTACTCAAAGAGTGGTAAAATATGGTAAATCTGGGCACAGGGCACAGATTTGGTAGAAATACAATTTAGGTAATAATTAAGGGTAACCAGAAGGCAAACTAGGGTTTTCTCTTTGGTTTTCCATGATATGGGATGAATAGGACATATGAAGCTGCTGTACAAAGCATTAGTTTTGCAGTATGCACAGTAACCTGATAGAGATCTAGTCACACAATACCACTGAGACCTTGATTTTTACAGAAGGAGAGTCTAGATGTCTATATGGACAACAAAACCACTCACAGTTACTTAAGATTATTTTGGAGTTTTTTAAGCAGGAATACACAGCTTTATGCTTCAGTGGATAAGTTCTATTATGAAGATACAGCTCAATCACAGAGTACAAGTACTTCCCCCATTGTGCCTGAATCCAAGAGGGCAAGAATGGTGATATCTTTTGTCATCAAGGACCTCCAGGCTTTGATGGCTTAGGGACTGCTTGCCTGTGTTAAGCTGCAATGCTGTATTTCTCTGTGTGCAGCCTCATGTGGCTTCTGCTCCCACGTGGCTTGTGCTTCCCCTGGGAAAGACTCTTAAGCCGATTTTGCTTTTCATCTCAGGATCCAGGTCTGTTTTCCAGACATGTAGGGAGTTGGCCCAGAGTGTCACAGGCACACGTGTCAGCCTATACATTAGGTGAACACATGGGTTGGCTCAGCTCCCTCTGCTTCTGCTTTAGTCAGGGGACACATCCAAGCTCGAGGATCCCAGGTAGGTGTTCCCATGAGCCAGGGGGAGTCTTGTCCCTCAGCCAGCACACAAAGAGCTTCACCTCACCCAAATGTACCCAGCCAGCAGTGAAGTCTCTCAGCCGAACTGGTGTCTGCACCCCCGCTGTAGACAGCAGCAATGGAGGGAGGCAGCTCTGGCTGATTCATCCCCTTTTAAGCCAGGTATATGGGTAGGTGGGATGAATCATTGTCTGGCACCACCTCCATTGACTGCAGAAAAAATTAAGAAACTAACTTAGGTCAGAGGCTTAATTTCTAAGTGAGTAAAATTAGGTTAAAGTAATCCCTCCCTGTGTTGCGCTGTAATGGGGAAGCCTAATGATTGCACATTATTTGAAAAGAGAGACTATTCCTCACCTCAGTAAAATAAAACCACTCTGTTATTTGTTTTCCAGCTGTGCTATTTGTTCTGATAGGTGGATCACTGCCCTCTAATACAGCAGGTAAAATGAGAAGAGACATCTAAATCACTGATGCAATATTGCCAATTGCTTGTAT
This sequence comes from Cephalopterus ornatus, assembly GCA_013396775.1. Lineage (NCBI taxonomy): Eukaryota > Metazoa > Chordata > Aves > Passeriformes > Cotingidae > Cephalopterus > Cephalopterus ornatus. The sequence goes on along the minus strand of VZRE01000103.1, from coordinate 393,151 downwards.
CTTATTGCTGGTATCTTCTCTTTCTTGAAGCCTTGGGCATTGAAAACAAATGAGAATACCGCCTTCCTTTTTTAATATAAACCAGAAGTTTATGCTTCCCATCATCTGGAAAAAAAGAGTGAAAAAAGCATGAACTGAGTGTGTTATACAAAGAAAAAAGGGAAAACACAAATAAAAAGTACTCAGGATATACTAAAAAAATAACAACTGTCCTCATTTTAACCTGTCTTTCAAGTCTGACCCAAGATTTTCTTCTTTCTGCTTTCAGTAGTTTTGCTGTATAATATAACAGAATGAACCCTAAGCATTCTTTCAAATTTATGGTTAAAAAAACCCCCCAGTCTCCAGCTGAAGTATCCGTTACAATATGGTCAGTGAATGACACCAAAAACATTAGCTTTGCCACCTGTTCCTTCACCAGCTGGACCCTCCAGGAGTTTCCTTCTATTTTTTTTCACACACAGGGACCACATGCAAAACTCACAGGCTGTCTCTGGCTGTTGCTTGTTAATTGGGCTGTCATGTGAAAATAGAAGAGTTCAAAAAGGTTCCTCACTCTGTTGTGTTTCCCTGAGCTGCAACAGATCCAACCAAGGTTACATGGGTTCCCAGTCACATGGAAGAGTCACACAGCAGTGGGCCAAGCGAAATACTTCTGCTTTAACTTGTTACCTCATTAGCTGTCAACTTCTTCAGACCACAAGTCTTCTATAATCAACTACAGGTCAAAGCCTTTGTCCAACCCAGAACAAGAAAATCTATTGAATTTCAGCATGTGACAGGGTTCTTTCCAAATCTCGAGGAAGCCAGAAGAAGTAAGGTTTTAATAATTAGAATGAAAGGAACAGTATACTTTAGATATTGAAGGATGATTTAAGAAGGCACAACCATCCCGACAATGAGCAGCTTCTGCGCTTGGGGACTTGGCAGAGGGAAAACACATGGAAGTGTTAGTTTGGAAGCAATACTGTATAAGCATGGGGATGATGGACTAGGAGCAGAAAAAGTTTCTCTTACTATTTTTCTGACTTCTAAGTAGGGTTGTTGGTACATATCATATCTTAAAATGAAATTAGGAAGACAATGCAGAAAAAGTATTTATGTTGCCCAGCAGCTGGAGGTTCAAGACTCATGCCTTGACAGTTACCTACTGTCTTACTTGGGCAAGTCACTGTTCTCTCAGCCTTCATTAAGTAGCTACAATTGAAATGGACCTATTCCACTCAGTCTTTCATGGATCATGGATTTTTTAAAATCATCTTTGAAACACTCCTTGAAATTCTGCAAGGCAAGGAATTATACACAGTGCAAAGTATGAGTAATGTTTGTGTGAGTCATCAATGGTGTTACCAGAGATAGTTTTAGAGAAATGAATATGCACAAAATAAGCCTGATCCTGCAAATTTCAAAGATCTCCTGCTGTGTGTGCGGTGGATGTGAGCACATCAAACAGAGTGCTGGGATTTTCCCAAGTGCTGCATGACAGCCTGCTCCAGCCTGCTGCCTGAAGAGGGAAAACGCTGACTGCCAAGCCCAAGCTGAGTGCTTTGGATGTCCTGCCATGACCTGTGGAATACCAAGAAAACCTGGAGGAGTAAAAAGGCATCTCCTCCATAGGCACAGGAAATTTTGGGAATACTGACCCAAAATGCCCCACCTGGCCACACTGTACGCAGAAGCACTGATGGAGAGCTGACCCCGACGAGGCAACCATCTGGTACACGCAGCATTCTGCAGTAGAAGAAAGGGGTGTTGTATTCCAGCAGTACTGTGGCCAAACAACCAGCAGCAGTAGCAGTCAGGGAAATGGCCTTATTCTTTTGGCAAAAGCCTCTCCATGTGTACATATGCCTATTCTCTCACCCACCCCCTGTCTGAATGAGAAATCAGAGCCTTCTTGACATGAAGCAGCACACGCCAGATGCTGAGCAGTCAGCAAGACAGATGCTGCCAGGGGGACAAAAGAGGTAATCATATAAATACTTAAAAGCTGCTTTTAATCAAAATGTTCATTGTCCTTTTTAAAAGGAAGGTACTTTTTAATAGCTACTTGATTCCTTTCAAAGGCAAGGAACGGGTGGAGGAAATATTTCTTTACAAGGATGAGGCATGCATTTTTTCCCATAAATATAATAACTTATTTGAAACTTTCTTCCTTTTCTTTTCACAGTGCTTTTTCCCTATGGGAGCTTATGAGAAAAGCAAACTTGGGACTACTTCTTTCCTCATACATGTATTAAATTTGTGTACAGTGTGAATGGTGTGTATCTGAGGAAGAGTCCTCCTGACAGGACAGCAGAGTCCTGGGAGATACTGATCCCCCACAGTGCCCCCAGACTTCGGCAACACCCAGAAATCTGTCAGTTACATTAGAGACTGTGTTAGACCCAGATGGAAAATCTGGCAGTGAAATCTGCCGAACACTCTTCACTGTCCACTTTTGCTGTTTCTTTTTGTATTTATTTCTAATACACCCATTAACTCCCAGTCCTGCTTGTATTGGCATATAAAAGGTGATCCTTTTCCTAATACAGAGTGAGCATGAAGGGGAAATGCCTGCCTCACCAAGCAGTTCTCACACCATTAATAGGCAGCATGGCCGTTGGTGTCCTAGATCCTACAGCCCAGTTCTCAGAGCCAGGTGCTGTTGCAGTAGCTGCCAGAGAGAACAAAGGCTTTAGCAAACAAGAAGCAGACACAACACCTAGGCTTGATGTTCCACCACCAGCACACCTTCTTGCTCTGAGGAAGGAACAGCAATAGCTGCCTAAAAGTTCACTTTAATTTTAAAGTCCTGTTGCCCTCACAGTCTTTGGGAATAGCATCTTTGCCTTTGCCATTTTCAGCTTGGTGGAGAAAAGGCAAAGGCAAAGAGAGATGGCAGCAGGACATGGCATCCCCAGTCAGAGCACTTGCATATTTTCTCCCAGCCTCCCCGCTCCCCTCCCTTCTCCCCATGAGTTTGCTGGCACTGATCAGGAGCCCACTAAGTTCCCAGGGGATGGCACCATCTGCAGTGAAGCCGATGAATTAGATTCTGCACACCAGTGGCAGGCGGCACAGACAACACCCTGCCTACTCAGCTGAGGCAGAGGTAATTATGGGGGAAGAAACCTTGTTTTGTCATTGTGTCTCTTCCTGAACACATTCCAGATAAATGTTTCCCTACCTCTTCTCATTTGTGAACTCAGTCTCTGCAATGATTCCCACAGCAAATTAACTCCTAGTAATGCCAGCTTTCGTACAGTGGTCTTTAAGATCCTCAAAGGTCTTACCAGGCTCTGCAAATTGTCCTACTTTGGGTACATAAATAGCATAAGACCAGAATCATGTCTTTTTTCTCATAGTCTGTCTCATGTATGTGTTAAGCATCTCTTTAGTGTGGCATAAGGAATTAGTAAAGGTGTAGTTTGGTTAATAGCCATGATCACATCCAACACAGGGGCTCTTACTCAGGTTTTACTTTGCCTTTCACTTGGAAAGTGATGCCGGACTTTTATCTGATGATGGATACTGTCAAACCTGAGGAAAGCTCTGCAATGTGACCCCATATGATTACTCAAGAGAGTGTTCCAGATGTGTCGCATCTCCATGACTGATGGCTGCCAGATGGCTGCTTGGGGAGGGCAGTACTATTTTAACATGTTTTTGTCTAACATGACCCCTTGATCCTCAGGAGAAGGCAGACACATGGTATGCAAGAGGCGGTGTCCCTGGAGAGGCCAGATTAAATAAAGAACCTCAAGAACGTCTCATTTTGACTTGCATCATCGGCACTTTCTAAGCCCTGTCCCAGATCACGAGGGCTGGTTTTCTGCATACCAAAAAGCAGAAAAGCAGGGAGAAGAGGGAAGCCAGGCCGTTCTCATCCTGACAGGCTGTTCCCATCCTGATGGGAGCTGAGTCTTTGCAGCACACAAACCCCAACAAAACCCTTTACAGCAATCGCAGTGAGAATCACTGCTGGGGCAGATGCCGTCCTCAGGGGCTAAATCTATCTTTGGCGGTCAAAAGATGTTCAGGTAATGTGACAAGGGTACTGCCAGCTTGTGAGGATCCTGCCATGCATGAGAGGCATGACCCACCTATGTTCAGGCTGGCCTGAGGGGCTTCAGTCATTGCAGTTCAGGTTTCTTCATAGCATCCCTCTGTCTACAGGAAATGTCATTAACAACACATTCACAGAGCAGAAAAATATTAGGAAAATGCCAGCTGACATGGGTAATTTGCATATTTAACAATTGCTGCTTGATTTCACACTTGACACCCTCCCTTCTGAGGTACTGTCCCTCCTAAATTGCTTAAACCCTACATGGGGATAAAAAGGCAGAATATTTGGAAAAAAATTCTTTGATTTCTATTTGGACCAAGGTCTAGTGGTGATATTGCCAGCTAACAATGACAATAATGAAGTTTGTCTTCCTGCGCAAGCCTCACTACCAGCAGCTTGAGACCAGCTCATTTCAGTAGAGACACCGTGAACTGATGAGGGGCAAACCTTCCTGTGGCAAACTTCCTGTGGTAAGTTTTCTTTCTGCGCCTGCTAAGTAAGTACACAAAGAAACATTTAACCGTCAATGAACAGCCTGGTTTAATGGAATAACAAAGAGCTGAAAAGTGCCTCTTAGTAGCAGAGAATCCTGCTGTATGTAGGCAAGCAGAGAGCTGTTCCCACAAAACCTTTCAGATTTGTGGTCCTTCTACCCACCCTAGCCACCTCTTTGTGCCGGGGGAGGAGAGGGGTCTCACCTCCTTTTTGCCTCCAGAGTCAGGCTGCCGGTTAAGGTTCCTGAGTAGCTTCCTGCAGGGAATTCATTCCGTCTAACATGAATGCTCAGGACTAGAGCGCCTTGAATTATTTGCTGTTACTAATTTATATAATGAATGCAACTTTTTGTTCTGATCCATGAAGTTTCCACAAAGAGGAAGTGCCTTTTACAAGCATGTGCTTTCTTACAAGAGTTTGCATTAGTTCATGGTTTGTTTTAGAGCTAATAGCTCTGAGCATTAGCAGTCATTTGCTGTGCAACTTGTGACCAAAGCTGTCATTCAAGTTCTTCTTTCATTGGGACAATCAAAGAATTGCAACTAGGACTTTCATTCTCTCCATTTTACAATTGCTGAGTAAATCTACCATGATTTTTAGAATTTTTTTTTTTTTTAATAGACACAGGGTGTTATGTGGGCACAGCTTTTTTTGACTGCTGGTGTTTATGATGTTTTGATTCCTGCAAGTAATTCTGCAAGTCAGAGCACATTCATGCCTGCAAAAGGTAATAAAAGAGAACTAGAGGCACCAGTGATGTGAGTCAGCAGCTTTTATTTTTATGGACATTTGTGAATACTCAAGTATTAACCAAAGGGTCTCTCTTTGCCAACTAAACAAAAGATGACAAGTTGTATGGTAGAGGAAATACTATCAAAGAGTCTGTATAAAAAAGCTGTCCAAGCAGATGGCCAAGTTAGGAGTGTACTCAAAATCTTTTGCAGGAACTTTAGACAACACTGCAAAATGAATGTCTCTCTGAAATTTCTGTCCACTACCTGAGGAATGAATGGATCAACAAAGCGGATCCAAACTTTGTTGCTTCACCTCCTAGTGCTCCTGATGGTTGGGCACACTCCCCCATATATGCACACAAACCTGGAGGACACAGTTGCATACTGCTTCAACAGTCCTCCTGGTAAGACTGACTAGATTCAATGAAGACAATCCACACTTCTTACTTCTCCAAAAAGCTCAAGAGAAATGTCAGTGACTCTTAGAGTGGCCTGACTTGAACACTGCAAAATCTCCATCAAAGTCTCATTGAATTCAGTGGGAGCTGGATCAATTCAGATTTTTCCTGCTATCAACAGCCTTTCACAGTTCTGAAATGCATCTCTAAAGGCTTGATTTCAGGTGCTGATGTTCAAGCCAGTGTAAAAACAAAGACAGCGGAATGAGTGCATCTGCAGCAGCATGTAGGATATTCAGCTATTCCTTGCAGTAGGAGCCAGCTGATTCATGCTTCATTAACCTGCACAAAATTTGTAGTCTTCCCTCTATCCCTAAGCAATAATTAACAGCTGAGTGCTGTAATGACTTTATGCTTTACTAAGACTTCATTTTTTGCTAAATATAAACCAGCACATTTACTAGCACATTAAGGAGTATTACCATCAATAATTAAAACCTGAACTACAACTGTCCAAATAAATGAAAAGAGTATGTTTTATAATGCATGATTTTTGCTCTTATATTGCATTTAGTCACTTCCTAATTTGCAGCATCTAGTGATTAACTGAAAATTAATGCTATTCTGATGCACGTATGTTTTACCAATGCATCTTTAAATGTCTGTAGTTATTCTCTGTCTGTGAAAAGTACCTGTGAGTGCAACTGGGAGAGAAAGCCATTGGCCAGCAGAAATGAATGAGGGGTAAAGGGAGTAGATGAGACCCAGAAAACACACAGGAAATGTCCTGCTTCACCTTTCTTGTCTTTTAACCACCAGGACTCACCAGAAGATGATTTGCTTTGCAGGGTTTCTGAGACATTTCAGAAGGATCTGAAAGACTGATTAAGCTTCATCAACACTGTGCTAGTAAATCAGAGTATCATAGAGCAAGGACCCCTCAGGAAATTCAAGGGTGTGGTGTAGAGCAACATCTGCAAAGCATGGGTACGTTTGCAAGGCTTCCTTGTCAGGTGGAGTCTGACATGTCCACACATCCTGCAGGATGCACTGCAGGGCCATGCGGCTGCCCACTCACACAGAAAGACAACAGCTGCAAGGACTTGGTGCTGGAGCATAGTAATGAAGGGTTAGAGGGGAACGGGGCCTGCCTTCCCTTCCATCTTTGAGCCCTGCTTCCTACAGCATGGCTGAGATGCCACGCAGCCTGGTCACAACATTCAAAAGAGCACCCATCCCCAGTTCAAAAGTGAGTTGTCCTCTACAGATCCTTAGCCTTGTGGAAAATCGCAGCAACTTCCTTAGGACTTGGTCCAATTGTTTGGAAAGCGACACAGACTCAAGAGGAAAAGAATGAGACAGAAAAGAAAATTGATAATCATAATTAAAAGTCTATGAGACATTCATATGTGATGCTTTGTTACTGAGGTAGGTTGTATTGTCTCTGTGCCAGTGGAACTTAACAGCAAGTCATTAGCCATCAAATCACTACTGATTTTAAATCAAATAATGTCTTTTTAAGATTTATCTGTAAGAGCTTGGGTGTCTGAAAAATAATGTGGCACTTAATCATTAGACCAATTAGGGGCTGCAGGTTAAATATGCTACGAAAAAGAGAACTGCTGTTTTCTGCAAGACAGAAAAGTCTGTTCTGATTTCATTTAGAAAGAGAACCACCACTAAGCCAAATATTTCAAGTCAGATCTATGCAATCAAAATTGGACATAGCCTTTCAGATTTTTATCTTTTTTCTCTGAATGGACCTTTCTTTGTTGTTTTTTTTTGCCTTCCAGTATAATTTACATACACTTACGTTCCTGTTTAAGTTGTAAAAATAGTCAAAACTAAAGAAAATAAAATCACTTCCTAGCTAGCACTTTGAAAGGAAGCTTGAGCCTGGAGGAAATTTCACAGTTGAGCTGTAGGCTCATGGGGAAAAGGAGGCTTTTTAACACAAGTATTGCTGACACAACCTTCAGTGCAGACACTGGCAGTTCTTACTGTGTGTGCAGGGTCTTTTAGTTTGAGAAGTGGTAAAAAAAAATTGAAGGCAGTTTCAAGGTATTACTTTCTATCTTACCATGAGCAGGTTGCAGTTAGGAGGATATGTAACTTCAATTCATGATCTCTCTGACCAAGCCCTCTTTATCCCTTTCTCTTCCAGATAAAATTTCTTTCGAAGCAAGTGAGAAGTTCTGAACAGAGTATTATTATATATAGTTATACAGCAAAGCCCAAATTACTTACAGATTTTCACACTATGGTCTCATTATTAGGGCAGGGTGGTTCAGTCTAGCACAGATAAGGCATTTTTTGGTGCCTTTAAAGACACTGAAATAGCAATGGTTGGCATTTCTCATGCTCTTTTCTTGGGGCTAGCTCTAAGATGTTTAATGTAACCTCCCTGAAAATCTGCAGCAGTTCTCTAAGATGCATTTGGCTAACCTTTTACAGCCCTCAAGGCAGGGAGAGGGACAGAAAACTGAGACGGGTGGCAGGGACACAGAAGTAATCTTACATGATTTTACAGTGAGATCTTTGAAGAGTCCAATTGGGTCTCCATGACAAAGGGTTACACTGCTGTAATGTGAGAGGAGTACCAACAGTGATGGTTCCCACACCACTGCCCTGCAGCTCCACTGACAAAGAGCAACACCAGACACAGGGATCCCTATTGCCCCTGGGCTTATTGGTTTAATACTTTAGCATGAATCATCATGATTATTTCCCACGAGCACCTGCTTGTTTGTAAAGTGTCCTCATGAAAAGCATAATGAAAGAAATGTACCCAACCCACAGCGGTGTGCGGAACATGGTTTTACCAGGTGTGCTCCCTTTAATGCCACGCAAGGGACTGGCATCAGAATAACTTGCCATACATCAGACAGGGGCATTGTTCCTAGGCCTTATTCTTGTTGGAAGTCTTTAGGTCTGAATAGAAAGTTGAGCTTTCTTAAATTATAACTACCCACTGCCAAACCCACACTATTTTTCATTGTGTGGGCTGTGGCCCTCTTACTATGTTTGTAATCTAGACAGAAGAAATCAAGCATCCTCCTTACCTGTCATTTAGCCTCCAGTTTCTAGAGCACTGGCTTTTGTTCTCTTCACTGTTAACTGTTTCCTCACTGTTTATCTGTCACAGGATTTTTGCTGTGGGGAAACATTCATCTTTTGCACAAGCATTTCACAGAAAGCAAAGTGGAGCCTTGAGGGTATGTCTGGAACTCAGGCAATGTTTGCTGTGTCAGTAGGTTTCACATCTCTGGGAAGTCGTGAAGCGGTGAAAGTCCGAATGGAAGTGCCCTTTCCCATGCCTGGGGGTTATAACCCCATCTGTTGCCTAAGCCACCGATCTCCAACTCTATGCCATGCATCACCAGCTCTGCTGGAGTTTCTGCCCCATGGACTAGACTGCAGATGGTCCATGGGAACCATCCTGCTTCTTTCCCCTCTTGACTCCATCCCTTCAGGGAGGAAACACAGACCTCAAGCTGCAAAAGGAGTCAAGGACATGGTTCATCCTTACCTTAACTGGGAAATGCTGGAGGGACCCAGCCAGCCATCTGGCTTCTCCATCAGGTTGTTAGCACTGTTTCACAGAGGAGTCTTTAAAGTCAGGAAGCAACCCTGGATCACTGGGAAGGAAAGGAAGGAGCTACTGGCCAAGCATTTCTAATTTCAGCTTCTTGTGAACCCAAGAATATGACAAATCTTTTCTGAGGGTTAAAAGTCAGCCTATTCAGAGACCAAAGTTACTTTAAAGATCTGGATTATGGGAAGCAATGAAGCAAAAGTGAAAGATTCATATTTCAGCATTCCTGTTCAACATTTCTGTCTGTCCCCAAGAAGCCCAGGAGTTAGTAAATCTGTCAGAGATGTTTTAATAACTCTCAGCTAAAGCCTAATTCACTAAATCTGTCAATACAGAAAAGCTTTATTGCTGTGGAAAAGTAGATCCACAAGCAAGCATGTGTTTTGCTAAATGTGGGAGGATTACTGGCACAGATAATCTCCTACTTTTGCTACTGGTTTATATTGTTTATTAACTGTCCTCTATTCTAAAAGTCTGTCTCTTCCTGTTTCCAGGATTTTGTAGCATATGTATAATCGCAGAGAGACACCTACACACACAGAGCTACACATATAAGTGTACCTACATGTACAGTTTTCTGCATTGCTGAAAGTGCTGCTCAGGCATTTCCATTAAAAAAAAAAAGTCATAATACTTGCTGTAAACTTTCTCAGTCATTAAACTTTCTGGTTGAATCGTGGCAGATCTGAGCAGGTTGCTTTATCTGTCTTCTTCGGCTCTGTGGCTGGAAAATGGAGAAAACAGACCCACATATACAGCTCTTTAAGGTGCCTCAGGTGCTGGAAGGAGGATGGAAACTCCCAGGATAAAAATAGAGGACACAACCTGGGACATGTTCAAGGTTACACAGAAATTCCTGGTGACTGATACAGGCATTTCATTATGCTCTGCATGAGACACCAGGCTATGCATTTTTTGATAAGGCTATAAAAAAAACCAGAACAGGTACACTGCTCATTGCACAGCTGCACAGTGCCCATCTTTACAAAGGAAGAGGTAAAGGTAAAACAATTATGTGAGGATGCAGTGAAAGTTTGTATTTGTTACGGGTACACACATAGGCACAAGCATGGACAGGGTTACTCGTGTGAAAACTCCAAGGGCAGCCTAATCACAGTCATTTCCCTGCAGATGGCTTCACAGCCTTGAAAATCTAAATGTTCTTCTAATATTGGACTTTTGGTATGGTGTTTTATGACTTCATTTGTCATATAGTTTTTTCTGAGGTACAGCCTTTATTTGTGCTTTCAACTGGAGGATATGTGGAGGAAGGGCAATAACTTGGCTTTAATAGGGGGCAAAAAGAACAATTTCCCTGCCTATTTTTGCACAAATCAGAGGCAAAATATTCAGTGTAAGAGAGTTCTGATGATACCTTATCTTTCAAGTCTTTCTCATATTTTCCAGTAATGGTGCTATTATGTATCTTTGATTCTTTTTATGATTACAGCCTGTGACATCCTAGTGCAGTGCATGAATTTATCTGTTTGCAATGATATGGAAGCTTTCATTTCCACTTCACTGCTTCCCTTATCTACCAGCTGCCCATCATTCTCTGTCTCTTTGGCATCTTCTCTTTTTTCTTACTCCTTGTCCCCTTTCCCCCAGAAAGAACAAATTGATTTTCAGTTGAAAAATAATCTTAGTGTGATAACTTTTTGACCTTGGGTGGAAATACTTGTTACAAACAGGACCTGCTTGCCCCATGTCAGTGAATGGATAAGTAAGTTAGACAGCACCTAAAATGGAGAGTGTATAGAAGTCCAACAGATGTTCAGCAGCACTACCTCCTCCAGGACTGAGGAGGCTGGCAAAAGCATGTGCCTTTGCTCATGTTGCTGCTTAATCACAGTGGCCAAAACAATAAGATTTTTCTTTACAGCCTAGTAAGGATGCAGGTGGCCTGGAATGACTATTATTTTGGTGATAGTATACACATATATATAATAATGATTGATAGATCAGAGAGCTCTGATTTGTCCTACTTAAATCCAGATCCCTAAAGTCCCAAAGACTGCTCTGCATGCAGTGAGAGGGGAAGGGAGAGGAATGGAAGGGAAGGCAAGGAAGGACAAGGCAAGGTCCTGGCCTTTTCAGGAAGATGTGGTAGCATAGATAGGGTAGTATGGATGTGGTCCATGAATATGGCACAGAGCTGGGAGCTGACTTGCTGCAGTATGATCACAATCTCTTACTGCAGGCAGCTAGTGGAAGGGCTTTGGATTTTTTTTGGAAGAAAACCTCTCACCTCTCTGACCATAGACAGAGTCTAGAAACAAGTATCTAGCCTCGGCAAATAAATTAAAGCACCGCAAGCATTTATTTTTCCTCCGTCATTCTTCTCTTCCACAAGCCTGAACTTCTTTTTCAGAGATAAGGGTTATTTTCATTATATGGGTTTTTAATTTGGGGGGGTTTTGTTTGTTTGCTAGTTTGGGGAGAGGGGTGTGATTTTTGTTTAGTTTGGGGGTTTTTTAAATAACATGGATTAAAAAAAAAAACAACTAAGGGAAGAGTTGGGCACTGTTGACTTTATGCAATTAAAGCCAGTGTGAACTTTAACTCCCTGTAGGGAGGTCTGCAGGCCTGAACCTCAGTCTTCTAATCTGCCTGCCATGAGCTATAGAACACTGCTAATGATAGCTGGACTTGTGGCTAAGGGGCAGATGCCACTGCTGTCCTGTGTCACCTGTATTGAACCTCATCTGCTCACAGCTGATGGGAGATTGGTGCAGGCCACAGAGGACAGACTAACTGCCACATTTCTCTGGTTCACACCTAGTATGGTGCCAAGGTAAAAGCAACTGCAATACCCTGGCAAAGGAGCTCCTCTGCTTCACCACTCACAAATAGCTGTATGATTCACTTAGCAGCCGGCAGACCACAGCCTCTCCTGCTGTAAAAGGCTGCTTCACTGATTTCAGTAAGCACTTCAATCCTCTCCACAGATAATTTAACCACAGGTGTATTTTATCTCCACATACTTTCCTGGAGTTACACATGACCTTCCCAGAAGCAAATTTGGTTCATTGGGTTTTATCCTTTGATATATCCCCTTATGCAAAATATAGCTTAGAAAACGTGTATTTATCTTGTTCTCAGTAAAAGTAAAGGGAAAAAGCCACAATTTCTTCAGAAAAAAAAAAAAAGGCTGCTCAGTCTTCAAAATTTTCTGGACAAAAATTAAATAATCAGCTTAAGTTCTATTTCCTATTCCCCTTCCCTGAATAATATTAGTTTCTGCCTCCACAAAGCACATAGATCATCCTCAGCAGGAAGCCAGGTAGAGTACATTAAATAAGAAATGATGTAGTGGAATGGGGTTTATGAAGAGAAGAGCAGTGCCTGGTGGTCTAACCATGAAACATTGTCTGACTGAGGTAGGTTTAATCTTCTGCTACACAGACACCTTCTAAGCAACTTATCTTCTTATGGGATATTTTTTAATAGCTTTTTGGAAGCAATGAATAAGGCCTTTCTCAGTGTCATGCAGTGATCCAGTATACTGCAAATCATTCTAGCTACTAAAGGTGCACAGACCTCAGGAATTTCACATTTAAAATAAATATTTGCTGACTGAGTCTTGCTTAGAGTTAGCCATAAGGCAAAGTACAGCCCCAAAACAGCACTTTGTTAATGTCAGTCCAATATAAATAGATTTAAAAAAAAAAGGGGGGCGGGGGGGAGGATGTCAAAATTTGGATTCCTGTCCAGATCAAAAGCTGACTAAATTTAAGCATCATTTCGTTTGAAGGCCTTTTAAAAACACACACGGTAGTCATAGCTTATAGCTCAAATATAATTTCAAATAGATGGTGGTCAAACAAGAGATGTTTATGTCTAATTCAGGCATAACACTGAGATTGGTCATGCTTCTGATGAAAGGTATATCGATATCCTAGTAAGGACTGGGGGTGTTGGGGGAGAACAAAAAAACAACTCCTATAGCACAAGCAAACCAAAACAGTCAATTAAGAAGTGTAACCCTGGGCTCTGTCTCTACTTTCCCTCCATTTGCCTCCTCCAACACAGATCTCTGGACTTCAGTCCAAGAAGAAACCTGTGATACCAGTCCCTTTGGCTCAGAAGATGATGAAGGTGCTGGGTGGCTCTTGCACTTCTACCTTCATCTTGTGTTCCTGTGTGATTCAGAAATAGATTTTGTGCTGGCGCTGATGATACATGAGACAGCGGTACAACACACAGCTGGAGAGCTACAAGCCATGAGGTGGATGGGCCACAGGCGCACCTGGGCTCGCAGCTCCCAAATGCCTGGTAAGCTGGTTTCACCCAAGAAGCAAATCTATTTAATTACAGGCATCAAGTGCCTGTTGTCACTTCATACATAGCTGTCATTACCCAGCCAGGCCTGGAAGCCCATTTTTTCTAATAAAAACTGAAAGGGGCATTTATGAAATCAGCCTTTACTCCTCTTGCTGCTGTTTTGGGCCATGATACAAAATCAACCAAAAAATTGCTGGAGTTGGATACATCTGAGCTAGTTGCCCTCCACTCACTCTGTGTTCCAGGGAAAGAAAGATCCATTTTAGGTTAGCTAGGCATCCACTGCTTCTGCGTGTTGACACCTTTGAAACAAACCGTTGGTGACAGGTTACTGCTTTAATTGCCACCTTCAAAATGGGAAAATACTGTTCCCTGTCTCCGCTTCCCAAAGGTTTTGCAAGATTTAATTCACCCATTCATCTGCTCACTCCTCTTGTAAATGGCTTTGAGATTCCTGAAGGGTAGGAAATTAGTGGGTACGCATAAGGTCAGGTTAGCTCACCCACCCTTTGTTATGATGCAGCTCTGAATGATCAAGTTTTAGAAGAAATACTGTGCTCAAACCAGTGCTAAACTCAGCAGGAGTGAAAAATCTTGCATCATCTAAAAGGCAATATTTCTCTTTTGGCATACAGAGTACGCTCATTCCTCATGAACATTCATGTTATTACTTCTGGTTGTCTTGAGATCTCAGCCATAACTAAAAACATTGCAAGAAGAAAAACAAAAGAGCTTTCTGGACTGATCTGTCATTTGCATTTTTAGTGTTGCAGTCTGCGTGTGTTGAGGCATAAAGGTTTTCCCTGAAAGTTGATTTTGTCTGAGGAGTATCCTTTTTCTTGCTATGTCTTCATCTTTTCAGCTTGTTGTGCTCTCCCACTGCCAGCCCAGGGACTGTCTGAGTGCCAGCAACACCTAAGCAGTGCTTTCACTCTAACAGCCTCCAAGGGCCTGGTGCTGTCAGCAGGTTGACAGCAGTAGGACACCTCCAGCAATGCCCCAGAGGAAGTGTTAGTGTCAGGAAGCATTTGCACGTTTCTTTTTTTTGCTGTGTTTGGTGATAGAAACACAGGCACACTGGCAACTGGTGAAGTCAGGAGAAGTGCCTGCTTCAGTCACTGCAGCTCATTCACCTTTCCCTGCCTTCCAGTCCAGGGGTTTTTCCTTCTAACATGGGAAATGAGACTTCAGTTGCCACTCAGAGAGCTATGGGTTGCCAGTGGCTACCTACCTTCCGAGCGACCAGCTGGAACATGCTGAACCCAAACCCATGCATCGGTGAGTCCCAAGGTCTCCCAAGGGAACAAGGGCAACATGTGCCTTATGCGAGGTGTCCAGGTCCCCTGCTCCCTGAGGGCAGGTGAGTGATGCTTTTCCCTGGCACAGGGTCTCTCTGGACCTTTGTGTGTGGTGGAGCTCCTTCCTCCTCCCCGGCACTTAAAAAGAAGGAAAATAAAAGTATCATGTTTTAACCAAGGTAATTCTATGTTGGTACCAAGTTCCATTGTCATCTCTGTTGTTAGCTTCTTACAATATAGCCACTGAGCTGGATCCTTCACTGCATGCAGAGAGTCCACACTGGCTTCACTGGGGCCCTGGCTGGTGCCTTGGGTATGGGTGCTACCAGAAACACAGCAAGAGTGGGCTCACAGACTTTTACTCTTTTGTAACTCACTCCAGGATAAGAAAAGTTTATAACCACTATTTGAAAATTAAATTATGCTACTTCTGAGGGGTTTGTTAGGCTTTTCTTCCAGTAGGTCCCACACAGTGTATGTCATTAAACCAACAGCAGTGAAGCAAGGAAGCACAAACAGGGTCACAAGAAATGGCCAGGTTAGGGCTCATATAGACTATATGTCTCTTGGCTTCGCCTGTATGTGTGTGATGGTGCTGGTCTGAGAGCATCCACTTCTCTGTGAGAGCAGGTATGTACTGCTTGGGCATAATCCGCCTTTTATAGGGGTGGGCTCTGGCTCTTGGCAAAGCTTGTAGAGTTTGGCTTGCTTCTGCATAGCAAGCTAAAGGAGAGCTGAGTTTTTTCAGGGAAAAAAATCTTTTCAGCTGAAATTACCATTAGGAAACTTCTGCTGCCGGGGTATATAAGTTTATATGTATATGTATTTAAGGTACGACTGAAAGCAAATATACTGACATGAGGAAAACGTCCAAGGAAATTATGATGCACACTAACAATGATCCAATTTATTAATGGTAAGTGACATGGGAAGGAAACGTTTGATGGGGGACCATCTGCTCAGAGCTGTGGCAATTCTGCATCATGGGGCGAGTCAGAGCACAGGAGTAGTGAGTAAGCAAGGGTTCCCTGCTGCACTTTGACGCAGGTGGCTCTGTAGTTGTGAAAGGAGATTTTTGAAGGACATGGGAGTTTACTAATTAAAAAGATAAATCTCCTGAATTGCACTCCTATAATCACATTGTCATTACAGCAAACGCAGCTGAATTAACTTACAGGAGCAGGGCTTTTTCCATGTCCCTGTTATGTTTATGTACAAATCCCTTCATGTAGCAGTCCCTTGACTGCTTTGCTGGCTTGTTTAGTACCATATGTTTCATCTTGTACACTCCAATAGGCAAATACAGTCATCCTAATAATCCCAATAACTATATCAGAAAGTCCAGAACATTGATTTTGGTCATATGGTGCTCTGTCTCCACAATGACAGGAGAGTCTGACTCACTGCCTGAGCTCAGATCACCTGTCAGAACCCATCTTTTCTCCTTAAATCATTGTATTTGGTATTCTTCTGCTGCAGCAACACACTAAGACCTTTACTTCCCGCAGAGCTCAGCCATGAATCCTCACAACTCAGCATTGCGCCTTGGAATGGTTGTGCAAGATGACTGCGATTTAAGTGAGGCTGATTTGCACCATGGGAAGCAATGCTGGTTTGTATTGAAGCTGGGGAGGGAGGGAAATGTAGAGACCAGGAGCAGAGGAAAGAAACGATTATACCAAAGCCCCAGGCTTTGCAATGAGAAACACAAGCATGGTTAACAGCCCAGTTTCTCCTCCTGTGCCATTTGGGTGTGTTGTCCTCACTGCTGTCAGCCTGTGAGCTGGCAGGAGGGTGAAAGGGCTGTGCTGCAAAGAGCACCATGTGGGACAGAGAAGGGCAACACCTTGTTAAATGTATTTAATACCAAATGCTAGGAGAAAAAGGTTTCTGACTTCCACTGTAAAATATACATGAGACAAATAATTGTACATTTCTAGTCCTCTTCCCTGCAAAGATAGCTTTGAAAAACTTGTTAGACTTAAACAATTTAGCACCACAAAAAAATGTCCTAAACTAGACTTGGCCCAGGATGGTGTTGTAAAGCAAGGTTCTGCTGGAGGATGCCAAACCCCTGCAACCTCTAGAAGAGCTAGTTTAGATGTGGGCTGCCAGCTCATTTAGCGGTTCACTGCAAGCCTGAGGTTTCTCAAAGCAACTTTTTCAAATTTGCGTCACTGTACTCAGACTCCTGCATTGCAGGCCTTGGGCTTGGCCATGAAATAAAGAGCGCTGGGGCTCTGGAGTCTTGTTGAGTTCAACCAGCCAAGCCAGCTGTTTACTGCTCCCGAGCTGAGCGACCATGTTTCTTTCTAGGGTTCTGCAATTTATTGTGACCTCAAAACTCAAACCAGGCACCAGATTTATTTGACACAAAGGCACAAAAATCATTGGTTATGTATCAAGAACTGAGTTTCAAAAAACAGCCTATGCACAGCAGGAGGCAGGCCCATTTGAACTGTGTTTGTTCTGCAAAGTGTGATGTGTGCCCTCTTGTTCTACCTTGCAGCATGGGACTGTTGTTCGTGCAGCAGTTTGTGGTGGCATGAGTGGTCCTGGCATATGGGACATGCTGGTGCTGCTTAGCAAGGAAGCACCAAGGCAATTGCCCACATCTGCTCCCCAGACCTGGTGGCTGCCTATGACTACAGGCAAAGGTGCTGATACCCAGTGGTTGCTGCTTTTATGAGGCCTAGAAGAGAGCTCCTAGGAAAAAAATGCATGGAAATCACCTTCTTTCCTCCCCTACCTCCTTCACAGCGCACCAGTAGTGCCTCAGTCGTCTCTATTGAGCATGGTGAAGAAATGTGCTTCGACCATTTGTCTGAGTGTGGTTGAATTAGAAGGTCCAACATGGTTTCTGAGGTAGGTGGAGTGGGGCCTTCCAGGGGACAAGGAAGCTGTTAAACAAAAGCAGAATGAAATGCAGAGGAACGGGAGAAGCAGTGATGGCTGGTCCTGTCATTTTGAACAAAGGCACAAGCATCGCTTCTGGTTCCACCTGGACTGTGGGGCAGCAGGTATGAAGATTGGGCAAGGACAACTCTATCAGTGATTGCTTTCACCCCAGCATCCTATTTCTGTTTTATCCGTACAACAGACATTTCACCTGTGATTGCCCCTTTTATTTCCATCTGTATGCCAGATAGTTTTTTATTTTATATCCATATGATGCTAACAATGTGGGACACATGAGGAGAGCTGATGGGCAATGCAGAGATACAATAACCGCATAGAAATAGATCAGAGTGGGAGCATGAGGAACTGCAAAGATCTTTGTTTTGCCAAGTGAGGAATGTTTTTCCAGTGGGACAATTTGGTAATTCCAGGTTATTTACAGGTAGTGCTGAAAAGCTTGTGCCAGGCTGTGTTGTTAACCTGTTTGGATGCATTTATGGAGAAGAAATATAAAGCCAGAAGCTGGCACATCTGTCGTTTGTCTGATTTCTGTGTGTGGTTCCTGGAAACAGAGGACCTGAAATTTGTGTTCATGAATACCCATTTTATGGTACCTGGGCACCTCCAGGGCTGCAAAGCTTCATATATTTACTTTCATCATGGACACTTACGGGCAATGAAGTGTGCAAGATCTTTTCCACAAGTTAAAAGGAAAGGTGTTGACCGCTCTGCTCTTTTTTGTGATGATCCTGTTCCCTGACTCTCAGAGGGAAAAGCTACATGGAAGAAGAAATTATTTGCAGTTGCCATCATTGAACATACAGTGAAGCTCTGGAAGACAGTGGGCCAGAAAAAAGTCACCCAAGACAACATGCCATTGCAACCATCAGTGGTGGAGCTGAACACTCAGTTTTTCTTTCTTGTCCTGAAGTCAGGAATAAAACCATCTGAAGGAAGCTCCCGGGGTAGCTCTCAGCAGACTGATCCTCTGAAGTGCAAACCATTGAATGACAGCATCAAACTTGCCCATGGTCCATTTCAGAGTGGGCTGAATCCTGGAAAAGGTGTAGCAGGTTCAGATCCTTTAGAAACTGAGACCCATTGGTGACTACCTTGTCCTTCTTCTTCTTGTACTCTTCTCTCCACTCACTCATATTTCCTGCAGGGCAACAGAAGGGATGGAGGGCAGTGTTACTTCTCTTGAAACCTGGCTACCAAAGGCCATGATTAATCCACAGCTCTGTCCTAGTAGAACATTTGACCTTGTTGATTATTAACAGTGTGTTATGCAAGGCGTAAAATCTTCCCTCTCAGGACCAAGATCCTATGTCTATAGAAGAGCACAGACAGTGAGGGTGTCTCCCCCTGTATGAGTGTGATTTGGCTCACCTATGGATATTTCTGACATGTAACTGGATGTCGAGCAAGCCAAACAGTGAGAGTTACTGCCCTTCAGTTTTGCTACATTTCAGAAAAGAAAGATTAGCAAAGACATACAAAGAATTTGGAGCTGTTGTTGCACTGATATTTTATTCCACAAAGCACCACGAAATGAAGGGCTTCTCCCTAGTGCCAGGCCTTTAAAAGCCTTGGGATTAGAAATTTATGTGACTCCTAACCCCTCATGTTGTTACAGACTGTGACTCCGAATAGTTTAACAAGGCTTTTAAATAGTGACTCCCCTCTCTGCTCCATCAGAAGGCTGCTCAAGGGAGATAGGGAGGCAGGATTCAGTCCCAAGCCTCATAATTGCTGTCAACACAGTGGCAAGCAGCTGGGGCCACTACCCTCAGGCTGCCAGGAAGCTAGTGCTCAGCTCTGCTCAGGTCTTACCTTTCCAGTTCAGTTCTGGCCAGCACATCCATCAGTGCCCTTGAAACTGTGCTTGGCAGTGGCTGAGCCTCCAAGGAGCTTGTTTCTGCCCTCACAATGACTCCAAAACTGCTGGAAGCTCTCTGGCCTTGGCTGAGGGGTTGCAGTTGGACAGTGCTGGGCATCAACAGAGGCTTCATCTGCTGCGGGATTCCTGGTGAATTGGGGCAGGCAGTGCTGCCCTGCTCAGTGTGTGTGAATGAGAGGCCTTGCTTCCATTGGGAAGAAGAGGCAGCTTGGACACAGGTGTCTCCTGCTCAGGCAGTACCCCACCACCATTGTGCCTCTCCTCATAAAGGTTTCTTAAAGATAGAAGACAAAAAAGTCTAGTCTAGAATATGTTGGAGACTTGTGCTTTTGGAAAATACAAGATTAGAGACTGAACTGGTAAAGTTTCCCTGTCTTGAATTTGTAAAAGCAAAACCGCACAGAGCTGTCATGCCTTCCTTTCACTTAGCAAGCAGTAGCAGGCTGCAAAAATTTTCTTTTAATAAATTTGCTGCAGGTGTGTAGAGCTCAATAATTAAGAACAACACTATATTTGAGACACATCCACCCAATCTTTATTACTATAGATGCTTCTCCTCAATTTAAATTCCATTGAATCTATATTTAAGTGGTTTTTGTGTTATTGCTATTGTCATACAAAAGTTCTTGGCAGCTGCAGGGACCAGGGAGAGCTGGCTGACTGAAAAGTGAGAAGGTGTCTAACTCTTCTTTCACATCCTCCATCCTCTCCTCCTAACTCTTGCTTCCTCTCCTGACAGAAGCCCACACACTTATCCCAAAGGTAAAGTACATTAGTGATGTAGCAGCTTAATCTGGCAGAGTATATGAGGCCTTATAAAATACATTTTAGATGTATTTTAAGCTGAACTAGTAGCATCATTTTCTGTTGAGACCACCTCATACTTTATGGTATAAGCCTTTTTTGCCTCCTGATTAAAACTTGGACAAACGCTTTAGGTCCTGAAATTTTCCATGCACCTGTGTCCTTTCCACAGTGAAGGAGAGATTCAGCCAAAAAAGTCTGCTCTGTTTTTTCAAAAAAACCCAAACCCCCAAAGAACATAGCCAAGCTAACATATTTGGCTAAAAAATTACCTATTTTTGGTTTGGTTTAAAGAACCCACAGCATCATAGTTCAAAGTCAAAGCCTGAAACCTGCAGCAGGAGTTCCCTTTTGTCAGGGACAACTTTAATTTTATCATTTCCATCAAAAGCTGCCTCAATTTGACGATAATGTCAGTTTGATGAAGCTTATTAAAGACTGCTAGATCTTGGTTAGCTGTGGGAGGGTCTGGCCCAGGGAGAGTGTGACATTCCTACGGTGGTGGATCTGTGCTCACAGCAGCTTTGGGAAGCAGCAATGAGCCCTGTCCTCCCCCAGAGCATCTGGCTGCCTTATGGCAATATTGTCCTCCATGCTAAGTCCCCTGCCCTGCTCCATGTAGCCTCAGAGGGCTGATGGAGTAGAGCTCCTGCACAGCAGGTTTTGGTGTGGAACTTCTGCACCTCTGAGACTCTGGAAGAGCTTGCAAGACCCTGTGGTGCCTCACAGATCTCAACACATCCTTGGTGTTGTGAGGGGAAACAGCTGGCTGGGCTGTTGCAGATGACCCTCATCCTCTACAAGCCCTGTCTTCCCAAATAGAATCCTTCTTTGGGTCATGGTCACTAGAAATGAGAAGCCTGCCTCTCCTGGCCTCTCCAGCTACCTTCATACTAGTGTATGAAATAAGACCAGGGTGTGAGTTCAAATATTGGTCCATAAACAACAATCTCTGGGCATGTTCAGATGGCTCCCTACTTGCAAACCTTCCTGGTGGCAGGAGAAAGCTTTGATAAGCTGTGCTGTATCCTCAGCCTCAGGCACAGTGAAATGACCCCAGGTTGCATAGCTGAAACTTTAGTGGCGTCACTGCTGGGTGTAGCCAATGCAAGGGTTCTGCCTAACTCCAGGTAAAATGGGCCAGGAAAGATCCTTGGGAGAAGAAGCAGGAAAGGCAGGAAAATGAAAAACATTACACCATCTGCCACACATGTTCCGCAACACATCCCACATACATCCCTCAGCACAGAAAGGGATTTTGAAGCATAATTGCCAGGTACTCAGAGACTAGAAGATGCCTGTGTGAATACAGTTTTTCCTTTTTGTTCTCTCGTAACATACAATCTCTAGAGACATTTATTCAGTCTCCATAGCACACAATATATGGACACCTTGTGGATGAATCATGGCTGTGTAGAGAGGGAGTCTCTTCTGGTGAAGAAGTTGTGCAGTGAATGAGTGAGGAAAGGGACTTCAAGAGGAGACGGAGCAATTTAATGGGGTTTAACTGCTCTGAATACTGCCCAGGAGCACTAGATGTTAGTCCTGTATTTGCCACAAGATTCCCACGCAAAGCAAAGGTGATCATACATTATCGTTTTCTGTGTACCTAACTTTAAATTTGGGCCTGGTTTCCAGCAGAGATGAGCCTTCAGAGCCATAAGCCCTTTCCTTTCATTTCCCTTCCTCAGTCTCACAGAGCTGTTCTAGAAAGAATTTAATTGATGTCTGAAGTCCTCCCATGTCATACTGATGAGTCGCATAGAAAAGCCTGGAGGAAGCAAATAGCTCCTGTTTGACAACAGTGCTTACACAGCAAACTGCAAATAAGGCAGCGGGCCATGTACTGCACAAAATAGCAGCTAGCTCCTTCTGAGACCACTTCTGTCTTTCTCATGCACTCAAGCAGGCAGGGGTGTGTAAAAGCAATTTAAAATTTCTCTTCCTTGCAAGGCCTGCAGGAAATTTGACACCGATAAGGAGGCTGGTGCTCTAGGTTCCTGGCTTGCTTGCCAAGTTTTCCTCCTCCTCCTCTCCCTCTCATATTCAAATCCATCATTTGCCCTGTCCACCACTTTTGGGGCAGAGATGGGGCAGGGGATGGCCTGTGTTGATACAGCTCTGTAGTCCTGCAATGTTGTAGCTCAGATCAACTTAGCACTCTGGCTTACAGCCAGCCCAGGAAAGAGTTGTGATGGGAGAGCTGGCAGGGCACGGGGCTGCAGCAGGGCAGAGTGGACATGGGAGTGGGGGCAGCTCCTTGCGCTGCTTACAAGCAGCATGCAGTAAACTCCTGGAAGTGAGATTTCAGTCTGAGAGCTTGAGGAAGATCTTGGCCTAGTAAAACTTAACATCTCTTTTTATGTTCAAAGCACTTCATAAATGTCAACCTTTTCACCCTCATAATACCACCTCAAGCAGGGTGAGGAAGTTAAAGGCTCGGTAAGGGCAGAGCTGAAGGGGCTGGGTACTTGTAATTGATGCTAAAGTTTCTAAAGCATTTAGTTCCCTCTGAAATGCCTCACCACAAGGCAGATTTTGAGATAGGCACTGAATGCAGCTGCAGACCTGCAGCAGTGCTTCAGCAGTGCCTCCTTTCCTCTGCTGGAAGATGATTTCTGGGACTGATTATTTGGCTCCAGCTCAGATTTGCGCAAGGAGGCAGCATTGCCACCTCTCACAGGGACTGCTCGACCCTTCTCAGGGACAACTTCTAAGGCTTTTTTTCCTGCAGTCTTACCCGGTTCTCAGACTGGGAACCCCCCTGACTACCCCCTCACTGAGAGGTGCTGACCCCCCTGCCAAACACTGCCCTGTGCTGGGCTTTATAATACAAGAGCAGTGCTGACACCAAAAAGCCCTCACAGCCTGAAAAACGTGCCCTCTGGCCTCTGGCTCACCCTGCCCTTGTTATCAAAGCATTTCCTCTCCACCACTCCTCAAGCTGTTACACCAGCAAAGCAGAACCTCATTGTTTCTCCCAGTTTCCTGCAGCCTGTATGTCTTCATGCACAAACTGGGCTGTCTCGGGAAGAGGCCAGGTACACAAAAGAGCTCATGCTCTTCATGGGAGCTGTGTTACCACTTCCCTCCCCTTGTTCAGCCAACAGGACATGCTCATGCCAGGAAGACCCAAGCCAGGGCAAAATACGCTTTATAACCCCTCTCCAGCTTTTTCATACACTGGGGAGAGAAGAGGGGAGGGGAGGAGGAGAAGAGGCTTTGAATTTTTCTGTCCTGTGCTGCTTGCTGTTGACTCCTGTCACATCCAATAACCTATTCCCTGCCCCCCCACCCATGTCTCCCTGCTGCCTGTGAGTGTGTTTCTACAAGCCCATTTGCCTACCCAGTCTTCAGAGTTTCTCTTCTCCTTGCATGCGGGGTGCCCTCCTGCCCACTCCTGCCAAGTGCCACAAAGTGCCTGCCCAACCTGCCTCTCTTGCCAGCACTCTTCTGGAAGAGCTGCAGGTGGCACAAGGATTAGCTTTCTTTGTTGAAAAAGATGCTGTGTAGCAGAGTTGTTCCCTGACACACTCTCCCTAGGATGCTCGCTCAGGCAGTGTGGGATGTTATGCTATGTTTGCTTGGCTCTGAGCAGTTCATGGGAAGAAGAGCTGCATCTTCCCCTGCCTACATACCCAGCACAGGACAGCACATGTGGGATAAACCTCTCTGCTCTCAAGTAGCTTGCAGGGAAATTTTGCTTTTCATTAGCAAAAAGAGCAGGATGTGTCTCATAGCAGCACTGTGCTTCAGACCAAGGAAAAGTCCCATGGCTGAGGGGTGGCCGAGGCAACTCATCTCTTGGCGAAGCGGCTGGATACCTGCTGGCCTGGAGATGCTCTCAGGACCTAGGCTTGGATAACAATGCTGTGATCTGAATCACTGCCTTCCCTTCCACTTCCTGGCAGTGCTTAAATAGGGCACCTGTTTTAACCCCTTGTCCCCAGGCTGTCCTAACCATGGTGAAGCTATTTCTTTCCCACTCAGTAGCAAGACTCCTTCCTCTCTATGCACAGCTTAACTAGGCACCAGTGCCGAGTACAGGATTTTGGCCTTTGGGAATGATAATAATATCCAAATAATTTTCCATTTTGTGGAGCACATCCTCCTGAGTGCACAGCCCAGAAAGGGGCTCCTCACATAATACTTGGGGCCATTATTTTCTCCCATGCTCCTCGTCCTCCCAAGAGCCTCCTCCAAAGAAAGCCCCAGACAAACAGCCAGGGAGGCTTTTCAAGAGCCTGAGCATGCTCTGAAGTAGAAACTACATTTCGTCTGGAGTTCCCAGAGGTTGATGGCGTGAGAGCTATTGCACTGGAAAGAAGAGTAAGTTGGGGCACAGAAGGGGCTGCTGGTCCCTTCCCCCAAAAAAGAATAGAAAGGCAGCGCCAGGAGCTACACCTCAGTGGGACACAGAAGGTGGGATGGGATTTGGTTATATCACAACACAGGTGAAGGTACTAAGCAGGAGAGAGAAACTGCCAAGCATCACAGTTTCAGTAGCAATTCATGGACCCAGAAACCAGAGAGGCTCCCATATTTTTTGGGTTGCATGCAGGGACTATACTGTGGACATGGGAGGAGTAAGACTGCCAGGCAGGGAGACCTGCCTTCCCTTCACAGTGAGACCAGGAAAACAGCAGCAGCAGATAGGTCTCTCTTCCCTTGTGCAGGGATCTCAATGCTTCTCTCAAGCAACCACCTACAGACAGCTGTGCTTGCTATGCTGAGGCACCAGCTTAATTGGTGACCTGGCTGTTTATCTTTAAAATACACAGTTGCCCTTCTTGTGCAGCCTTATGTCAAGGAACACAACAGCTCTGACCTCACCCAAAATACTTTTCCCCTTCCAGATTATCGACAAAAAGCCCTTCCTTCACAGTTCCTCACTCTCTGCCTGCCTTGATGTGGTGGTTTGTCCTGGCAAACCAAGGCACAGTCAGCTGTGAGATTCCACAGGGAAAAAATTTTGCTGGCATGCCTCATGGTGCTGCACCCAGGCATCACTGGGAACTCTGTCAATACCTGTTGTGATGGTGCTGCTTTTATCCAGCTCATGACTTCAGGATGGATTTTCAGAAATAGTTAAAGATTGCAATTTGCAGATAAGAAATGCAGGCTTTCTTGAAAATCCACTAGGTATCTACCTGCTCTAAATCCTTAGGTTTCTAAATGCTTTTGGAAATATCAGCCCAGAGATGTTTAAACAACAGCAGCAAGCCTCCTGCTACCCTAACTAGCTCCCAGGCATTTCTCAAACTGCTCCTTGGCAGCTCCCAGATGGACTGAAATACATTGCCTGGACTCAGATTTTTAAGGAAACAAAACAACAGCTGAGAACATCAGTTACAGCAAAGCCTGTGTTGGCAACATAGACACTGGGTTAGGTCATGTGCAAATGGCACACATGTAATTGCTCTTTTAGTTATAGGCTGAAGTTCGTGTATCTCATACAAAAAGGATATGCCTCTCCTCCTGCCCTCCTCATCGGCCCCCCCCTCCCCTCAAGTATTTTAAGATCTTTTAAGTTAAAACAGGAGAAGGGAAGCTGTGAAGGAGGTTTTCATCATATAATGAAGTGGGGGTCCTCTCACATGCCACACATCTCCTGTGAGAGGGTGGGGAGGAGGAGGGGAACATGGGACAAAAAGTCTCAAGAGGAGACGCTATCCCCATACACAGCCAGGCAAATGTGTGTGTGCATAGATATATACGTGCTTAAAACTGGCAGGATCCAGCTGTGCTTACTGGTCCTCCAAGAGGTACTGTTAGAGCATGGTTTTTAACCAGGAAAACTATATTCCTTTAAACCAACAGAGAGACATAGAAGTCAGGCAGGGGAAGTGAGATCCCTTAACACCAGAGTGAACTGAGAAAAGGGTGTTTTGCTTTCCCCTGCCTTTACAGAAATGTTGACCTTACATCACAGTGCAATGTGATGATATTCTATCCCTATTTTCTTATTCTTTTCATTTTTGCTAGGGAAATGGCAGGATCCAGACAGTACTGTGCTTACAGGAACATCCATTATATAGACCTTCGTGCAACTAGGGTGTGCAGTGAAATTGCTGATCCATTGCTTCCCTGTGTGAGGCTGACACTTACATACTGGCATCAATGGTTTTCATGGACAGCCAGGCCACTGCAAGGGTCTGGACTATTCTGTGAGTCCACTGCATGACCACATCTCTGTTTCTTGAACAGGCTCAGCACATTATGGGGCTGTTAATAAAGACACCAGGTGTGCTGGGAAAATATCCAGGTAACATTGTCCTTGAGAGTCGTGCTGCAGCCCCTCTGCCCCCAGGTCCCACCACTGCCCTACAGGATGGGCTCAGCAGTGCTGCATTGACTGGCTCTTGCCCTGCTCACAGCTTGATGGTGGCTCAAAGGGGTGGGCAGGCTCATTTTCACCCACACCCTACAAGGTGTTTGTTTCTGGGAGGCTGCAGCTGTAGCTGGCCTCACAAGTGGGCCAGCATCACAGCTTCAGCAAGATCACTGTCTCATTGGGTTCAAAATAAAGTGGCTGGTGGAAAAGTGTAGAAAACTGTAAGATTTTCTCCTAAGAATGATCTCTTCTTATTTCTTTTCATTTTTTTTTATTTTAACAGAAGTATATTAATGGCAAATATCTTTTAAACTATTGTAACAGATACGAGCCAAATATACACCAAAAATCTATGTCACAAGACTATTCCTAGCAAATGCTACTTCTGTCTCACCGTTCATTAAAGGTACCCATCAAAGTTCCTACATTGCCTTGCTGCTACTCAGGCAGGGGCCCTGTCTTTCACGCCCAGATGCACAGCATGGCACAGGATCAGGCCCATGGGAAGTGCTGAGAGGCAGAAAGGGAGCAGAGAAGCAGGGTATGTTTCCAAACCCCACAGGAGCCACTGCATGGAAAATACATCTCTTCCAGTCCTGGCAGGGTAAGGACAAAGGAATTGAATTGTTTCATAGAAGAGAAAAAATTCTGAGTAAAATCAGTGCTCTGTCATGGCACCTCCTTAGGATGAACTTACGAACTTTATGTTTAATTTTTCTTATTTATTTTTCACTATACGGGTTTTGCGTGTTACACTCACTGTGTGGCCCCAGCATCAGGCTTCCAGCAACCACAGACCCACTACCATGGCCTCACACATGCACAATGCTCCTGGGATGTACCAGTAGCCACTGAGCACCCCATGGGGCCATCAAGTTTCCCATGGGAGTGTGAGAAATGAGTCGAGTAGGGGCCCAGGACAAGCCCAAGGGCAAGTGTTTAATAGGCAAAATACTCTCATGGCAAGTATCTGATGTGCATAACTCAAAAACAGGCAGTAAATCTGCTGTTTGGATAACGATGCTCCTCCTTATGATCTCAGACAAAACACCACTGGAACCTCACAGAATTAAATTACTATATGGTTTTTCTAGTGCCCAGCTACAGAAAGATCAAAGATTGCTGAAAGGCTGGAAGGACATGGTACTGCAGACAATAACTCCTTGAACTAGGAGTTATTTAGGAAGGATTTCTGCAGTGTGACTCCTGACAGAAAAACGGGTCCCTTGGGCTGAAAGGTTTCCAAGGATCTGGCTTGTAGGCTACAGCTCTCCTGAGGATACGTATTCAGTAATACAGCAAGGGGAGAAGAGGTAGGGCCACCAAATGGGGACAAAAGGGTGAGATGTGGGGAAAACACCAGTCCTTCACCAGCTGTGCCTGTTTCTGTACTTCCATCCATGTCTTGGAGGTAGCACAGCCACCTCTTCTTGGACTAGAAGTCATGCTCAGGTTTCAGCACTTGAAGCTGGAATTTATCTCTGTCCTTTTGGGGGTTTTAAGGTTCAGTCTGCATGGGTGCCCCTAAAAGTCATGGGACAACAACAGACAGTGCCTTGTAAAAGTCAATATATGCCACCTATTTTGACAACCTATTTTATGAAGATGACTCTGGGTGCACTGATGAGACAATGAGCTTTAGAAAATAAATCCAAGAAGCTAAAGAGCCTCTGTAAATAAAAGACCAAATACGGGCTATATCTCTGAGACCTCAACTCAGTTTGTCACTGACCATCAGCAGTGTCATTGGAATGTGAGTATACAGTAACAATATTGGACTTCATATTGGACTCTTTTCTTCACCTCCTCTAAATTAAGGAACAACAGTTAAATGACTGCAAAATCAAATAAATAGCAAGGAAAAGAGGAGATGTTTCCATTTGTTCTACTTGCTGGAAACCCCAGGACACCTGCTGCATTAGTGATAGGCCAAAATGTTTTCTATTTGCCTTGTGAAAATGGCATCTCACAACAGACAAAAGAGCAACATGTGTGGACTTAGCATTGTTATTGAAGTCACACTGGCATGCACAGGAGAAGAAAGTCATGAGTAAGTCTACTTAAGGGGAGAAAGGCAAAAGCCAGGCCAATTAGATTCTGAAGTAGCTCAGAAAACCTGGCAGCTGCACAAGGAAAGCAAAGAAATTAAAAGAAACACCAGATTGTGAGGGATCAGCTGCGAGAAACACAAGCCACTATGAAAATCTTCTCAATCCTTCTCTAAATAAGACCTTAGGAGCAGAGTTAATCTGTATGACACTGATCTAATGTAATACTATTGCTGCTCCTGAGCAGCTATAGCCAGAGATGACCATGCATGGGACTAGAAAATAGCTGCTGTGAGTCCACAGCTGTCATGAGGCTCCTGATTTGCACACCACCAAGGCAGTCCTGCAAAGAGCTGGCTCAGGAACCAGAGATGGGAAAAGCAAGGCTTTCAGTTCACAGACACAGTAAATTCTTGTCACCTGGAAGGTGGCAAGGCAGAAGTAGATGCTCTGATCTTCTGACTTCGGACTTTATAGTGAGTTTGGCTATATCAAGTTCTGCTCTCACTGGACCACTGCTGAGTGTGGGCACCTAAGCACAAAAGGCCACCTGACTTTCTTGGTGGTGACATGGCCTTCCCTTTGCTGTATTTCCCTCACTATGAGTTTCCCTCTTCTGCACACTCCTAAGGGTCGGTGGTGCTGGATACTTGGGCTTTCCCTCCAGTGGGAGGAGCAGCCCGTGCTCTGTCTTACCACCTTCTATGGGGCTGCACTCAGGGCAGCTCCTGTGTCTGGGGCACTTCTCCTTCAACCCCCTCCATAAGGGGCCCAAGAGCAGCACAATTCTAGGGTGACTTTGCAGGAAACAGCTTTTGACTAAGAAAGGTTGAAACAAGAGATATCAAGGAAGGAAGAGCTGATTTTTGGACAAAACCAGTGATACAGAGATGAGCAAGAAAATTCAGGCTGCAGTCAGAGGCCACGACCTAACTTGTGCACCCTTGATCCCATGCTGTCAAGACAAAAGCAATGCCCTGGCAGAAGTTACAGCTATCTTAAGGCTGCTATAACTTAGTATGGGCTGCCAATATTCCCATAAAACACCAGATGTTACTGGAAAAAAAAAAAACAACAAAAAAAAAGGAAACCCTGAGAGTGATGACCCCTCTGTCAGGCAGAAAGAACAGAGTGGGATAGCTGTCCTATTCTTGCCCTGTGGCATTGTGGAAATCAGTATGGCATTTCTTCATCACTGCAATGTTAATCATACAATGCTTTGAGTTGGAAGGGACCTTTAAAGGTCATCTAGTTCAATCCCCTTGCAATAAGCGGGGACATCTTTAACTAGATCAAGTTACTCAGAGCCCTGTCCAGCCTGACCTTCAGTGTTTCCAGGGATGAGGAATCCACAGCTTCTCTGGGCAACCTGTTCCAGGGTTTTACCACCTTCACTGTAAAGAGCTTTTTGCTTCTATTGGATCTAAATCAATCTTCCTTCAGTTGAAAACCATTACTTCTTTCCTATTGCTACGGGCCTTGAAAAGAAGTCTGTCCCCATCTTTCTCATAGGCCACCCTTCTAAGTACTGAAAGGCCACAGTAAGTTCTCCCTGGAGCCTTGTCTTCTCTAATGATGAGCTGTCGCCTGCATCTCAGTGTTAAAAATACTGAATAGTTTCAGTTTCTGGGCTGTTGTATCACTTTTAAGGCTCTCACACTTGTGGGATGCTGGGCTGCAGCATCCAGCCGGAGACAGGTACTTCACACCACTTAGCCCAACATGTCAAAACAAGTGGCATAAGGAGATATGACTCAGACTGAAATTGAGGTATTTACCTTAGGGGAAACTGCAGGAAAAAAACCAAACTCCCAGATTTAGAAAGCTTTTAACACCATAGATGAGAGGTGAGCTCACCACAACAGAGCTCAGGGTAAGTGCTGGCTATGAGAATGTCCCCAGAGGGGAGGATGGCAGGGCAGGGACAATGTTTGGGAGGACAGGTGCAGTGTTTCCCCACTTTCCCCATGCAGGAAGGCTCACACAGGCTACAGCTGTGAGCAGACAGCCTCTGACTCCCATCAGGACTCTCATCCTGGGGATGAGTGGGGAAAACTGCATAAACAGCTTTTTGGGTAGAGTAGTCAGTTAATGATGATTTCAAAGAAAGTAACTAGGGAGAACTTTACCCTTTTTCTGCTGTTCCCAGGACATCTACATTCACAGAGCCAGAGCCTAACATGGCACGGTGGTGTTAATTACCCAAGGAGCTGGCCTGTACCTCCAGCTCTGGATAATGGCAATTCCTTCAAATGCTTTAAGGATCCCCTGAAGATCCCCAGTGATGCTCACCCACTCTTCACTGCTGGTGCAGAGGTTAAAGAAGAGAGCCATCCAAACTGTGCTGAATTAGCACACTGAATCATCCCTTTCCTGATGACTATCTTTGCTGAATTTAGAAGTACCATTTCCTTATGAGCACAAAAGACTGCTGTGCTTTCCAAGGCTGAGCAACAAGCCATGCCTGAAAGCTCTCAGGGGACAAGAGGTTTTTTTCACAGAGGATAGGCAGACAAGAAAGCAAAGGTGCGAGTGACAGTCCAGCCATCAGGCTTGAGGAGAAAGGTCCCTCTGGGTCTCACTTCAAATAAATAACTGAGAAAACAGCAAGTGGAGAGCAGAAGCACTGACCTAGAAGGTGCCTGGCATGTTAGCAGGGGCAGCATCATCAGGAAGGAGAGAGTAGAATGGCTTGAAAAGAGCTTGGCAAAAGCAGGCATTTTCTCACGCTGTGTTTAAAAGGTATTTGTTGCTTCTGTAGTGCTGCATTTGAAATATTCAGGTCTCTGCAAGCTGTTAATAAGTTTCACACTGTTGGTTATTGCAGCTTTTGCCTATAGCTGAACATGCACCTTTACAAGTGAGCTGCATGCAGCTCCTGAGGATGGCGGTGAGCAGATCTGTGTTGGCTTCCTGTGGTGGTTTGGGTTTGAGGAGATGGCAGCACCTACGTGACAGAGGAGTGTGGAAAACTTCAGGCTTGCTATCCCTGACCCTCTGACGCTGGGACCTCTTCTTTTTGGGAGAGACCCAAGGCTCATTCCTGGCAGGCCTGCAATGAACTTAATGCTGCTGTAAATGCCACCACTTTCTTCCCCCAGAACCCAGCAGTTTTGCAGCTCTGCAGAGGCTCAAAGCTTGCCAGCAGCTGAGTGACCAGCTATGGACAGCTGGTTGATGATACTCCCCCTTTGTGCAGGCTTTTATATGTATATTTATGTGCATCTTCATCCCATAGTGGATATCACTGAGATGCCTTTGGAAACCAAAGGGTTCACACAGATGCTAAGAGAGAAGGAAACACAGTTAGATTGAAGAAGGATAGGCAGTAGCAATTTTGGAGAAAAACAGTAACAATTTTAACAGTAGCTGACATTCTGTTTGGAAAGACAGCAGGAACATTTGTTATCTCTTCTGCCAGAATGGCCAGGTCCTGATTTATTGATGTTATCTTGAAGATGACAGAAAAGCATATTAATCTACTTGAAATGAGATTCTGGGCTTTGAGAACAGACGTTGACACCTTCTGAGGGACGAAGTGATTGAAATCAATCATATTTTATAACTCACAGCAGTTTCTGTGAGCAACTTGAAGATCCAGCTGTCCCCTTAGTACCAGGTTTCCATCAATGGCTGCAATCTGGCTGTCAGAAGCAGCCTCCTCGATTCAAGTTATCCTTGTAGCAGTGGTGGCAAGTGGGCAGAACCACATGACCCCCCCACAAAAATGTCTAACCAGATGTGCAGCAGCGCGAAGATGCAGACCTGACTGAAGACCAAACTGAATTTTTCATCCCAAGGCCAAGGCATACAAGGTACTCCGAAAACATAAAGGTGAGCTAGAGAAAGGAGAAAAGACTGAGTTATGCAGGCTACGAGTGGAATGGGAAGTGACAGTCCAAACAACACATCCATGGAGTAATTTTTCCTGGAAGGAGCCTCTGGAGTTCACCCACCTCTCAAAGCAGGCACCACTTCAAAGTGAGAGCAGGTTGCTTAGGGCCTTGACAGGATGACCTCTGAACATCTCAGTTCAACATGTGCAGCTGACACAGCAAAAGGGTGAAGAATCTATTCAGAGCAGCCCTGCAGAGAAGGACTTAGGTGTTCTCATGGGTGAAAAGCTGGACATGA
Organism: Cephalopterus ornatus; assembly: GCA_013396775.1. Taxonomy (NCBI): domain Eukaryota; kingdom Metazoa; phylum Chordata; class Aves; order Passeriformes; family Cotingidae; genus Cephalopterus; species Cephalopterus ornatus. The sequence continues at coordinate 360,178 of VZRE01000103.1, read as the reverse complement.
GCCAACAATGGGTGCTCACAGTCCAGAAAGCCAACTGCATCCTGGGCTGAAGCAAAAGAAGCATGGACAGCTGGTAAAGGGATGTGATTCTGACCCTCTACTCCAGGCTCTTGAGACCCCACTGCATCTAGCTCTGGTGGCCTCAACACAAAAAAGAACATGGACCTGTTGGAGCAGGTCCAGAGGAGGGTCACAAAGGTGATCAAAGAATGGAGCACCACTTGTAGGAAGACAGGATGACAGAGTTGGTGGTGTTCAGCCTGGAGAAGAGAAGGCTCCAGGGAAACCTTATAGCTGCCTTCCAGTACTTAAAGGGGGCTTATGAAAAACAGAGAGTGACTTTTTATGTGGACAGAGGATAGGACAAAGGGGAATGTTTTTTAACTAAAAGTAGTTTAGATTAGATGTTAGGAAGAAATTCTTCACTGTGAGAGTGGTGAGGCACTGAAACACCTTGACCAGAGAAATTGTTAATGACCCATCCCTGGAAGTGTCCAAGGCTAGGCTGGATGGGGCCTTGAGCAATCTGATCTAATGGGTGACATCCCTGCCTATGGTAGAGGGCTTGCAACTAGCTGTTCATTAAGGTCTTTTCCAACTCAAGCCATTCTATGATCTCCTTCAGAGGTGGAGGTCCAGCCACCTCCAGGGGCAACATGTTCCAGTGATGAACCACTCTCACTGAAATTTTCTTTCCTGATACTTAAGCCAAATGTCCCTTGTTGCATCTTGTGATGGTTGCAGCTTGTCCTTTCTGTACCTTGTAGAAAAGTCTAGCTCTCCCTTCTCTATAATCTCCCATCAGCTAATGGGATACTGCAATTATTTCTCCATCTTAAACTGCTCTTCCCTAGGCTATACAAGCCCATCTCTCTAAGCCTCTCCTCGTCTCTTACATCTCCTGTCTTGGTAGTTGTCTACTGGCCTTGTCCCACTCTGTCCAAACTGGACACTGCTCCTTATGTGGCCTTGAGAGTGCCAAATAGAAAGGCCTAATATCTTCTCCTGAGCTGCTGGTATGCTCTTGCAGGGGATGCCCAAAGTGTGGGTGCCCTTCTGCTCTGCTGCAAGGTTTTGCTGGCTGCTGGGCAGCCTGTTGCTCACAGATTCCCCACTCCTTTTTCCACACAGCTGCTCCTGAGGCATTTGACCCCCAGCCTGTGTTGTTGTGTGAGTTTGTTCTGTTCTGCATACAGGCCTGTGTTGGTCTTCATAAAATTTTTATCAGTCCATTTTCTTGGATTGTTGAAGCCCCTCTGAATGACAGTCCTAATGTCCAAGTAGGTGATCTCTCCCAATCACCACAATTTGCTGTCATCCACATATCTTCCAATTTCTATTTTCCTATGGCTACGTGTAGTCTTTTACCGGGTTAGTATTGCATGTGAAGGTGGGCAAAATGACTGACAGAATGTGCAAATGTGTCCCAGCATCACACATTTTTCCTGCAAAGTAACATCTCCATTTGTATGTCTGGCAGCACTGCTTGTGCAATTCCCTTCTGGTTTATTAACACTATCAGCAGGAGACACTGAAAATTCTTAGGAAATACAAAAAACAAGACAGTTGTCTCAGCAGGTACCAAACTCACATGCAAGGCACATGCTCTCCTCTATTGCTAAAGCCAAAAAGTGGCCGATCATTAGTTTTTATAAACTTATTTGCATATATACGCACAGAGATCAAATCAAGAGACTCGAAGAATCATATTTTTGTTCTTTGAGGGCAGCAGAAAACCTGCTCCAGTAGGCCTCAACTCTGGCACCCAGGGGCTCTCTATAGCATTCAGCTTCATGCCACACAGGGTCCCACACTTCCACTGGGGTCATTAATCAGTGCTTCACTATCATGGTGATGAGGAGTGAGAGTGGAAGACAAGAAGTGCCAATTAGTGCTAGGTGGGACACGAGCTCCCGCCCACCATTACAGGGACTGGAGCTCCTTTCTTGCTTGCCTATTTAAAATTTTGACTTGTTCTACCCATCTGTGCAACACGTGTCTTGCCAGATGCACTGATGGAGCTGATGGCAGTCTACTGTCAGATGTACAGCCGCAGCCTGAGTGGACGGCTCTGATGCTACCCCTCTGACCTCTTCTGACAGCAAAGAGTTATAAGGATGCATGCTGGTAAATCCAGAGGGTTAACAGAGAGACAAAACACCACTTTAGTCTGATATATTTGTGTATGGCAGCTCTTTACCCTATAAAGTTACCTATGCTTAAACTTACGAAGTGCAAAACACTCAGATATTAAGCACAAATATTTTGTTCTTTCCACAATCTCCTTCTCATCAAAAATACACCTGTTTTATATTGGGCTTAAATCACAGACTTAGAGGAACTAATTTTCAGTCCACACTGTGCTCTGAATCAGTTTTGATTGAGCAAAGGTTTCTTTTCCCAGGCACTCACCCTGGCCATGCAAGGAGGAATGCAGGAGTACAGGAATGAATGAAAGCCTCCCCATGCCCGGGGTGGTGAATGTTCTGCAGCCAGTGGGGTCAAACACAACCATCTCATCAGCGGTGTCAGCTTTGGCAGGCTTTGAGGCGGCACACTGGAATGTCAAAGCACTCAGATCAGGAGAAGGTACGTGCAGGGATGGGAGGAAAGTTGTGCAGGCATCAGCATGCTACTGCAGCTGCTGCAGTGCAAACCTCAGCCAGCTCAAATGCACATGCCAGCCTGCTGACATGCTCAGCCTGAGAGCTCCTCTGAGTGAGAGGTGTGTAATTAATTAATTAGTCAATAAAAATATACTCTTGGTTATTGTTTCTTGGTCACTAGTCATCATACAGAGCTCTATTTACCCAAAACTGCTAGAAAGATACCACCAGAAAGACCTGACCCCAACCTGCTGACTGCTAACCTCAGCAGAGATGATGGCATCAGGCTTAGGGAGTGCTGCATACCTGTGTGGTCAGCTACTCTGCCTTTTTGGGAACAATTGAACAATCCAGACCTTTGCTTTGGGGAGATACTTCATTTAGAGATGGACCTGTTTTTCTCAGCTAGACTGGACACCTTTTCCTTCCAGAAAAGTAGTGCCCAGACTCTTTATTTCTCATTATGTTGGCAAAGGGGTGGCAGATCTTCTTGATTTTCCACTAGCAGCTGTTTAACAAAATGGAGTCAATCACTCGTCTGCCCAGTGTTCCCTTTCCCACATGCACAGGAATATCAGCTCCACAACTGATGACCCTGAGAGCTTCTTAGAAGACAGAAAAAACTTGCTATTTTTGTGACCTGGTGCCTCACAACTGAGGCTGCAATAACTAAACATTTTAATCCTTCTCGTTATCTTTGCCTTGAAGAATGTTGTAATATTCCTTAATCAGTTTTAATTTGGAAATTTAACAGGAACAACATGGTTCTGAATGCAATGCTTCTCATGCTCTAATGCACTCACTCAACTGCAGTATTCTGGGAACTGAGTAATAGCAGCAATGTACAACCCTAATACAAAACTATGTAGTGGAAGGGTGATTTAAATTGTGTTTCTGAGCCTATTCTTCATTAAATGCAACTAGGAGCAAAAAGAAGTTCTTGGCTTGCTGCAAAATAGCCAGCCCAGAACTTGGCCTTCTAAGTTTTGAGTTCACTTTATCAAAACCCTGAGTGCAAAGGAATTTGTTGGCTCTTTCTAGAGCAGCAATCCTTATCGTCTCTGCTCTGTGCTTTCTGATGAATTTATTACATCCACAGCAGCATTTTTAATAAATGACTCAATTTTTTTCGTAACCTTTCTGTCTCACCAAATGGAGTTGATTATATTATTTATGGTTCAAATCCAGCCAGAGTTTTCAGTGTGTATTACATGGACCTGGTACACATGATTTAATTAAGTAATTGCTGTGGATGGGGCGTGCCTTCAGGCATAATGCTTGGAGCACTTCTGCCCACTATGCAAGCCTGGCCATACATAAGCATGCTTTGTCATATCACACATCAGAAACTGAAGATGCCTGTACAAATTTGGAAAAGACGTGGCCATATCATCTCAGCCTGTAAGCGCAGAAGAGGCTTTAACTGACCACAGGTCATCAGACCCAAGGCAAGAGAACCTCTCTGGCCCTGTTTGACGCTGGAGGTCAAATGTGGCAGCTGCTGTGCTCCATTTGAGTGGCCACTTACGAATCAGCTGTCTTTCCCTAAGGACAGCCAGACCTGCTCAGTCTGCAGAGGGAGAGCAACACAAGTGACTTATGAGAGATGATTCACTCCTGCTGAGAATGCAGTACTGAGGAAAGCCCTAAGTTCACCAAAGGTCATTGTCTGGATGCTCCTAGGGAGAAACACCAGACATTACAGTGCAACTATATCTGCTTGTCTTCTGCCTCTGTAATCCAGGGTAGGATTGAATCAGAGCCCAAGTCTAGCACGGCTAATCTTGGTACATGTTTATGAGTTCACCACTTCTATTCTGAAAATAAAGCAAGAATCCTTTAGCCAGATACACTTTTTCCCACATGCCCATTTTTGTGTATCCATTACACCAGGTGGCAAAAAGCATGGCCACCAGTGCCCTTAAAACAGTCTCTTGCTTTTTATTTTGGAGTGCTTCAGGTTCTAAGGTGGTGTTTTTAAGTTACTCTAAGTCTGCATCCTTACTAATCCCTACTTTGACCCCTGTTTCAAACATCATCCCAAATCCTACACTCTGCCCTTCCCTCTCTAACAAAGGGACAATTGAGAAGATTCTGTACAATCTAAAACATATGGAGAAGTTTTCGTAGTCCAGCAAAAGACCTAGTCCCTGGGACCTGAACAATCTAGGAAGCAGCACAGTGTGCAAGGGTGAATAATGCCTCATAGATTAAGAAAATAATGTTCTGAATCAGTGAAAGAACAAAAAGAAGGCCTTTAAATTTATTACTGTGAATGATAAATTTTGTATTATTTATGAGGTAAATCACTCACAGTGATTATATTCACAGAAACACAGAGTATTGAGTTGGAAGGGACCCATAAGGATCATAGAGTCTCACTCTTAAGTGAGTGGCAGTGAGCCTCCTCTTCCATGTCCCCCACCTGCCTCTGTGGGGCTGGGCTCCAGTATTTGAAGGCAGAGTGGTGCTCTCCTGACCAGCCCACTGACAGCAGTGGCCCACTGCAGAAAAGGCTGCTGCCTCTGGAAGTCAGCCCACATGCCGAAACCACAACCCAGCTGCCTGGAAGGTTTGAGAGACATGGACGGGCTTAGCTCTCTCTCCATCCCTCACCACCTCTTGTACCTGCAGGTGCTGAAACCTGCACCTCAAAATGGCCATGTTCACTTATTATTTTGAGATGCTGCCAGCTTTGGAGAAGGTTAATGAAGGAAAATAACATCTGTAGCAGTTTATAAGTGAGGTAATTCTAAAACAGATTGTTGCAGGTCAAGGCAAAACATATCTCTGGACCAACATCTTTCCAGATGCCAAATTGTAATCATCTGCTATAGGCAATGACAGAAAAAACATACTTACAAAAAAGAGTAATCTCTTGTACAGGAAAACATGCAGCAGCTCAACTATATAGGTAGATATCAATAGGCCCCAAGCTGTACTATTTAAACAAAACTTAGGAAACTGAAGAGCAAAGCACCTAACAGAGCTCTTGCTTTATTTGAGTTCCTGTGTTTCCAATACAAGGCAGAAGAATGATATGAAAACCTGTCAGTAAAAAGTTACTTGGATATTTATTTTTAAAGAAATGCAAATCAAGCTAGTGAATGTGTTGTCTTTGCCGGCCACACAGGCATTATTCCGAGCCACTGTCATGTAGATTTGAACCTTTTTTATTGCAGCCCGCTAGCTTTTTTTGATAGTCTTTTTCTGAATTACCTCCATGGCTATGCACTAAGTGGTGGGCAGTAACCCACACAAATACTACATAGGCAGAACCCCTATGGGAGTGGTGGCAAAACCGTCATGTGTTCTACAGGGCTTTCACTGTTGCAGAGATGTCTGAGGACAGAGATCACAGTGCTGAACTAGAGAACTGGAGAGGAGCTTTTCAGGGCAGCCGTGAAGAAGGCCAAAAAAATAAAAGAGAAGCAAAAGAAGAAAAAAAAAGGAAAATATTCTTCTGAACTGTACATCGCTGAGCATTTAACAGTATTTTTAGCAAGGATTCCTATGATATCTGTGGCAGATACACTTTTCTGTATATCCACTCCCAACACAGACATACGTACACTTCAAGACACTGGACAGCATACTGTATTTTTCTGTTGTCAGATCATATTGAAGATTACAACAAGTAACCCCACTAATATATTATTACTGCTATTATTCAAGCAATTCCCTCGTTAGAAGTTATGAAATAAGGATCATGAATAGAATCTGAATAAGCAAATATTTTCTTTGTTATGTTAATGGCCTGGCTGAAGTCCACCAAAACAGGCTTATGTGTGCAACTGATTGCTTTGTTTCAAACCTCTGGATACTTTATTAATACAGGCTAGAAAGAGGAAGCTTTGCAGAGATCTGTTCATTTGATGCTACCTCAGCCAGGAGAAGAGCCCTATCTGAAAACTGTTTTTTAACCAAGACATTCTTACACTAATGAAAATAAATTCATAATTGGTACTTGTAGAAAAAAATTTCCTAGCAACAGGCAATGCCAGAAGTGTCTTTAGGCTTTTTCTGTAAAATAACATATATTTTATGTTTATCAAAGTCTAATCCACTGGCAAGACACGTTTCATATGGATGATCCAGTTATTCTAACAAGTCCTAGTTTCTGTGATATGAAAACTTGCCCAGACAATGAAAACACAGTTGAAGCACAAGCTAAAGCAATGGGTAACGTTTCTAAAGGTTGGCCACTAAATTCTTTCAAGGTACGCCCATCATCTTGATTAAGAAAAAGAATTCTAAATAAAACTTCCTCCAAGACTCACAGCATTTTTTGCCTGATTTGAATGACAAAGCAGTGAGAATATTCTCAGTTTTCTGCCTCCCATTTTGGCGTCCTTGCATTTTAGCCACTCATCCAATCAGCATCCAGGTCTATAGCTATGTTTTCTGAGACTTCAAGCTCTTAGGAATCTGGCAAAAGACCATCATGAACCATTTTTTCCCAAGAGAGATCTGGGCAGACCATGAGGCTGAGTCTCATGAGATGCTCAAACACCTGGAAATGGAGGACATGTAAGTTGGCCAAAAAAATATAACTGCCCTTCAGTCTTGAAAATTTCCAGCAGGAAGCGAGATCATTTCCTGAAGTGTTTAAATGGCAAGGCCTTTTCATCCACAAAGTAGTCCTGTGAACCCTGGGTGTCTGCCATAGCCCTGACAATTTGCTTTGGAAGAAATTCTCATAATCTGATTGCATCCAGCTGGATTAGTAAGAGAAACTATTCCAGATAATCTCTCTTGCCACATGTGATGTTCACCTATTTACATTCACTTACAGTGAACTACCATATGCAACTGATTGGAGCCTACAATTCCTGGTGCTATGGAAATTCAGGCTGGTAAACTCACCAGCAGCCTTCACTTTTGTTTTTGTTTTGTTTTACTGACATGGACTTGGAGTTTGTGAGAGCCTCCCCACTTCCAGCCCTGACACTGCAGCCCTCTGCACAGTTGCACAGGACACATGGAGCTTGAGAAACCAGAGTATGAACTCCTTCACTCTGTGCAACATTTCACATCTGAACTGGACAAGCACACTTGGGTTGGATTTCCTGTCTGTAACTCAGCCTTTTGCCTCTCTTTCAAGACTGACAATGTAAATGCCTACTAGCGTCGGCTGTGATAGTGACACCTTGTAGAGGCATCTCTAAGTGCCTAGTTGGAGTATGACAGCATATTGTTTCACCATACCTAGGTTACCAAAAAAAACTGCTTCCTTCTTTGCTCCCTGCAGCTCAGGGAGGAGTGCAGGGAGTGGGACAGGGAGGAGGAGGAAGGACTGTTGCTCTAAGCATGTAAGGTACAATCAAACACCTGAATCCTCTCCTTTCCCTGTCCTTTACTTTATTCTCAAGCCAGAAGTAGTTACTGTCTTTTTGAGCTCAATGCTAAATCATCAAAGGTGTTGTGCCTGCCAGATTACTCACTGAGGATGGAGTTCATTTGGGTGATGCTCTTCTGGAGCCATTGTCTCCTCAAAGCACGATGCTGACACCACACCAGGTAACCAAATTAGAGAACTAGTTCCCAAGGGTTTGCAGGCTGTGGGATCTGACTCTGCTTTTATATCCTTGTGTAATGCCTAAGTGGCCATAAATCTGGGCTCCCAAATGGAGACATTCCAGCTCAGCTCCTAAGAGGAGCAGGCACAAGCCCTTGAGCTATAAAAGTGCAAACCATTTGATGAATTTTCCCATACTAAAGTTTCAGTTTCCCTTTGGGGCCGGACAGAACCCATGTGTTCAAGGGAGGCATCTGGAAGTAACAAGAGAGAGGAATAAGCCCATGATGTTCCATGTTAGACCTTTCGCCCAAAGCAAATGCCGTCTGTGGTGCCAAAACTGCTGCTTTGCCTGCCACATCCTACCTGCTAGCCCTTTCTTTCTTGCAAGATCCCAGGCTGAAGCTGGCAGAGACAAGTGAAACTCTGAGCCATCCCGTGGGTGAGAAGCTTTCTTCAAGGCAGTTATCCTACTCAGGGAATCTGGCAGTCCGTAAATCACAAGACTAATGTTCTCTGTAAATTAATGCAGAATCAGCCAGGCAGAAAACTCCAGTGGCTGAACATTTCACATTATAAATAGGAGTAGTTGCCTTGTACAACACGAAAAAACCAAGAACAACAGGACATCTCTTACTTTGTGGGTACAAAGACTCCCTCCATGCACCTGAAGAAAGACTCACCTCCGTGCATGCACTGTAATGGTATCATATATTTTATGATCAATGCTTAGGCTTCAAAGACAGAATCAGCTCCTTTTTCTTGGTTGCTCTCGAGTTTGTTCACCTCCTGCACTAGAGAGGGAACAAAGTGTTATCCATTGTTAATCTTTTATCATCATAGAAGAGAAATAAACAGATTTCAATTTAACATTTCCCTGGCTCCAATTCATATGAAAGTGCCATTGAACATCCTAACAGGTTGAGACGTCATGACATACCTAGACCAATGGAACCACCCAAATCTGACTCAATGTTTCTCCAGGGTTGGAGTAGGCTGTCAACAGAATATGTGGTGGGGATGGCAGTGGCTCTGCCCTCCAGGATGGTCTCCTCACCTTCTGCTCAATTTAATCCAATTTCCACTCCCAGGTCTGGCTGTCCAGGGCTCTGGCACAAGTAGAGACAACACTGAGAAAACACTAATTTTAAGACCATTGCTACTCCAGCTGTCTGTATCTTCAAGCAGCAGAAGTCAGCTGTTGAGGAAAGAGGTGTACCTCTGGGAACAAATCAGATGTCTGCTATTAATGAGTCGTATCACTGCTTTTTGATTCTTAAAACAAAAATTGGTAAGCCTTTATGCGCAGTGATGGTGCTTGAGTCACATATGGAAATCTGCATTTTGGGTGTCCCTGAAATCTGTATTTTGGGCCACAGCCTGCTCCACCTGAGACAGTAAGCCACATGGGACCCCCAGCAGATGTAAAAACATATCAGGCCAGAGCTCCCGGAGGAAAAACTGAACAAGTCCTATCGCTTCCATGCCTCCATTGCCTCCCTGTTTTTGTAGCTGCACTCACATCCTCCTAAGCCCTTACCTTTTGTTTTTAAAAAAGCTCTGGACATTCACAGTCAACTGAAGCTCCCCTGACCCTACCATGTGTGCACAACTCTTGCTGGTGCCTGCAATGATGAAGTTAACATCAGCTCAGTGAAAAAACAGATGGACTCTCTACAAATGGGCAAAGTGGAGGCAGAGTGTTTGCATTGCAGAACATCCAGAGAACATGTAACCATGACTCTCTGCTGAGGAATCTGCTCTCATTGCCCATTAGTGGCTCTACTGGTTTACATCAGCTGCCAGCTTGACTCCCTACCTCAAGAACTGATGTGGTGTATGAAGGACCCCAAAGTCAAGCAAACACAGAGGTATCCAACTCCGCTACACTCAAGGGGATTAGGCAACAAAGACCACAGAATTCAAATGCTCCTGCTGTATCATGTCCTGTGAAGCTTCACATGACTCCTGAGGATCAGCAAGGGGCTCCTCAGATCTGGTAGCTGACAAATGTGGTGATGTCACTCTCCTGGGGCCACTTGGGCTGTGTGGCTTTAATTGCAGCATGGGAAATACATGGGAGCCTGCATCCTCCCACAAGATAGGAATTGGAGAGGTAGAGATTGCACCTCAGTAAATCTGATCATTTGCAGATTCATAGGGCACTCTCCTTTATCTTTGAGTGTCATATTTCCCTCAGCACTGGTGCTGCTTCCTCCAAGACTATCGATGAGCACTTCTTAAGGCCTCAGGAGATGAAGTCACTCTATGAAATTGTACACTCTTTAAATCTAAAAGGATACGATATATTGCTACGTTTTATTATAAAATATACATGCCTGGTCCCAAATCTAGCTTTGGAAAACTCCTGTATTCCTTCCCTAAAGGATGAGAACCAAATACAGACTGAAGTCAGGTACAGTGTGGTTTCCCATTGTGAAAACCGGTCTCTTCTGCCATGAAACTAGCTGTCTGTATTTCTACTTAACAAAATCAGGGAGGTGGTGGGGAGGGGGAGGTGGGTTTCTGCACTAGGAACCCAAAATATAGCATTCAGGCTTCCCCTGGTTTGGTTTTCTTCTGCAGCAGTTCCTGAAACAGTCTTCTGAAAAAGGGAAATGGACATTTTCTCAGTGATAATCAAAGAAACCCATGATTTCACAGAGACACTGTGACTTTGGCTGTCGTATGTGTATAATGAGGCAAGCTATAGAAAGACCGTGTCTTTTGCTACTTATGCTTTCAGTATGTCAACATATTCACCTATCTGTACCTTACATCATCCTGTGTATATTGGCTCAAACACAATTATTTAGAAAATCTGTGGAAAAAGCGTGTGACTGAGTAACTGGAATGTGCTATAATCCTAATAGCTCCTAGGTAACCGTACATAGCTCTTAACACAATCTCTTCACACATTTGATTTTGCCACTAAATCCCTCATGCTTTCTTAGGCTAGTTATCCTTACAGGCTGGAGGTCAGGTTGCACCCAGAATGGAAGATTCTTCTCTGATAGCATGTCCAATACAAGGGCGATTCCCTGCCTCCAGCAAGATTTTTAAATGAGATTATTGATTTCACTTTGCAAGTGAATCAAAGTAGATCACCTGACCGAGAGTGCTGGGATTTCATTTGAGGGATAAGGACAAAAGGTGAAAGTTTTTCTGTGGAATGTTGAGCAGAAAAGCAAAGAAAGACTCTAGTTTTGAAACTCTCAGCTCCACCTTGGATATTATCAGAGAAAACAGAGAGCAACAGATCCCCCAGTTCTTTTAGCAGCTAGTTGAGTTGCCATTGCTTAAAAGGTTTTAAGTTTCCCCTTCAGTAAATTCAGCTTATACAAGGTTAACTTCCCTACATTGGTTATCAGATTTAGGAGCTGAAATCTGTAAATCCAAAAGGGCCTTCATCTCTGCATCTGTGGAGCACATGAAAGGAAGGTCAAATGATCTGAAATACAGGATAGCTCCAAAAGGAGGTTCTCCTGTGAGGTTTGCCATATAAATTGCTGCATTCTCTCATAATCCATGCCTTGGGTAAGCTATGGGAGAAATACTCATAAAAGAAGGAAGGCTTATAGGCTAAGGGTAGTCTTGCAAAAAGCAACTCATTTTGGAGAAACAAATATGGTCTCTTCACAAGGGATATCACACACACTGTTACCATGATTGCTGTTGGCTTATGGATCATTTGTACCCCTCAAGCCAGTGCCTGGCACCAAAACATTCATCTCTGGGGTAATGGGCCCTATCAGCAAAAACAGTGATGCCCTCTGTTTTCTAGAGAGATTGACAGAACTCAGGCTCCACAGAGCTGGGCTAGTTTTCCTGCTACAGCACCAGTTTACATCAAAGGCATGATGGTGTCTTCTGCCAGATTGAAGGTAACACCTTTCGATGCCTGTTTCTGTTTAGGGAATGCATGTAGTTCTCTCCAGGCTCTGAAGAAAGGAGACTAAACTCAGCCAGAGCAGCAGCCTGGCCTGCCTCAAGCACAGCCCCATGTTAGTAAGTCAAAATAACTACGTTCCCGGACAAACTCTTCCATAGGTATAAATGGGAGGGAGGGCGAGTCTTAAACTCTTAAATTTCTACAGGTCACTAGGTGAGTCACTTCAGACTCCTGGGATTCAAATCTATGGCACATATCCAGGCTGCAGCAAGAAAGCCCAGGGCATAAAGAGGGAGAGGCAAGCAGAGCTGTTGCTCTTTCAGCTACTCTGGCTGTTGTGATCCTGGCTCTGTTCCCCAGCATAATTTCCATTACCTTGAAGAATGATCCAGATGACTCCAGTAACATGATCAACAGAGTGAGAAAGAGGCAGAGGTGATTCAATATGTTGGTGTCATGGAGGCATAAATGTATTGGTGTTTCTCAGTAGTTCCCATTCTTTCCAGTTCCTGTGCAGCCAGAGGGACTCTGAGCACCAGCCCGCCTTGCAGTAACAGAGACAGCATAACTCCCCTTAAAATATTTTCTGTAACTGCTGTTTTTGGCCACTGATAGCTCCCTTTAGAGAGGGCAAACCCAGAAATGCTCCACTGTTTCACATTGCTGTGCATTAGAAATAACATCTTCTGGAACCGGGGGATTTAATTTCTACACAAACTTATTGGGTTGTATATATTTTTGCTCTTTAAAACTTTCATCTGTGGAGTGTGAGACAAAGGCATAGGTAAAAAATCCCTGTTATTGCCTACAGTTTTGTTTGGTGATGCTTCTGCTTTGCACTTTGCTTTTGCACTGTGATTTACAAACTGATCAAATAATTAATTAATTTACTGATTACTCAAATCATGTAGCATATTGAGCTTCATTACAAGTATCCAGAAAACATTTCTATTCAGATAATCCTTTATGGCCTTAATGTTAGAGGATCAATTTGTCTCACAATGAAAGAGAGGTCAGAAATTCAATGCAGTGTAACACTCTGTTATTCCACTTATTATTACGGCAACACGCTATGGTACCACAAGTGTTAAGACTTGCATAAACATTCCAGTTTGAAATCTTATTTTTAGAGATCAGCAGCTCAGTCATAAAGATTTGCTGTAGGCAGAACTTGTCATGCAAATACTCAGCCTAGAACTAATTTTCTTTAACATGTTTTAACATCTTCCAAAACAAACAAAGACTCAGCACTTTTAAAAACACAGTCCTCTGTATCTTGATCAAAAGACAGGACTTGATTCAACAACGAACAGTCGTAGTTTGAAGCTAATATAAAGTATGGTAAGATTAAGTGAATAGAGTTTCTCTAGAAGTAAACTAGAGTAGCATACTGGTAGATCAGGCTCAAATTCACTTTGTTTATTAGATGCTCTATTAGAGCCTCTACTAGATTTTACTTTAACACCAGCTTGAATCCAGCTGAACTCTGCTCCTCATAATAACCTGTCTGAAAAGGATGGAAAACCTGATTTATAAAAATCTGTTTCCAGATGATCATACGTCGTTTACTTAGGCATCCAACAATTCTTCAAAATTGTCTCAGCCAAGATAAGTTATGTGAGTGTATCTCACATCTCATGTTCTCATTTATTCAAAATAAAAAATCACGTTTGAGGGATAACACCTTGTGTTGAACACAAAACAGGGCTGACTTCAAATAATCTGAACACTGATCTTGCTTTCTCGCTAAAGCAGGGCAGAGTGTTTTGCATTTTGTTCAAGATCTTCATAAACAATTATTTAAAGGCACCAAAAGCAATGAACAATGAAAAACTCCAGAAAACATACTATACTGCTGAACTTCAGACCTGTGGTCCTTTTTTGGTTCTCCTCTTGTGAAAAAGAGAGAGAAAGAGGGCCTGTCAGTGACTCACTTCAGAAGAGCTTTGTGATGTTGTCCAGCTGAACCATGTTCTGCAAAACCTTGTTTTCCTTCTCCAGCTATTAAGAAAATGTACACGATTTCAGATGTAGGAGGCCTCAACTGGACAGATCTTCCTTGAGAATCTGTAGGACAAACATAAGCACGAGTATTGCTACCCAGAGACCTGCTTGAATTTGCAACAAACAACAACAGCGTGTTTGAAAACAGCTTTAAGCTGAAGAATTTTACTTTCCTTTCAGTAGTAACCACACTCCTCTGGGGGGTTTCCACCAATGTGAATCTCACAGAAGGTGTATGTATGTATGTGGTTTTTACTTCAACTTCTGCCCAACACCAACAATCTTGACCGTGTCTGTCAGGGCTGTGTCCACCTGCGAATGCCTTTACCCTTGTCGCCACCTCCACAGATGACATCAATAGAAAAGCATCTCTTGTCCTCAAAACGTAGCCAGACAAAATCTCAGATGTAACAGAAAAACTCCAAAACATTACTGCATCTCCCAAGAGCATTGAGGTTGATGGGAAAGAGAAGGAGAGGGGCAGAAACTACGATCATGCAGCATGTCCCTGGATATATGGGCTAACTAACTGTACTGGTATGGCTTCAACTGGACTATTTTGTTCAGTTTTGGACTCCCAGTATAAGATGGATAGTAATAAACTGGAGAGAGAGCAGCAGAGAACTGCCAAGATGATCAGGGTTCTTAAGCATATGGGCAAAAAGTGGCAGAACTGAATTGTTTCATCTGATAAGAAAAAGACTAAGGGATGATTTAATAGTAGTCTACAACTATTTTTTGGGTATTTACACACACAAAATAACCCAAAACCTTGGTACTGCCAGGTGATGCAAGGGGCAACAACTACAGATTGTGGCTTGGATGGGCATTAGAAACAAAACCCAGCATTACTGTGGGATAGTACAGGTTACCCAGAGAGGTTGTGGAACCACCATCCTTGGAGGTTTGTAAGACTTGGCAAGACAGAGCCATACCTAACCTGGCAAAATGATGGTGCTAGTTCAGGACGTTGGACAGGATGATCTCCAGACATTCCTTCCAGACAACATTTCTGTCACAAACTATAAGTCCTGTTAATTGACAGTAACTGAAACAGCTTATAAAAGAACTGTGGTTGCTCACAGGGGATGAAAAAATGTCTCTGCGATTATGAAAAATGTACTCTAGACCCTCCAAATGCATAAAGGCCAAACAAAGAAAATGCACTTAGATAAAAGAGAGAGTTTTCCTTTCTGGTAATGTTGCCTTAGGAAGTTTAAGGTCATCAGATAATTTTAAGAGGACAAAAAGTAGCCTCATTAAAAATGGAGTTTTCCGTATTTCCTGCTCAGAGTTGGAATGTAAAGTCCCAATTGTACAAGGTTCATAGAGAAGGGGTTTTTTACATGGTACAATACCTAACACATACTGGGGGTTAAGTATACTTTTAAAGGGATAGCTTTTCAGCTTTACAGGCAACTGCTTTGGACACCACAAAAGATACTTCATTCACTTGGAATATAACTCCTATGGTTACTTCCAGAATAATCTAGGAACCCTGAATTTATTTGTCTTCCACTAGGCAAAGTTCTACAGTCAAATTTGAATCATCTCAAGGCTTCTGAGAAAGTTTGTTTAAAATTAAAACCATATATAAAGAAAAAAGTGAAAAAAAAAAGAAAAATAATGCCATTTAGCTAGCCAAGAAATATGGCATTTCCTTAATATATCTGAAGTTTCTTGTGCCACTTCTCCCTGTAGATGACTTTAATGAGACATGTTTACATCTTTTCAAACCCACTCTATTTCCTGCATTTCCAGCTGCAATCCACGGTTCATGTTCAGTGGTAACATTAGATTGTCCAGAGTTGTCATTATACGACCATAACCAAATATTTCAAAGACTCGTAGGTAAGTGGGAAGGACAGTACCTCTTGTATTTCACAGAATACCAGTTTAGAAACGAACCTCAAGGATCATCTGGTTCAACCTTCCTTGGCAAAAGCATGGTCTACATAAGATGACCTGGCACCCCGTGTTTGTTCACTGTTTGCCACATGTGTGCTGCGTGTTATGGACAGTATAAAAGGCTACAGGAGGACAGCAGAGAGGCTGGCTGCTTTAGACCAGTGTGCAAGTGAGGAAGGGGGGCAATAGAGAGCAGGGAGCCTTTAGGCTGGCTGGGGACTCCCAAAAGGGAGACTTGTCTGTAGCAAAAGGACTCACAAAATAACCTGCAGGGTGCTAGCGAAAATGACACTTTCCTCAAGTGCCAGAAGGGACCATGCAAGTGGCTCAAAGCTCCACAATAGGAGCAAGAGAAAAAAAAACAGATCTCACGGGCAGGGAGGAAAGATTTTTTTTGTGAATGCTGGGTAAAGAAACTGTCTCCATCAGAAGATCAGAGTATCTCTCTGTCAGAAGTTACCTTGCTCTCATCCGTATTCTCATTAGAGACTAGACAGCCTTTTGATATATCAGGCATATTTCCTTCAAGGAGAAGGTGCAGGTGGATCTGCATCTCTGATGCCTCTGAGCATCTGCATTTCATGTCAGCACAGCTTAGAATGCTCACTCTCAGTCACAACACTGACTAAGGGGTTCATACCATTAACACTAAGTGAGCATTTCCACATTGTTTAAAAAATGCAGCTTGGCTATTTTTGAGAACTTTCCCAGAGATGAAAAATCATGATTTCTGTGGAGGGAATTTGTAGCATTTCTCGTAAAACATGTGGACAAGTCATTATTACCATATTGTTAGCCATTCACTGCAATGGGGTTTGCTGTATGCGTGGCTTGACAGAGAATCTGTGGTGCATTCAGGAATTACACACTGGCCTATTACACATGCAAGCCTAAGTCATTTCTCTGTTTTTCACTCTAAGAGGATTATTAAAGCATCTCTATGACATTATAAAAACATTCAAAAAGGATGCTCCTATGTGCTAGTCTGCAGATTGATTTCACTCAGGTTTCTTTCAGACTCTCTTCTATTTCATGTTTGATTTATTAAAAAAAAATCAGCGGCTGAACAATTCTGGGTTGTTCAGCAGTAACAAACTAGGACAGACTGGAATGAAGGTACTGACACACTCTTAAGAAGAATTCGCACTGCAAAAATCCAAGAGGATTTTATGCATGAACCTTAATAAGGCTATTTACAGATGATGAAACTCTACTGTCAGCATACCTTTAAAGTTTCTCTGTATAAATATCAACAATCCTGCTGGACAATTGGTGAGACGTTAGGAGGCTTATGGCGTGCTGTGCTGTAAACCTATCTAGTTTTAAAGAGCAAATGACTCATTTAATAGATATGGTTCTGTTGAAAGAACATTCTTCAGAGCTTAGCAAGAAGTTTAAACCACATTAACATTAGAAATCAATGAGCCAAACCACTGTGGACTGCTGAGGTCATGGTTAATAAAGAATGACTTCAATTTTATTTTCATATCCTGTTTTTGGTCTAATCACTTGACCTCATTTTAAAACATGGTCTGGATGTAATTCACCATTCCATACAAAGAGACTGATTCTTTTTCCCAGTTTTACTCTCTTCAGTAATTTCTATTATATTAAATCTGATTTACACTCGAGGAACTGAATACATTTTCTGACATTTTTAAAGAAATCAGCCACCCAGCTCACAAAGCACAGTCTGATTTAATGGTGCCATTTGGAGTTCTTCTGGCTACATGATATGCAGCTTCTGTTGTCTATGTAACATTAAAACATGTAGGAATGAGCCCATTGTTTGCTTTCTTCTTCGAATGGCAGATTACTCATTCCTCATTGTCCAAGCAAATGTAGACTGTAACTGATGGAACAGCATTTCCCTCATCGGAAACAAGGTTGCCTCTGGTCTGTATGCAGGCTGAAAGCATGCTGAACATATTTATATGTTAATTAGAGCTTATGTTTAAAATAACCTACTCATACACAAGGATTTCAGCAAACAGGCTTTGAATTGTTCAAGTACTGAGCCACCTTGAAGCTCCTTTTTAAGCTTCCTGACAGGAGAAGGCACAGAAAAGAACAAGATAGCATATTTGTACCTTTACAAAACCCCACGTATTTCCTAAAAAATGAAGATATTGCAAGTCTAAAAGAGCTTTTTGTATTGGCTTGTTTTTGAGAAACTCAACTCTTAGCAAACAAAAGGAAGATCAAGAATCCACGAGCTGTGGCAGAACACAGTCAACCTTGAGCACAAATAGCCTAAAGATGCTCTTGTGCTAGAATATACTTCCTTGGGCACTGCTCTTACACACAGGAGAGACATTTTGTGTTGTAAAGAAACACTGTGTCTTCGGTTTGGGAAAGGAATATCCATCATCTTGAATAAAATGTCTATGTAAAGAGAAAAACACAGCACTGACGACAATGTAGATAGCTCAGGTTTCCACCAAAAAAAAAAAAATCCTTCAGAAAATATTATCTATCAAATTTATGCCTGAGATGAAAGCAAGGCTACAGTGCTAGTGGTAACATGAATCTCAGATGACCAGACTACTATTTACTACTGGACAACTCTGGGGTCACTTATTTATTTATCTGAGTGACAAGAGCTGTTAATGAAAGAATAGTCACACACTTTCATCAGTTAGTTGTTTGTAAGGAGAATCAAAATAAAAAACTCTCTATCCTGGAGCTCTTTTTCCCTTCTTTTTTTTTTTTTTTTTTGAAGTGTTTCCCTGATGAAGATTTGGGAAACCTGCTAGATACAGTTACTTTGGAAATACATATTCCTGCCTGGTTGCTTTACCCATATCTTCAGAAACCTAGCATTGTGTAAGACAGCGAGTGACTGCAGAGTCTGCAAAATAGCAAAGATTTACATTGCAAGGCTGGACGAAATTGTACTGGCCTTGCTTTCTGTTTTGTAGCCACTGGAGCAAACAGTGCAGGAGCACAGACAGCAAAACGCTTAGGCCCTGCCACTCTATGGCTTTGTCTAAACCTAGCCAGACCTCTCCCTGGCTGGCCAGACTAGGCACCTACTGCAAAGTTTTTCCTTCGATGCTGAATTCTCCTTGAGGGAAAAACCAAGGGAACAGGGTGAGGGAGAGAAATAAAGGAAGTACAAGAAATCAAATGAAAAATACAACTTGTGTGCATAGAGAAAAGAGCTGAGATCAAGATTCATATTTACTTTTGGGTTGAAAGACATTATTTTTCTTTTAGTCTTTGCTGTGGAAGAAAGAAGATGGGATGAAGAATACCTTGTTTTGGCAATAATTAATGGTTCTGATGGTTTCAAATTGTACAACAATTCCTGAGTTCAGTGACTTCCTTATATCATAGAACCAGTCAGCACAGAGCTCAAGAAGTGCTGCAGCAACATAATGCACATAGCAATTGTCTTTTTTTCTGTATTGAAAGCTGTTTTCCTAAACAACTGCTCTACAATTAGCTAGTTTATATTACAAATATTCTGAACATTTTCCCACATAACTGGATTTTAGGCACAAAAAAAGATGAACTATTTTGAGAATTTATATTGGATAATACACAGAGGACATAAATAGCTTCTGTATAAAGCTATCAGATGCCTAAACCAAGTATGACTACTCTCTCAGGAAAAAATACTAGAAATTATCCCTGATGTTAGTAATAGTGGTCTCGGAAAAAAAATATACCTAGTACAGTCCACATTGAGATAAATGTCTCAGTAAGGATCCCTTCAACAGAGATCTGCATATAAACCTTGATATGTCACTTCAGGAGCAGAACATTTTGTAATTTTCCCGTGATTGCTGTTTGTCCCTTTTACAGAAGTAAACATCTGCGTTGGCTCATGTTTGACTTCTGCATCTCAGTACTTAACAGCATGGCCTGCTGTGCTGGGAGGACTTTGTTGACATTTATAACGCTTCCACATTATTGTTTTAATTCAGATCACAAACACCTCTTTGAAGTCAATTTCCCAATCACCGCCACTTACTCGGCTTGGGATCATACAGAATGGCCTAAGAGCACGACGCTTTCAGATGAAGCTAAGCCAGAGCCCACCTAACACGATTTCAGCCACTAAAAGGCTGGACTGGTCATGGAACTGGACAAGGAAGAGCCTGAAGGATCTCCTCCCACGCCCAAAACCTAGGTTAGCACCACTCTAAATTTTCCAGTGCTCCACACTAGTTGCTTATGTAGACTTAGTCTTTGCCTTCATGTGTATAAAATAAGAATTTTTGTGATCAAAATGCTTCCAAGAGGATTATTCTTAAAAAGCCCAGTTAATTAAAATGTTCAATTAAATGTCCTCTACCTATGCCAAAACTGTATTATGGTCTCTGATAAATACTGAATTCCTATGTCATTAAAACAGTAACAGCCAGACTAAAAACTTTTCCCCAGGATGAGGGTTAATTAAGGAAGAACCATGTGCTGCTGACACAAAAGTGTCAGCAAAAGAAATAGGAGATTTGTAGACAAAGTTTTCTGTCACTTTTGGAAATCAAGCATTTTCAGTTGGATGAGAAAAATAGCAAAGATAACTACTGAAAGTCCTTTTTGTGCACAGTTATAAAATGCCGGTTTTCAATAACTGTGCGATAAAGAACTAAAATGAAAATTAGACTATAAACTCTTATACAAACCTAATGGTGTCCCTTCAGAACAAGCTTATCCTCGAGTTCATTTCAGCTAGCACAGCTTTTCAAAGGGGACAGACCAATCCTCAAAGAAACATGTTCACAGACAAATTGCCCAAGTTGTTCCACACAGTTATTTGGCAAGGTCTCCAGCCAGATGGGATTGCTAATGACTTCTGTAAGGTGCTTAAATCGGAAGCTAGTGTAACACATGACTGCCATGTTTAATTACCCTGTTAATGCAGCTTAGTGGATATTGTTTGTATTTTTCATCAAAACCTCTGACTTTTACATACCAAAGACAAAATAGTCTTTTTCATTTCAATGTAAGGATACCAAAGCCTTGATTATCTACCCATGTATAACTTTTTCTAAAAGGAGTCTCTCAGAACAATTGTTACAGCAGTGGCAGACATTTGTTCAACTTACAAAACATTTCTCAGCCAATGTGCAATAACAATGGACACAGAATTTTACTTGCATGTGTTGAATAAATTTTTTAATTATTCAATGATCTTCTATAGGTTTGCTTGAATGCAATCAGTGGCTGAAAGAAAACTGGGATACAACTAGGATATTTTATTTTTTCTCTCAGGACAAGTCAAATGTACTTATTACCTTCACTTCATTTTGAAAAAGTGTCCTTTTTTGATGTCAACTTTAACCTGAGCACCGTACACAATGCATCTGACATATGCTTGCTTACACTGCAATCCTCAGGTCCTCAGTTGCTGGCACAAAAAAATGGCAAGCTATTTCCTGCTACAGTAATATAAGGTATTATGAGAAAAGCAGACTCCTTTTGAAAATTTGCCATAGCATGTATATTTTGGTAAAGCAGGTTTTTTTCTCCTAGGCCACCAATCAATGCCTACGAACAGCCAAAACAGCTTTTGTTCACTGACTGGTGAAGCTACCTCCTCAGTTCCAGGACAGGACACACCAAAGAAATTAACTGTGATAACGCTGACAACCCCTCATTGGTAAAAAGGGATCATGAGAGCTCTGGGGGGTTGGATTGTCTCTGGATGATGAGCTTAGAGATTGGGCTGAACAGAAACTCGAACTATTACTGATAACAGTGATTACAGATAATACCAGATAAAATAACTCAGGTTTAGATTTTTAACATTTATTAAAAAAGCAGGATGTATGTTCATTTCAAATTAAACAGTTAAAAATGTTAAAGCATACAAACAAATCAATTGTGTACTAGCAGCATCCAATTGTTAGAATTTTCTAGAACTCCTCAGTACAGTCTTGGCAAGCTAAAAATATTACAACTTGCAACCAACTGACCTCACCATAGTGCAGATAAAACAAACTTTATAAAAACAACAATTTAAGGTTAAATAAGCTTAAATAAAGGTGTTAAATACAAGACACTTGATCAAAGCTTCTGTACAAAGATAAACAAATTTGGCATTGTACAATTGATTGGCTGGCTCACACCATACATGATTTCAATAGTTAAGCAGTGTAATTGTTTAGCTGAACATCAACTATACAAAAGTAACTGAAGTTGGGAGAGGGCTAATCCCAGTGAGCCATTTACAAGGCATGTGTATTTTTAGAAAATCAGAACACTGTTTATATTCAGGCACCATTTGTTCCTGCAAATAAATAATCTCTAATGTATCTGCATCCAAACTAGTGTTAAACACATCAGTGCTAACATTTTATAAACACAGCTCTGTGACTATTCACTATACCTCCATTCTTATTGCTATGACAATGTGGACTGTGGAAATAAAACTACTGTACATACAAAAAAATAGAGCACCTTTTAAACATTAAAGTATATGTCTGGTTATTCTTTTTATCTTACAATACTGAAGCCCAAGCTAATGTAAATTGCTTTAACATCTTCACCAGCGCACCTGAAATGCAGGAACTAAAACCCCAAATATTCCTCTTCAGGCAAGCCCCAGCCAGAGCAACTTCTAAAAATGTCTAAAATGACACTAAGGATTTTTTACATTCATCTGCACACACACAAATATCTGCTATTCTCTGCTTTCCTCATACAGATTTAAAGACAGATTACCACAGTTCTCTCTCCTTTTCAAACGAATAAAGCTGGATAGAGAATGTAGCAGAAACACCTAAAATGGATTGTGAACACAGTGAAATTATTACCCTGCTAATTCAAAAAATACAGCTGTTACATTGTTCAAATAAGTATTTTCCAGGGGCCCACCGATTAAGATTTTTTGTCTATCGTACTGAAAAACCATTCTGTAAATTTTCTCAGTTGAGCAGCTGCTGTTTGAGACTCCTCCTGAAGTCTCATGTTATCTTGTCTCAGGTGCTGTACCTCTGCTTGGAGAACTGCCTTGTCCTGTTTTTCCTGGTTAACAAAGATACAAGTTGAGTAAAGTGAGTAGTTGTGATGACAGCATTTATTTTTGTTGTTAATATTTCTACACAAGTCATACAGACATATTTTGTTGAGCTCCCTAATCCACTAACTAACTGCAAGTTAGTTCCCCAAATATGCTCCTACTACGTCTTTCACAAGCTAACAAGAAAACTAGATATTACTTTAATAGAAAAATTATAGGAGTTTATTCCACTTAACAAAAAAAGAATCAAGCACTAAAAGCATAAGAAAGTTTTAGCTAGAATAAATCAAATGTGAGAGCCCAAATTGTAAGGAATTGATTTCAAGCACATATTAAGGAAGAAAAATACCTAATTTCAAAATTTTCCCTTACATGATTACTTTCTCACCAAAGCAGTCTCATTTCTATCAGTCCTGGCATTTTGTCCAGCTCAAAAATTAGACAGCAATTTGAGGCACAAAGCAAGTCATTGTTATATGACCAAGAAGGCAACAAGGATGACAAATCTAGAGTGCTAACCATAACCCTATCCTTTGTTTAATCCAAAGTACCATAAATGAACATAAAATGCCTCATTCTTTCTGGAGTATGCCTAAATTTATTCTGGAGTAAAGACCCACAAACTAGTTAGCCTTGCCAGTTTGTTTGCATAACCATTCCTACAGGACCTTCTGCACCTCAGTGTTCTGATCGACCACTGAGCTCTACCAATCAGCAACTGCACTATCTAATTTAACTGATGCACTTATTTCAAGCCCTTGATGAACTCTGTGTAAAAATAAAACTATTAAAACTGGAGAGTAGTTATATTGCTAATGGTCTCTTACCTTTCTCAGGTCGGTTTGTAGTTGCCGGAGGATGACTTCTAGCTGGTTTACTTTTCCAGTCAGAGTACTAGGAGCATGTTCCCTGTAAAGTAAACCACTACCTTCACTCTGAGTTAGTTAAAAACATTTTCTTCTCAGCTTTTGCAGGAGTAACACTTTTAGTAATAGCAAATCAAACCAATCAGTTACGAAAACAGAGACAAAATCAGCATCAATTACTATTACAGACTATTACAAAATGAGCAAAAGACTATTACTAGAACATAAATCCAATCCTGCAATATCTGAAATATGACACCGCCTCTTATGCAAATCAGGCAGAAGTTACAATGATTTTAACAAGGAATGCTTTAGGACTTATATGCACATACCCTGACACTGCAAGTCACACTCACTGCTAAATGGTGTGCAGGCACATTAGTTAACAGGCTGCTTTCTGATAAGGACTGTACTAATCTGAGGCAAGCTGCTGCAGCAATTACTGCAAACCAAAAGAGCTGTTAAGAGTTCTTTTGTCTCGTGTGCAGTAGTGTCATTTCAGTAAATGATAAACCTATGGCTTTATGAAGACAAATATTTTGTTTAAAGGTCAAAACATGATATATTGCCACAGGTTAATCAAATGCATGGCTGAAGGAAAATCCTGAGAATAGCTTCTGCTTTCTGAGTGACAATGAGCACTGTGGGAGATAGTTTCATGTACATTATAGATGCAGTTAGCCATCATGTGAGTAATTGTGTCTAAAGGAGAAAAGGTGAAGAGAAAAGCTTTACATGCAAAGCTGAATCAGCTGCTTCATGCAACTGCACAAATCCAACAGATTTGCCGATCCTAAAAGGGGAACATATTTAACAGTCTTTTCCAGTCCTTACTGATCATTAGACCGGGGAAAGATATGGACTTAGAAGTCATTACAATAAATGCGCTTTACCGTGTAGGCAAGCTAATTTGTGTAAAATTGGTTCAAATTAAAATGTGATAATCTAACAAGCAAGAAGACTTTTCCCTCCATTTCCCGTTCTTCCACTCCTGCAACTGAAGAGCAAAACTAATCAAAGATGTGTTTTTCTTCTAAAGCGTGCTACTGGACAGATTGTACTGCTGAATCTGTGCTTTTAACAACTACACTCCTCAAAGCAGGAAAGATGGGGGGAGGGGAGGGGGAAGAATAATTTCTCCCAGAATACTGCAAAGAATTTGAAGACCTAGGTAGTTTGGCATAAAATTTTCCTGCAGTCCTCACTTACAGGTTCTCTTATTAATTTATCTCTGTATAAATGAAAAATGATGGGTTTGCAAGTAGCAAATAGTTGCAAAGATAGGCAGGAAAACCTATTTCAAGATCTGAGTCACTTGCTGCAGATAAAGTTGTTGCATACTACAGAGCTGAGCTCCTGTTATTGGTTCTAATCAAATGAAATCTGATATAAGAGTAACACAAATTATTCTTGTAAAGGAGGAATACAGTGAAAAAATTTGATTATCTGAAACTCTGCATCTAACTGTGCTCTGCATTAGAGGCCTATTACAGTGAGAGAGCTTTATCTGACGATACGACAAATTTTCTAGACAGAACTGCTCAGAATTTGATTCCAGGAAACAACATTTTTCAAAATTAGAGACAATCTCATCAGTCAAGGTAACAGGTCTGCCATCAAACAGCTGTGAAACATGCATACAAGAAATCTGACAAGCAACATAAAGAGAAAATCTCTCCTTAAAATACTTCCATAAGAAATATGCTTTAATTCTGACATACCCAGCAGCCTCAAGGAAATCTTTTCCATCTGGGGGACTCTCATCCAAAGGTAACTCTTGTGTTCCTTCCAAGCCCTGTGCTTGCTGCATATCATTCAAGGTGCAAAAAGATGCTACTCCCTGATCTGTAAAAAAGCAACATAAGGATACGTCTAAAACTGGACAAAATAAAGAGCTATATTACAGCCATCATCCCAGTACAGTTAGCGAAATGGATGTAGGTTTCTACATCTCAGCTTTGAAGATAATCAGCAGATGTATGTTCCAACTAGTTGGCTTCCCCACACCTGCATCCAAAGGCAACCCCAAAGCAATTTTTCATGTCTATCAGCAGTATAACAGCTTTGTCTGGACCATTTAATGCTGATATGAACAGTAAATTGGTCTTGATGAAATCTGCAGAAAACCATTTCAGAATTCAGGGCCACAACCAATGACAATAATAGTTCAGCAAACAGGTCTGTACTTTTCCATGGATTTAAAGCCTTCAGATTCCTCAGAAATCTGCTATGTTTATTTCGTACTGCTTTACTGTCTCAAGCATTTGCAGAACCTAATGGTAATCTGCACACTTGAAAAACAATAAATTCACACTATTTTTACCAATTGAGTTTTTAGTACATATATTACTAAGGCAAGCTATTATCTGCATTGAATTCGAGTAGAACATAATCTAACAAGCACAGATGTAATTACCTATGGATATACAGTGTGGTTGCCAAAATACATCAGTCACCACATAATAGAAGTATGCCATGCAAATCATCATTGCACAGAACAGGAGTAAATGATGCATTCATTAGGATTTAATTTCTCTTCTTTAAAAAACCAAAATCCATATTCTGTGGAGATTGATTTAGCTTATTTCTGCCAAACAAAATCCATGTCTGTAGGCTTGTATGAATTCTGGTGACAACATGCCTGCCTTGCCCTTTGTCCCCTTGCTCTACCACCCCACAAGGCCCAAAGCTTGCACTGTCATGCAAACGTGCAAAACACAGGAAATATTAAAGAAAGTTTACAAAAGGCAAAAGTCATCAATCCCAGACCATCACCTAGAAACGGCGTGTGATGACAGAACGGCCCAAATTCTTCATCTGAGTCAAAACCTGGAATAAGATTTAGAACGTTCCTATAAACAAGAGAGTCCATCTCCACTGGAGCAGCTGTGGCCCTTGTGTACAGCGCACACAGTGGGATGTTCCCAGTGCAGCTCATGCTGGCGCTCACTCTCAGCCTCGCCAGGCCATTTTTACACAATACCAACATCACAGTAAAGCACGAGGTGTCACACCCCATGTCTCTAACAGCAATACCCAGTGTTGCGACACAGCATGACAACCTGGCACGATACGTAAGAGGACAATCCTTCAAACTCTAAGGACACAAACAGCGAATACAAGTCAGATCTTTTCAACCAGGGAGGACATTTTAGTTTAAAAGTTTTACCAATCAAACATAGGAAATCACTAAAAAACTCCTTATTGATTTAAAAACATTCCTTCAGTTTTAAGGGATATCAGATTGTCAATTCATTCTCTAATACAATGAGGAAAAGTTGCATGTCTTATTTTGTTCAATTTTAAAGACTGCAGCTCATTTCTCCTGCTTTTATCCTTATTTCTGACTAGTGATAGATCTCAGCAAATATGAACGTATTCTCCATATCTGCTGACAATAAGAATATAATTTTAAACACATAATCAATGACATCATTTACAGATTTGATACCTATTAAGTTAAATAGATTTACTTAGCATGGATAAACCAAAATTAGTTTCCCAGATCAAACACAGTATGTAGGCCAGAAACAAGAGATTGTAAACAAGCAGTTGCAAGTACATAGCTAATTATTGATTTCACCTTTATACTATTCACGTTTATTATCACTTAATAGAAAAAAAGCCAGCAACAAATGTTATGCTGTTGCTATTTTTACTATGGCCAACAAAACCTGACATGTGACATTGTGTCTCAGAGGTAATTCTACTGCAATATGAAAAAAAAATCCTCATTTTTCCCTCTGCTGACTAAGCTTAATTAACAAAACTGACCACTTGTCTGGTTTATTTGTTGGCTGAGAAAGTGTTTTGTCAGTTTGATCTCCTCAGCAGTATTTTAGAGCATCTTTTTCTTGATGGATAAAAGCAGGTGCAAAACCAGGTACACGCAGCCGTTAATGAAATCACATTATGCCAAGAGCAAAATCTTCCTATTGATTTTTGGTTTATTTGTTTTCAAAAAAATTGGCTTGAGCCTGTATTAATGAAAATGAAATCAAAGTTACCTTGAAAAACATCTAGTTTTTATAAAGAAAAATCAAGTGTATTTCTGGGTATGATGTGTAGACCTAAGTTCTGCTTCCTACAGGGACACCTCTTACTCAGTTGAAGAGATATGTGCATACTAACAGAAGAAAATACATGTAAATCTGAGTTCTTATTTTTAACTGGGATGTCCCTGCCAAACTCCAAACAGAACCCATACATAGAAAATTATTTGCAAAAAATATACTGGTCTTGATATCAAAAGTTTAAACAATAGTTAACTTAGCAAGACCAATGCTGATGAGACAAAAAATCATATCTTAATTTACAGTAACAGTCATACAGTCATACAGCTGGAACTACTAAGAATTTGAATCTGTATTTCCATTGTTGCAGACCACTAACAGAGGCCAGAAAAAAATAGACAATTTTGATGTACTGGAATGAAGAAAAGGCTAAAGTGAGTATAGTGCATGAAGCCACCACTCTCTCATTGTTAAGGTAAAGTCTACCCACAAACATATACTTACATATGCACTGAAGCAAAAAGAATTACGTGCACTAGAAATGACCAAATGTTAACTAAATATTTTCATTTTTTCTTTTTCTAGCACTTTAATGCATCACTTTGATTAAAATAATTATCTGTCATGCTGAATGCTTCAGTTCTTTGTCATTATGTTATGTGTAGCATTACTTGCATTAAGCTATGAAGATTTTAAATCAAAGTATTAAAATAGCATTAATTATAGTAGCACAGATGTTTTTGCAAAGATAAATTGGCATTAAGAAACATTGCATTCTGACTGGCACTAGAAGACGTCCATAAAAATCACCTGGAAAACAGCTGAAACCACCGATCCTAATGAACTAAAACAGAGACATTAGAAGGACTTTCTTAAACCCACAGTATGACTTATCAAACACTAAACAGCATTTTAAAGCATAATAAACCTAGTTTGAAGTAGCACAAATAGTACAAAGTTCTATTCCTAACAATATTCAGTATTTATATTTGTGTCAGTTCTTTTCTGTAATTACAGTATCAGATATGGACATCCAAAAAGGCTTCTCCTTTTGCTCCCCAAAACATTGAAAAGATCCAAAAAAAAGCCATTAGCAACATAACACACATGCTGAAAGCCCGCCCTTCTTCCCTAACTTGGAGATAGGAGAAGGAAAATAGAAAAAAAATTAAAAAATTAATTATCTTACTTTCCCTTAGTCTTTTCTGAGATTTCTTTGCTTTCCTTTTTCAAATTCATCTTTCCAATTTATGCTGTAAATCCCCATATCTTTACTCAGTTGACCATGCCTTCTTTTTGTTTCTACAACCTCTCCTTTTTCACCCCAACTACCCTCCCTAAAACCCTACCTCTTTTGCTGTACTGTCACATCCAGTCCTATCGATTTTTTACTGTTTGCTTCAGGGATGGATACAAAAACATTACAAGAGTGTATTTCTATCATGTCAACTGCCACCTGGTTACTCTCTCTCTGCAGCTGCAACAAAATAAGAGAAGGGAACTGGAAGTAGCATATCCATGTATGACAGAAATAGTAGGATGCTCCTTGCTACTGACTGGGCTGACTTTAGCGTGCATCCTAAATATCATCTCTGGATAAATATCAGAGTTAAAACTATGTCTTGCAAAGGAAGGCAGCGTGAAGACTTAAAACAATGCCACAGCTTATAGGCGCTGACTCGCAACAGAGGCAGCTCAAGAAAAAACCATTCACTGCAGCTTCTGGAGCCTGTGGAGTTAATGCCTGCACAGCTCTCCATTACACTGTGAAGACCTGTCTTAGGAGTAACGGAAGATTTTTCAGGAAAAGTTTGAAGTAGGTATTCAGCTTCCCACAGAAGTTCTTGCCAAGCAAAATTAAATCCTCACAAAGTGAAAAGCGTTATCATCATAGTTTCAATTCTAAAAAAAAAAAGTAATGGCTTCTCCCACTCTCATAGACCAGAGTTTAAAACCGACTGTTCTACACAGGACCAAGGCTTCAGCTGAATTAAAGCTAATACTAATAAACAACCCTGTCCACTGCTCATTTGAGGGGAGAGAAGAAAGCAAAAAATAAGACCGCTGTTCTTGTTACACTCAGAAGTAAACTCTGAGTACAAATGATGATAGCAAAAATCTTGCTACTGCGTTTAATTCTTAATCCAATTGATGCCAACATTATAAGCATCTAAGAAGGCTAGACCTAATATTAATTGAGATACAATTGCTTTTTAAGATAGACAGATGAAAGGTCATGAGGGCCACATTAGGAACATTGAACTGATCAAATTGTCTAAGTTGGCAACATACAATCCGGAGAGATCATAGGAGAAAAACCCTGACCTTGGAATGAAATCAGAAATTCTAATAAACTGATATCAACGAAAGACCTTGTACAAAGAAAAAAACCTAAAATTAAGTCTAGTATCTAGGATTTAGAATAGAACACAACTTCAAAATACCAGGTTTGCAAAGCCAAACTAGAGAACAACTCTAGCGTTAATTTCAGATTCAATATTACAAAATTCTTATCTATCTTGTGATCCTTTCCACTGAAAATTGGAGGAGAGGTGTGTGATTTTTTGGGGGTTTTTTTGAGATGGTTTTATATGAAACGTGATCCAATTTCCACCCAGTTTAATAAAAAGATCAAAGCAGTTTTATATTCAGAAGCGGATAAACTTTAGAATCATCCACTCTCTTTTTCACATTGATAGAATGCAGAACAGTAGTTCCAACCTATTTTTAAATACTAAGTTGAAGCAACTCCTAAGTCAACAACATTAAAGTACATATGGAAACTGCATCTGTTAATTCATATCCAACACATTCCCTTCCAGTGATTTTTTTATGACATGCCTATCAGTTATTCTTTTTTAAATTACTTCCAAATTGTAAGACATAGGATAGAGAAAACTGAACAAGGGTTTAAAAATTCCATTCCTTGCAAAAGTTTCTATTGCAGCACTATGAATTTAGTCAAAACATTGTATAAATCATCTAAGATATACACAGATGTCTCTACTGCAGAGTCCTAAAGAGAAAAGAATTACATTCTTTCATAGAAAAATAGATGATTATTTACTACTCAAATTCTTACAATAATTAAAAAAAATCTGATAACCAGTTTCTGTCTTACAACTCAGACCTTCAGTTCCTCAGCATTATATACAGATAAATCCAAGGTTTTTACAACTAAAACCCTTCCTCCCTAGGATAGAGCACTGTGGGGTAGCTATGTTGTTCTACCTCTCCCTCTCAAATTCAAATGTAATAATATTCACATAACACTTTCCAAAGTGAAATTATTTTCATCACTATACTAAATAGTAAAAAGAATGAAAATCTATTAATTTTCAAAGAAAGCTAAAAATACAGGAGCATAACTGGTACAGAATGATCTTTCAGTCAGTTGAACTCAAAAATTTTATTAGCATTTAAAAATATTCTTCAAGTACAAAGTCACAGAGCTAATCACTTACTGATCCAAATCTTTTTTGCAGTAGTTTTAGATTTCAATAACTAATAGCAGGGTGTTCCCTAAGCAATCAAACATAGAAATGCACGGGAACAGCTGTCAAGATTCTCAGCATCACAGTATTTCCTGCCAGCTATCACAGCCATGTTGGAGTAGTATTGAACACACAAACAGTTAATCAGGTAAAGAAACAATATAGTTCTTCAAATTCCTAATCATCACTGATCGTTCAGGTTTTCACAATGCCATTTAAATTAGTATAGTAAGTAGTTCTGAAGAGCTTTTGGTCGAAGTGAAATTTAATCACTTCTTATTTTGGGAAGGAACCAGCTACCAGAAAACTGATTCCTATGGTTGCTTTTAGTTAAAAAAACCCAAATCACTAATTTGACAGCCAATTCTTCTCATAAACTTAAGACCTGTATCTTATACAATGATGACTGTGGTAACATCATCCTTATTCACAGATACCCTTAACTTTCTGTACATTCACTAATGCAAGCAACACGAGTTAAGAAATGTCAGAAATTTTAGGACAGCACAGCAACTTAACCAAACACCCCTCGGAAACAACAGAACACAAAGACTCAACTGTATATATTCATATATATACTCAAACCAGCATCTATCTTTCTGTATTTATACATTATGTGTAGGTTTAGCTTCCAGAGGTAGACAAAGTTTTTTTCTAATCTGATTTTATAATTTAATAAAGCAAACCTGGTCTATATCCTGCACCTCAAGTTCTGCTATTGGAAAATAAACTGTACATTTTTGCTGGTCTTCAAGGGCTTATGAAAACTGAGAGGGACTGCAACATCACTTGGACTACATATATCAGTTTATAAACCCAACACAACAAACACAGGGAACTGTTACTCCCAGTTTCATTTCAAACATCTAACATAAATGCTTTGAATCTCTCCTTCAAAGAACCTGATTTTTCCACTTGATTACAGAAAGAACTTGGGCAACAAAGTGGATGAATTGCATTTAAAATGGATATTCAAAGTATCATAAATACTCCCAAATTTTCAGTGACAATCTTCCACACTGAGAAGTGACACTGCCAAAAGAACTTAAAGGCTACGGAGGCAAACACTGGGTTTTTGTAATTCAAAATGTGGCTGTACAATATATATATTTTAAAAAAACTTTGTGTACTGAACATTGATCTTTATTCAAATGTTCCTGTTACCTTCAAACGCTCGTGCAGCATCTACCAGGTGAGACCAGTCTAGCCCTGTGGCAGTGTCTGGCAGGGGCATCAGGCCAGGATCATTGAATTTGGCTTTATCAGATAAGGACCCATCTGAGAACCAGAATTCATCTAAACAATAAACACAATAATTAGTCTTCCTATAACAATTATGCACAATTACTTTTGAAGCTACTATAACGAACTGTAAAAAATGTATAAGCAAAGAGTGCTTATCTTCATTACTTGTTTCTGTCTTTTCCTGTTCAATACTCAGTATGGGTGGAACAATTTCTACATGTTGGCAGAATATATGGGAAGGGTTCCTAAAGGGTTTTTTTGGTGCCACTTTGCACATGACATGTTCTTTGCATTTTCACGTGAACACTGTGAGTAGGCAACATCCCTTCTTAAAGCATAGCATATTAAATCTGAGCACTGAGCAGAAAAGTTGCTAGATACAAGAAGTTCTACTTTAAGGCAAAACAACATATAAGATATTTACATGCAGGGTTTTACTCTGAAACCTAAAATATTTTAGTTCCAGAACCAATTAAAACATAACTTGCTTTTCTTTTAATGCCTTTGTAAATTGTAGCCTACATCCAAAACCGATTTTCACATTGAAAATTCTACCCTGTTAGTTTAATTTTTGTAGCTGTATCTCTGAGGATGTAAGGCTTGTGAGGAATT
The DNA here is from genome assembly GCA_013396775.1 of Cephalopterus ornatus. Taxonomy (NCBI): domain Eukaryota; kingdom Metazoa; phylum Chordata; class Aves; order Passeriformes; family Cotingidae; genus Cephalopterus; species Cephalopterus ornatus. Next base: position 327,047 of record VZRE01000103.1, on the reverse strand, counting down.
CCAGAGTGAGCTGTAACAAACTGTATGCTGTACACTGATCATATATTAAATTAAATGTATACACTATAAAGTTTGTTTAAACACAGCTTTCAGTTATGCAGTCTACTAGAAAGGTACCACAAACAGTAGAGAAGATGCTAATTTTCACAATTACCTGAAATAGTTTTATATTTTCCTTATCTGTCCATAGCAATCTTTACTATGATCAATATGTACGCATTAAAAAGAATACTGCTGAACAGGCATACACAAGTTTATATTCTTAAAACCGAACATAAACTTAAACCATTATTTATAATTACATTTTGTCCTAACCATAAAGCTAGCAATGGGATATACTACTTTTATCCCATAATATTATCAGGAAAAGAGAAATTTTGCTTCAAAATATCCCCTTCAATTAAACAAAAGAGTCAAAACAGTAATTTTTCCTCAAATATTTCAGAAGGAAATTTCCATCTAGTTATTCCAGTTATTCAAAATATAATACTTAAGAGCAGTATTTTTTCCCCAGAAAAAGATTAAACAAAAAACAATGAAGTAAGAAATGCATGCGTGCAAATGGAAGATACATTATAGTTTAAGAAAATGGCATGTTGTCATTTAGAATATCAGGAAAAGGAAAGCGAAGGAGGCTTACAATCCTCTGTCGCAAATTAGGAGTCTCTGCAGAAGAGGTACGAATCCTATTTACTGTGGAATTTATCCTGTTCTACACTTCTGTGAAAGGTGCAGTATTGTTACATTACACTTGGAAGTGACTTGAAAAAACTCTGTAGAAATATCTTTCTCAATACCTATGCTTTAGTATTCAGGAAAATATAATATAGATGTATATTCTACTCATATATCTGTACTGAGATTTTATTTTCAGTTTCTTATGAATATACATAAAGTCTTACCTCGGTGCAAATACATTGGAAGCTGAAAGTCAGAGCGGTCTCTGAACTTTTGTATACGACTTGGAAATTATAAGAACCTTATTTATTCAAGCACAAATGTTTTATACATCCCTGTTGTGGAAAATAGACAGAATACCTTATTTGAAAGGCTGGCAAGCCAGCTTTTGGTTCTAGACCAGCAGGCAGGCCCTAAGCGACAGCCCTTGCTTTTGTGTGATCAGCCTACGGAGGCTGATTGTGAAACCTGTCAGGAATAAGCCTGCTCCCCGCACGATTCTGCTGGCTTTCCAAATTAAAGTGTAGGAGTGATATATTCACCAGTAGTCATCCTTCATTATGCATTGTCTTTGTGAGAACCTCAGTTCACCTTAGGGTGGATCCTATTCAGTCCTGCATAAGCCCTGACAGAGCCACTCAAGTGCAGAAAGCCTGCCAGAGTAGAGATTTGAATATTGATAGCTCTGAAAATGCAAGTGGCTCATGCTGATGGCTGAAATTTTAAGTGGAATAACTGAACGGGCATGAGTAAGCCACCACAGAATAATTCATTTTCAGGATATAAATTGTGTTCTTCCACAATGGGGCAGGGGGAGGGGGACCTAGAGGGGAGGGGGAAGAAAAAAAAGACCTCTAATTATATAGGCCTTGGTGCCTTTGAATTTCAGAGAATATTGGTTGTATTTCAGGAATGCTCTGGGTGAGATAAATTATTTCTAGCCTCCTATATTTGCATTTCTTCCCTGCTCCTCTTACCTTGCTGTTGCCTCCACTCTTTCCCTCTATGACTGCCACATCAGCAGCTGTTACCTGTTGTCTTGTCTCCCTTTTTGATTTGGGCAAAGGTGACAAGTGATGCTTGAGCACACCCACCTCTGCATGTCCAGGAAGATATGCCTGATCTCATAGGCCACTATCTTCACTGTACACAAGACTGACTTTGAGGCAACACAGATTTATCCCTTATTTCCTTTGAGGAAACATTTTCAGTGTTATCTTTCAGTTTGAAAGATTGTTTCATTTGTTCTACTCCTTTTGGCACAAAAATAATTGATCCTGTAGTTTCCAGTCCTTTCAGTTACGTCACTTCCTATACTACAGAATTTTATTTATTTTTATTATTGATGCATAAAAGTATAAAGCATTTTCAAAAAAGTCCTTATTTTCACCAAAATTATGGGGTCAGTTCAGCTTCTGGAGAGCTCTTGAAATGGATGGTTATCAGTCCCACATATGACTGTATTCAAAGAGTAACTAGATAAACAGAAAAAGAACGATTCACCTGACTTAACCTTTTCTACTTCCAAAGCAATTATCCTGCTTCAGTTGGAATTGCTACTTTTATGCAGAGACTGTAGATCATGAAAAAACTATCTGCGGACTGTGCTCAAACTAGACATGTTGTTTAACAAGTAGATTATCTCAAAAGATGCTGCAGGTGAAGGAACCTATCAAATCATATGCAGCCATAAATCCCACTGTCTGTGAGATGTTTGTTTTTCTTTCATGCAACCAGTAATTATAACTCCACAGTCCTCTTAAACAACAGCTTCAGTCTGCTGAACCCTTCCCTTCTTCAGGATTGCCAAGGGTTGTGCTCCTAATAACTACTTTTTCATTCCTTTTTCTTATTGAAGATAGTCTCATGTTCTACTGTAATGAACTATTCACTATTTGAGAGCCTGTAACTGCAAACATATATACTCCTTTATTTTCGTGAATTAATCAACAGCCCTTATTTGCTTACTGAAAAACTGTTTTCCAAATTGTTAACATTGTACATCATCAATACACAGTGATGCTCTTCCATTTCAATACTGCTTCTCATTAAGGAGGTTAGTTTTGGATTAAAGTTTAATAAGTCAGTTTCAAGACAGACATTCATCTACTAACATAGCTGCAGATACAGCTACTGTACTTCTGGCAGCCTTTTCCCTATGGTGTGTATAATCTGAGAACTTTCAGAATCTGTCAGTGTATCACTGTAAAATATTCCCTTCCTTATGACCCTCTTCACTACAACTATCCTGCACCTTGCTCCTTTCCTCACCGCAGAGGAACACCCTGCCAGTGTATCACTTAGGGTGTTTCTTTTTGTGCTTCGTAATAGGAGTGGACCACAGTTCCCGCAATGTCAGTCAGACTGTCTCCGTGTGTCCTTCTGGGTTTCTGACTTGTATTAGTACACTAGTTCTGTATCAGTGGTTCTCATTGTTTTCTTTATTTCTCTGCGTGTTCATCTGCTGTGAATTTGCAACAAGGGCACAGATTTCTACCTGCAACCGTAGATCTACCTGCATGTTAGAATCACTCAGTGAACAGTGAACAGCACTGTCTCAATTAGGGAATCTTTAATGTTCCCAAGGTAAAATTCCAGCACTCTCAGCTACATGAGTTCTCCTTTCTGGTTTAAGACAAAAATAAAATAAAATTAAATTAATCTTTCTACATTTGTGTACTGTGTGCACTCAACAGCACTCAACTGTCAGAGTTTGCATTTCAGACTTTACTGAAAGCAACTCTTTTTTTCACTTCACTTCCCCCAGCGATAAAATAATAATGAAAAAATCCTGTAGCTTCATTTTTCCCATTATCTTCTTGTAGTCAACATCCCACACAGACAAAGTTTCTGTTTCTGTATTTGCATGGTCATTCTGTCTGATAATTCTGATTTCCCAGTAAACTGAAACACCTCAGGTTACTTATTATGCTTTGGTTTTGGTGCTGCCTTGCTTACCTATTAATCACACCCTTTTCCTTGCCTAGAGGGTTCTCACGAGATTTGGTGCTGCCACAGTATTTCATGCTGGGTGATAACATGCAAGAACTTATCTTTCTAAAATTACCTTCAGCTAAAACCATGCTATTTCTGTTGATTTCTGTAAACATTAGATATCAAATGCTTTGAGATCACGTAAAAAAGACATTACTATGACAGCTAAGACTCCTGATATCTGATACTAGAACCTCATGCTAAAATTATAAATGAAAAAGAAACCTCTCATTGATATAGAATGTAAACACTGATTACAAAAAACCTTCCTAACAAGAGCCAAAGTCAGTTACTTATATTCTTACACATATTCTATGTTTTGGAAACATAGATGGGCAAGTCATGATGTGGGTTTTTTTCAAAATGTAATTACAGATAACCAATTAAATCCTACTTGAAACAGTCACCATAAAAGATCCTATATAGCTGGTATTAATGAGTGTTTTTAAAATACAGAACCAGAAAATAGAGGTTACATATGAAAACAACATGAACTGTCTTGGATATTGGCAATCAGTTTATGACTAACAGGATACCAATTTTGTGGGGGTTTTTTTCCAGCTATGTGTATATATAACTTTCTGTATCTAAGAAGCAGCAAGAATGAAAAACTAGGTGTCTAAGACAGAACTAATAAACAAACCCCTAAAATATCACTGCTGGAGGAGCAGTATAAAGCTTGAATGTACACCGTTAATTGCCTTGTGTCAATCTCCAGAAGAAAAGCATGCTGGAGGTTTGGTCCCATTGCACAATTACCTTTGTAAGAAATGGCTCTAAAAAAACAGGCCTAACACAGTAACAAAAAAAAAAAAAAGAAAAAAAAAAACAAAAAAAAAAAAAAAAAGAAAAAAAAAAGAAAAAAGAAAATACAGTCAGGATGCCTAACTCTATACTATATAGCTCCTTTAGAGACTACAAAATCTACTGAATTAGTCTCCAGTTAAACAAAATGGATTTCCATCCACTATCTGTAAAAGAATAGGGTCTCTTCAGATTAAGTTTATAGTAAAGAGTTTCACTCTGACAGAATAATATTTTTAGAATGGCAAAAGGTACACCAAGCATGCATTCCCATCTGAAGGAGGCATTTAGGCACTCTGAGATATCAGTTCAAAATTAACCAGTAGTTAGTCACTAAAACTCAGTCTTACAGCTGAGGCCACTCTTAACTAGACAAATGTAGACAAGTGTTTTGTATATAAAGCTCATTTCTGAAAGTTAGCAAATGACTGCTAGTTCCTGAAGGACATGATGAATGACAGAACCCTTTTCATTACTACTTCTTTTAAGTCATCTGGACATGCACCTACAAAAGCCCTTAAAGTTTTCAAGAAACCCACCCACAGCTTCTTAACTATAGAGTCCAGAGCCCACATTTTTTTTAAATTTCAGTCAACTGTGATGTATTATTAAAATAGCTAAATAAAAAAGGGTGGGTTTTTTTCCAATTTGGGTGTCCACTATAGGTGCCTGCTATAGGTCAGACGCCTAAACTAACTGAGAAGCATATACATTCAGCATTTTTGAAAAAACAATTTGCTCTCACTAAGTAAACAAGAATGGATATGTAGTCTAAATATACATATCCGCCTGTGTAGATCTGAGCTTTTACTTCCATTTTCTTTCCAAAAAAAAGACTGCAAACTTAGCAGTTCACCCTGGAATTATTGCAAGCTAAGCATATAATAAAGATCTCTCTTACGAAAACCTCACAAGTAAAAAGGCATATCCATAGAACAGTTTTAACTTAGCACCTCAGCCTGTTATTTTGCTGCCATTAAAAATGAAGCGTCATTTGCAAAGGTTTTACTAACATGTTAAAAAAGAGTATCAGCACATTCAATTTCGAATTGAAGTCAAAGACAACATTTATTGCACATTTCCTTTTAAGATGTTACTAAAAGGATCATCTAAATACAAGCTGTTCCTTTTAGCTGTTATTTCAAATATATCTGTGAATATTTCAGTAATTTGAATGCACGTAAAAAATAAATAAAAATATTAAAACAGAATCAGGCCAGCTTCGCTTAATTAGGCTGCCACTGGAAAATAAAATGACAAGAAATATCTTCAGACAAATGTTTGTTGCCTATCACTGGTTTCATGAAAATTCTTTGGGAAGCAAAGTGAATGCTGCCTCCCAACATGATAAATATGAATTAATCACTAAAGGAAAGCAAGGGCATGTACTGTCGACCAAATATTCTTTTACTAGGATAACTGGAACACTGATTTGACATTTCTTAATTTCACCTTAAAAGTAAAATCTAACCTAATCCTTGGTGATTTGTTTGAGTTTATTACAAATATTCCAGAGTCAGCAATGACAGCAACAATTACTTACTTCTCAGATTTCCAATTCCAGGAGTCAGGCTCATTCTGGGAGGCAATGTGCTGTGATACGGTGGAGTAGTGCTGAACAAGATATCATTTGGCAAGGCCTGGTCTAGCATTGAACTTCGAGAGCTAGCATAGGAAGATCCTCTTCGATTACTACATATACTTTCATCTGACAGGGTGCGATAAAGTGTCCTCCGTGGGGAAAGGTTTCCATAAAATGAAAACTAAACATAAAAGTAAGAACACGTATTACTGGTTAAAATAATTCATATGATCATATCCCATGATCAGTTCTTGGGAGTATTTTTCTGGGCAGGCACTCTGGAATTCTTGAACTAATATAGAAGATCAGGGATTTGTTCCACTCTATCAGATCTCCTGGGGCCTCAAAATAGTTCCTCTTAATATTTTGGAACATATCACCATGAATTAATCAGATACTGTGCAGTTTTATTAATTTTGAAATGTTAAAATGAAAATTCCATAGCCTTATGGCAGCAATGTTTTACAGAAATGTATATCAAGTTACCAACTCTGGCAATATATTCTGTGATTCTGACTCAACATGTATGCAAGACTATGCATAGAACCATTTGATTTTAATTTGAAATGACTACACTTTAATGTTAAACATTCTGAATTGATGATATACGCTGCCACATAATTCATTGGATGATAAAAGCGATTTGAGACACTGCATCTCTCCAGATATCACAAAATAGGCTTAGAAAAGAGGGTAACAGAGTTCAGTGAAAACTGGCTATGCATTTCAAAAGGCTACATAAACCACAACCCAAATATCTACAGAAAAACAAGATATTACTGTATTGTATAACTGGATCATTCCGCTTCATAAGTCATTCTTCAGCAGTGCAAGCTCAGTTTTCTTTACATCTACAAAGGCCAGTTAACACTTGAATTATTTTAACTGGTTTGTCCTGCATATAATAATTGTCTAGCTTTCTTTGTAGTTAATTGTGAGTTGCACATTCTCTATGCAGAACAAATGCTTATGAGGAATAGCAATTGAAAACAGTGAATATAGTACAGAATTACAGACATCTACATTTTTGCACTTGTGATAAAACTTGGTCACTGATGAATGTTTCTAAAAGGAATATGCAGAAAGAACCATAGAATCATAGAGTGGTTTGGGTTGGAAGGGATGTTCAAGATCATCTAGTTCCAACTCCCCTGTCATGGGCTGGGACACTTTCCACTAGACAAGGTTCCTCAGAGCTCCTTCCAACCTGGCCTGGAACACTGCCAGGGAGTGGGGCATCCACAACTTCCCTGGGCAATCTGTTCCAGTGCCTCACCACTCTCTCAATAAAGAACTTCCTCCTAGTATCTAATCTAAACCTACTCTCTTTTATTTTGAATCAATTCCCCCATGTCCATGCCACAAGACACAGAATACTTTACAAAACATCTTTACAAAATAACTAAAGACATTTCATAGTGCTAGTTGAGCAAAGCATTTACCTTGATGACAACACAGAATATGTTCAATTGTTAGAATGCTTAACTACATCCCTGAGAAAAATGAGGGAGACATTCTGAATCTAATCTAGGAATCATCAAAATACTACACTGGTTGTAGAGATTTTCCTGAAATAGATATGGGCTATGGAAATAAACGTTAAAAATTTTAACACACACATAACATGGTCACAACAGACATAAGCAGTATCCTTAAATGAACGGACAGAGGACATATGCAGCATTCCTAAGTGAATGGATATACAGTATTTTTCTATAAGCCATAGCTAAGGAATATCAAAAGACTCTGAGCTTAATTAGGGACCATATTGGGCAAAGGGTTAAAAGCCTTAATCCTCTGAACTGAAGGGTCTCTGACCCTCTCTCCTGCACTCAAGATTCTCAGAAAGTGTCCTGCTGCAATTCTTGGCTGCTATTCAAGTCTCCTTAACCTTATACTGCATCTTCTATCTATAAAAGTTGTTCACCAGCTATCGAAACATGTTGAATGTTAACAGTTGGAGTTTTACAGTCTCCTTTCAGGGTGCAACAAAAATTAAACATTACCTAGAGGATTCACTATTCCCTGATCTATGAAGAAGGTAAAGCCAAACCAAACAAAAAATGTGACTTGGCTGTGTAGAATCTCACGTATTCAGAAAATTCCTTTCTGACTTCACTGTCACAGGTAACTGGCTCACCAATATCAAGATTACTACCCTCTATGAAGGCATAACCAAAGACTGTATACTGCCAAGTCCTATGGCTAGGATCTCTTGTAAGTCAGAGCCCATGGTCTCTCTTACTGAATTTCTGTTTACGTGTCTTGGGAGGTGAAGGGGATAGCAGTAATTTACCTAAGGATGGGCATGCCTCCTCAGTCTTTTTCGATTCTTATTTAGGTTTCCAGAAACACTGGCAGTTCTTGAAATCATCACAAACCCCCAATTATTGTATCAAGCATAAATGATAAAAAGCTCTAGCACGTTACTTATGAAAACTCAAACACATATAATGCATACTTAACATACTACATGTTAAAAATATATACAATCTGAATTTTAAATTCAACTCTGCACTTAGAGCATTCCCCTGTGTTACTTCTATTCAGACATGATGATTATACTATTTAGCATATTGTAAAAACACAGTGGGTTAAGAGAGCATTGAGTTAATGTGGAAGTGTAACAATTATCACAAGTAATTTAATTGCTTTGTTCTTTATTCCACATTAGGCACAGAATCCAGAACCACTTATACTTTGGGGAGTAGCAAATTTTGCGTTCTCTATCCACTTTTTGAGAATTATTAAATATTAGATTGCCTTCATATGATAAAGATTAGACGAGCTCTCTACTGGCACTGACAATTATGCCTTCCGAGAAGTTGCCACTAATACCTATATGAAATTGTGGTTCAGATTTCAGATGGAATTGTTGGTACTGACTATTACAGGGCAGGGGAAAGCGGGCTACTTTTATTCATGTGCCTTAATATCACATGTATATGTGTATAAATTAAGGCATCCTACATAAAAATGTCAATCTTTCAAATTATAATTAAGTTGCTCAACCTGCACCCATCTCTGCTCAAGCTAAGCAAATCAAATCAACAAATACTGTATTTCATACATAATCTAACAAATTTTTCCCATCATTATGGGAAATGATACTTTGGAACTTATGGTCCATATTTATAGAATCCCCATGGAATAAAATTAGCTTGTACAAAACATTATTGCCTTCCCTATAGCAATCTTGGGAATACCAGAAATCCATTTCTAAGGTAATTGTGGCTGAGATAGATAGAGACAAAGAAAGTAGCCAACCTTTCTTCTCCCTTCTTCCATAGAGAGGTTGTCTGGCAGCATCAACTTCAGAAAATCTTCTTTGGACAAGATTTGCTGGCTTTCAACAATGGCATTCCTCACAGAAGTTTGGATTGGACTCGATGCAGATACAGCATCAATATCATCATACACTCTGTTGAAACAATTAGTGTTTTTAGCAAGAAACTGGATTTGAAAGCCTGCAATCATTTTCTGTCACAAAATGTAAATGGTTAGAATTATCTCCTGACCCATAACACTTCATTTAGAACATTTTTTCATCACTTTACATTTATGAAACTGTGGGTGCAAAAGGAAATTCTCAAACCACTGAAAAATCAAGTTTAGGAATCCTAAAGAACAATGCAAAAGAGCATAGTCCTTGTTTCTCCTAGCCTGCCTCTCTTTTTTATGCACCACACTTCTCTATTAATATAAAAGCTGTATTTACATCAACATTTCCAAAGACTCATCACAAAATTTTTAACTTTTACTTCCATAGCAAATCAGAAAATCAATATTTTATAGTGTGATATTGCATCCAGCTTCACAATATGGAAAAATTACTATGATCATCAATGGCAATGTTTGAAGTGTATCAGTAATCAATTGTGTAGTGTGCTAAGTGTATTTTATTATCAGTAACTTCATAAAGCTCTTTAGATAAAACAGCTGTCTTCCTTAATTACCAGCACACAAAAGTCTATTTACAGTCAACAACAGACTGTCAAACTGAAATATTATCGTTCAGCTTCCTTCCAGTGATAAAGGAGAGACAGAATTTTAACAGGTTTACTCTGAAAATGTAATTGAAGGAACTAGAGATTTCCAGTCACAGAGAACACCCACTGGAAGCCATTGCTTACCGTCAAGTGCAGCATAACCAGTGACTCTGTCTTCAGCAGAGAGGAAACAGGCTTCACTATGGTAAAGTGTAATTCTCAGTGAATTATATCCTATAGTGGCACAACATTCAGCAATTGACCTGATTTTCATCATTGCTAATTAGAGATGTTATTTTATTTCAACATAATTATCCTCAGAGAGAGATTTCCTCTCTGTGATATATAGAGAGCTTTCCTAGAAAGAATGAGGAGAGGCAACACTGTATGCCATGGAAAAATCTCACAATATTTTCTAATATATGAAATGCTGTCATATTCAATTAGTAGTTCTTGAATAGAACAATCTCTTGAAAATAATTGTCTAAATTGCCATTGTTTCAGTCTAAATACAATGATTCATTATCCAATTTTATTTTAAGGGTGTCATTCAAACTAGAGAGAAATTGTTTCAGAATTTCATCGACTTCAAAATGCAAAAACTTGTGGGAATCACTGATGTTACCACTTTTCAAGTTTAAATAATACTACAACTGAACAATTTAAGCAATTAAAACATGGGGGAGGGGGATGGAAGTGAAATCACCTGTACAATAACACAAAGAAACACAAATAACGAGAACAGGATGGTTATAACATCTTCTACTTCTTAAAATTAGGAATTTAAGAGCTTAACTTCAGGCTCATATTTCATAGAATATATATTCTAGCATATATTTTTAAGTATGATTCTTTCCATAGATATGCACAAATACGCAATATGAGATATTAGATGCTAATAACCCACTCCCATTAAACAAAGAGCAATCCCATATTCAACATTTGAAAATCAGATACTGCACGGCATCTTATCAATTTATCAAGATTTATAGGGCTGAGTATGGTTTACTGAGAGACAGCACCAAACAGTATTCACAAAAAAGAAGCAAGGAGGTTATCCAAGAAGATGATTTTGAAGCTAACAGGAATTTAAAGGTTAATTTTAAACAGCATATTCAAACGTTACTTATTATTGATGCAACACTTCGAAAGTAGTATCTTTCTGTATTTGAGATACTGCATGTTTTCCTTCGAGTGCAGGCTTTTTCTTCCACCTAAGAACAACACATTTCTCATGAGCTATTCCAGTGTTAACCTGTACATAGGAATATTTTTACCTAAATGTCACTTGCTAGACAAATATGCAGTTTTATGGATATCTGCACTTTTCTTTATCTCATGCAGAGGGGGTCGTATCTCCACTTAATCTTTTTCTTGTGGGATCCTAACCATCCCTTCATACCTGTTCATTAAAAACAAAGTCAGAAAAAGATACCAAAGGACCACTAAAATATCCCCAACTGGCACTAGTTTTTAAAAAATTATCTACTATAGATCACCAATGAATTTAGAGTCATCTCCATCACTTGTAACGTAACAGCTGATGTAACAGGCTAAAAGTAGTAAGGTTTAATACAAAAGGATGAGAAAGAAAGCTTTTTTCCAACTAACTAAGGTTCCTGAAGATTTGAAGAAAAGATCTGTAATACAATAATAAAATTGTACCTTCCCAATTGCTTCCTAGAGATTCAAAATGAAAATTCAGAGTGTCTGACAAAGCCATACATTTTTGGCTACACACACTATCAGAAATTTCTGTCAGTTTGCTTTGACACATGGGAAAAAGATGCAGCTGGATAGAACAGAACACAGTATCCTATGCAGTTACTGACTTATTTCCTGGGTTTAGATGTACCTTTGAAACACAAACATACAGAAAAAAAATCCCAAACATTAAAATGCAAAACAGGATTTGTAATTTTTTTTCTATCCTTTTTTAAATTTTATTTTCACTACCCTTCTTCCCTCAACAAAGTAGAACAGAGTGCTTACTCATGGCATTCAGAAACTTCCGATTCTTCGGGTGTAGGACTTCCTTCTGATTTTTTCCATCCAATGACATATTTACTGACTGCTCCTTGTCTGTGGTATGGTTTTGACACTGACCCAGACATCTGTTGACTGCTATTCTGAGACACTATATAGACTTTGGAGGTATCTAGGGAGCCGCTCTTTTTAGAGCAATGTGTTGATGGGCTTCCTGAGTGATGTGACCCACTGAAAAAGTGAAGAAAACACACAAAAGCAGAAATTAAATCTGCTATACAACAACAAATAAACGCTTCACCTGGTATACAGCAATAATTCTCAATGTTAAGTTTTTCTCAAGGTTAAAATCAAGGAAGCAATATTGGCACAGTAATTTTATATGTACAAACTGCATATGCATTAAAGTTCTTTGAGAACAGAATTGTGATGAGTTTCTAGAACAAATAATGCATAGAATTCAACTTAGAGAAATGCCACTGCAAACTGATATGAATCAAAATAAAAGACTAAGTTCAAGATATATATATTTAATTTGTGTGTGCAATTTAAAGCAAATACGTACAAGCACATGTACATCAAGAACTACATAGGGAATTACCCAAATACCTCTTCTATTATAAAGCTTATATGCTTTTCATTTCACATTAATTTTGCCAATTCATGCCAGATTAAGCTATGTCTTTCACTCAAACACATTAATATTAAATTATCAACAAATTTAACAGAAGTAAATTTCAGTTCAACAAAACAGCCCTCTGGATAACTTTAACAGCCCCTTTTATTATGAATAATAGCACTAGTAGACACTGACAAAACCTTTTCGTGAAGACTCTCAAAATTACTTAAACTAAACACTTCCTTGAAGAATAAATTTGTTCAGAGTAATTATACAAGACAAATTCATTCATGTCAAGCACATAAAGAAATGAAGATACAAGATATTATTTGGTTATTTTCCTATACTAATTGACATTGAAAACAGGAAAATCAGAGGGAAAGAAGAACAAACAATTTCTTTCCATCCTTTACAGAGTAAAACCCTTAACAAACAGACCAAAGCTTCAACTTCAAAGTCATCGTAAAATGGGAACTGGGAGAAAAACGCAACCAGCTGTGAAAGTGAACTTTCAAAGCTTGCTTTACAGCAGATGTACCATGCAAACATTTCATTGGTAACAAAAAGAAGAGCTGAAAAACAACCAGAAATTCAATTCAACAAACAAAACCGTAAAGCATACATCACAATAATGTAAACGGGGGGGGGGGGGAGGGAGGCGGTGAGGTTTTCTTNGTACGCAGGGCAGTTTCACTATGTGTAAAAATTGACCGTTGCAATTTTTCTGATTTCCCTCAGCATTAACTCCAAGGTAATTTGTTGCACTGTACTAAAAAAAACAAAAGTATGCCAAATAAGCTCTAGGTGCAAACTTATTTTTTACTCAGGGATGTTTCCCAACTTTAAAAACATAAGCAGTGGGCACAAGGTCACATATAAAGCCTCCATCAGAGTTAGAAGGTGGTCTGGCTATGCTTTTCAGGCAGACTCATCAAAAATTGATCACACGGGCATTCGAATACAACAAAAATATCAAAATCAGTTAAGCGCACTTTCAAAGAAAGGTACACAGAATAAAAAGAATGAAAAATAGTTACCTCTGTGTTAATCTATAATCCTTAATCCCTAATTTGTAAGAAACACATACCTGGAATGGGAGGAGATTTCGCTTAGGTCTCCCATACTGCCTTCAGCTGTGTGACTGGTCGAAATAGCAGAGGCATAGCTATGAACAGCATAGATTTTAGCTGGATCATCATCTGGCCCAGGAGTTTCAGAAGACTCGGTCCACTGCTCAGTACGACAGTGTACTCCAGACCTGCTGCCAGCAAGGTGCAAAGGGGCCAGCAGAGGAGCTGGCATACAGGGAGCTGTATCAATTCCACTGTCAGTAGAAGCCCCCTTTATATACGTTAATCCAAGTAGCTCAGGATCCATCAGATCTCCAGAACCAAAGTGTTTTTCATCGCTATTGCTGGATGTATTGCTGGATAGGGTGTTGCTGCTTGAGTGGCTTGAACAGCTTTTGTCCCCAATCTTGACAAGAAAACAAACCAAAAAAGACGCCCCACAAGTTAAACAGTGAGAGATTTATTTTCATATAAATTACTGAATTTGTGCCATTCAAAAATCATTTTATTATTTTTTTACACTATGCTATAATATAACTGTGAAGTATGAAAAGAGCCAATTATACCACCAGTGTCTGTGAAATGAATTGCACAGCTGGCTAGACACATTAAAGGTTGATGTCACTGCAAATAAAAAGGCTCTAGTTCCATCTTCTATCACAAATCTTAAGATCAGATGTGAATTTTCTGATTATAGGACCTGCTTAACATCCATAAAATTGCATTTCTGAACAGTTAAAATAAGCATTTTGTTAAAAGTTATAAGCCTTGGTAATTATTTGTTTAAACAAGCTCTACGGCAAATCTGAAAAACACTGAAGACTGAATTATTGTTGGCTTTTCCTCAGTGTCGTGAAATATGCAGCTCATTGGATCAAATCCAATTGGATGTGTGGCTAGTTAAATTGAAGCCAATTGTGATGTATGTGTACTAGATGAAAGTAACCTAAGTCACAGGGCCCTAAACTAAGCATGGCTATTGAAGTGGAATAATTATGTCAGGCATTTGTGTCAATAAAGTTGGGGGGTTGTGTAATTTATTTTTTTAAATAAATTTTATAGAGAGTTGGATTAACTTATCTCTATGACAGAGTAGCCAGAATAAAGGCAGATGAGGGTAATCAGGCATTGGAATGGGCTGCCCAGGGAAGTGGTGGATTCTCCGTCCCTGGAGGTATTTAAGAAGAGACTGGATGTGGCACTTAGTGCCATAGTCTAGTTAACTGGTAGTAGTGGATCAAGGGTTGGACTTGATGATCTCAGAGGTCCCTTCCAACCCGTATGATTCTATGGACTTCTACTAGGGCTGATGGACTTCTATTAGGTAGAATATAAGTGGGAAGGGTGACTAACTTTTTTATGAGATCCCTGTCCTACAGATGCTAGGAGATGCTGTTGCTCACACATAAAAGCAGTTAGACAAAGCAGTCTTTCCAGAAATGATACTTCTATTCCATACAGAAATTAACAGGCCTCAGGTTTTGAGAAAATTACTTTAGAAAAAAAAAGGAGGGGTCACATTTGCACTCATTCTAACCTTTACAAGATGGCTGTTGCCTTATAAATGATGGATCAATTAATAAAAATACAATAAGCAGTTTTTCCAGGGAGAGGGACGTTGGTATTGGTGCTGTTTAATACTGATTGTTATGTATACTGATCCTAGCTTCCTGTTGATTTTGGCTTAAGGTGAAAGAACATACTTTTGTCTTCATGTGAATAATTCTACAGCATAATTCTGTTTATGATAATATTTCTGTACTGAGAAGTATCAAGTTAGATTCTCATTAGTTGTCAATGTATGTGAGATGGGAAACTGGCCTCTTATACTCACCAGTATAAGTTTACAAAGAGCGTACAGACTCATAGCACATTATAGCAGGATTTTCCATGTTACAAATATTATCATTAGCTTATTTTCCATCACTAGGTTGTTGAGGATCTTGCCATTACTGAAGACAAGCCACTAAACTAGGTAGACTAGAAATCCGTTCAGCATTCCCAACCTATAAACTACATTTTTATAGTGCTTATGATAACTACACTACCTGGGTATTTCACACAAGATGAAAAGAGGCATGGTGAATATAATTTTATTCTCTTTTAAAGGATAGTTAAATATGTCACAGATTAAACAAGCCAGTATAAATGAAGCTGTAAATCCACAGCTGAGTATAGACTATACTAGTTTTATGTCCTCAATGCCCCAGACCCAAGCCCTCTTGGAATTCTGAGTTTATAAACACAGATTAAGCATACTCAATTCAACCCACATCTAGGTGAGCATACTCTTTGCCTTCCAAAACATACAGTGGTCCTCATAAATTATTAAAATGTATTTTTAAGATGTATTTCTTTAAGTCCAGAGTGGGGGCTTTTTTGTTGTTGTTTTGGGGTTTTTTTTCAGAGTTTTGAACAACATCCAAGTAAAAGACTTACATGTGAAAGCTTGTTTGGTGACTCCTTGCCACTGCCTTCTTTCTGTAAAGCTCGGTCTTTGTAGGAGCTGAGGACTTTGGTCGATGGTGTATGCCACTTGGTTTCTGCAATAAGTAATTGTGTTTTAATTTCTGAATGCTAAAAAGATGAGTATACTGAAGAAAGGAAAAAGGCACATGACTCAACATCAGGTTTCAAACCTGTACACTCTTAGGAATCACAGGCATGTATCTTTGTAGAATTTCCTAAGACCTAGTTTTTCAATTATAACTAAATGAAATTCAACCGGCTTTTCATCATTCACCAGGCTTTCTGAAGTTCAGGACGAGTTTGTTTCGAGTATTATTTAAATATCCCACATCATATTCTGTTAGACTGTCTGTAACAATCCTCACTTTCACTATCATATCACATTGCTCTTTGCATATCAAGCCTCTGCATCGTAAGGTGACTGCATTTCAGTGGGCACTGCATTGCAAAGAACAAAGAATATGCTTAAGATATAGTGTTTTTTATTACCAGAATGTCTTGTTCCTTCCAAAGCTTCCTCTCGTTCTCTGCCTCCTTCACACTCCACCGAGCCTGAACCCTGGTGATGTTCATGGAGTAAAGGGGACTGGCATCTTTTAACATAAGCAGAAAATTAAATTGTTAGGGTTTTTATCCTGCAAGACTACTTACACGACGAACAACAACAATTTTTATTCTTAAAACCAAATACTTTGTGAGTGATTTTTTTAAACAATCATCATTCCCAAATATTTCCAAACTCTTCATGGAAATACTTACATGCAAATTTTTCAACAGCATACTGTTATATCTTAAGTGTTAATAGGCCAAAAAGACATAGAACTTTATAAAGAAATGTATTCTTGGGGCTATATAACCGAAAGGCTTTTGCAATGAAGAACCATGATAACATATGCTTTACAGCTTCATGATCTAAGCCCCACAGAAAGTAACTGTTGTTAGGCATCACAGGTTTTCACACTCTGAACATGTAAGCTAGTACTAGATCCATTGCTTTGTTGCAAAAGATAAAACATTTCACAAAGCAACACACTAAAACCTATGTTGCTGTTAGAAATAACTGCGCTGGAGAACTTTACACAAGATGCATTTTGATGTGTTTACTGTCAAAGAAAAAAGAAAAAGCTACCGTTTAATTGAATTATTAGCATCTCTTTGGCTGCCAGAGATTTCACTGAGTTATCTGAGATTCCTCGAAGAGTCTCCAAGATATGGCATATATATATATGCTACATGGAGTATCTTATCCACAATCAATCATGCCAAAGCATTAATAAGCTTCCAGACAAGAAGTCAAGATGATGTTTTCAGTATTCATGTTTTTTTTTGAAAAGTAACCTCTGAAAGCCACTTGGCAAATCTGGAATGCTTTTATATTAGTCTATGTAGATACTATCATTGCTCAATATTTTATAACAGGATTGTTTCTGGCAGTTGTATATATACAACAAAGTCATAAATTTAAAGTAGTTTAGAACAGATGTCTCACATAATATTCTTATAACATGAGTTATACCGGGGTGGTCTTTTATATACAGATAGCTAACTTCTGAAACTTCAGCACCAAGGTATTAACAAGGGATTAAAGAAGCATCCATATACTGCAACAGCCTTTTAGGGAGACCTCTGAAATGGCTATCTTTTTGAGAAGAGATGCAAGGGAATGGATACCAGTGAAACAATGAAGACCATAAAGATTTTTTTTTTAATCAAACACCTTTCTACTGAAGCAAAAGGAGAAGGTATTATTATTATTTTATTCCAGTTCTGAGTTACTAGCTGATTTCTGGCCTATTTCTGGGAAAGTAAACCTAAGATTCATTTGTAATTTACCTGAATTGTAAAGTAAAAATTTGGTCCTAAAGAATTAAATTATGGATGACTTTAAAATTGTATTTGCATGCATGTTACATCAAAGATCAGTAAATCTGTACATCTTAAAAGATACTAACAGTGTTTGAAAATAAATCTATGATACAGAACATCCAAATAAATTTTGCTAAAGAAAGAAGATGCATGGGAGCTATTGAAAGATTTACATAAAAATTTTAAAAAATCACCAATACCCATCATATCCCACTTGCTGTCTCCAGTGGCTGCTCCCGCTGGGTCCTGGGTCACTGGATGAGGACTGGTTGCTTGGAGAACTTCTGTAATGTTTACTAGAGTCATTAACAAGGCACTGAGGTATTTGTGGGGTTTCAAATTTGAACTTGGCTGTGCTTCTTTTATCAAATACATTTATTTTTACAAATAATAGAGATGCACTATGAACACTAAGTTACATCAATTTTTGGAATTTAGAGTTTTATCTCAGTTTTGTAAAACTTAAACAAGAATTTTAAAGGTATAGCATTTATTCCAATACTAATAAAATACTTCCAACTGAATATATAAAAAAGGCACAAAAAGAAACAGACTAAGTGCAAAATCCTATTTTCCTTAGTTATGGCTTTACTTCTGAACAAGTGGGATTACTCAGGAGTCAGAGAATCTGGATTAGGTCTCTAAATTTATGTGTGGGAAGCTCTCATGGTGGATCAGAAACAAGTGTCAGTTCCTTGATGCATATTCCCATTTCCATTATAGTAAATTTAGAAGAGGTAAGAGCAATACTTTTTTTATTTTATTTTATTAATTCTTTGACATGGAAAAGCTCTAAGAAAACAATTCCATGACTAGTATTATTTTGTACTTATTATTTAAACTTTTGAGCCTCATGTTTTAACAATGTCTCTAAGCAGTTTTGTTGGATTTCCAGACAGTTGAAATTCAGTGCTTAAATTTGGTTTTGATCACCATCCTTTCCTTCACTTCTGTGCATATCATTCCATAACTATAATAGGATTTCCTTCAGTGACATTACCTTGAATTCAATTCTCTGTATTTATCTTTTTTTTGCTTTTCTCTCCCACTCTTTTTTATTTTCTTTTTTAACATGTAGAAATTAAGGTCTGTACTCAGGGAGGAGCTGAAAAGAGGTAGTTTTGTATTTATAAACAACACTTTTCCAAGGACTTGACCTTCAACTACCAACTTTACTGTTCAGCTTGAAAATTTTGATGACATTAGCTATTATATTTTGTCTCACAGTCAAATACATATACAATAAATAGATAGTGCAGTGACTAATTTTTCAGCATGTTTGTTTCTGGCAAGTACAGACAAGACCGAGCCTCTCATAACCAAGTGAACTAGTCTGTAGGCTACAGTTTAATTCAGTTCCATGGACTTGCTTCTTATCACCAAGAATTTTGCATTTCTTGATCAGCTTAAGTGAACCAGCACTAAGGAATAGGTAAGTTATTATCCCATGTGTTTCCAGCCTCTGATCTGATGTTTAGGACATTGTCCTCAAAACCAGGACACTGGTTTGTGCCATCCCAAGGCTGATGCATGTCTAGATCCCAAGCCTCCCATTTGATGGACAAATGTGAAGCCTTTAGCCTCCTAAACAAAGAGTGGCTACAAAAGGCAAACTACAGAAATCCAGTCAATGAATGCCTCACAGACTTCCTTCAAACAAAAGTTCCAGCTGACTGTTCTCAGGAATGGATTCCAGACTCCAGGTGAGAGGATGCACTAGCCTACAAGTGTGACTCAAGGACTAAAGCACACAGACACTTCTTGGTGCAAAAACCAGAAGAGTGAGTCTGACTGAAGCTTCCCTCAGGTGCACGCTATGAGCAGCTGCCACAGAATTAGGCATTTTTTGAAAACAGGAGTAGACCTCAAACTTATCGTTGTATTTCTTAGTGATTTCTAATTAGAAGAAACTCCTTGAACAACACAAACCCACTTGAACTGCCTTCTAAAAACACT
Organism: Cephalopterus ornatus; assembly: GCA_013396775.1. NCBI lineage: Eukaryota > Metazoa > Chordata > Aves > Passeriformes > Cotingidae > Cephalopterus > Cephalopterus ornatus. Next base: position 307,034 of record VZRE01000103.1, on the reverse strand, counting down.
TAATTTTCTTCAGGAACTGTATTATGAGAACAAGAATTCAGCTCTTGGGTTTTAATTTCACTCCAGGGACTGGGCACCTAAATATTACATGGCACAGTAGTTGAATTGTTGCTGCTTAATTCTTTTACTATATCTAGCCCACATTTCTGTTGCTTCTTCCTCTTTATATCTCTAAAATCAACTGTTTTATTACTGACTTCACTCTTAGCTTATTTTCAGATCAGCTGTTAAACCTTCCCTGTTCTATCAACCTGCTTCTCCCTGCTTGCACTCCTCAATTTGCCCAAACTGATACTGGGTTTCTGACCCTCTAAAATCTCTGCATCATTTTCCTAGCCTGGGTATACATTTTCACCCTCATAAGACTACTTACAGGCACTAATCCCCTTTACTTGAAACTCTTCTATTTTTAAGCCCATCTCTCTGCCAAATCATCAACTATGCCTCTTCCCATGTGGAAAGACCTTGCCAATTAGGTACCTTTCTTTGCATGTTTCAAGACCTACATGTCACAGTCCATCATTTTCCTCTCCTTTCATTATTTATCCTCTGCATCATGTCTTCCCCAGAACAGCACTTCAGCATTGCACATGTTTTGTTTAAGTGATACAGGAATTTCTTCATGATAAGAGTTAGTCTCTGTCTTAGCATTTTTTCACATTCTACACTGAGTGTTAGGAGAAGCACAACTTATGTTTGTGAAGTTTTTTTGGAAATGTCAGTAAGCTTTTCTTTCTTTCTATGAATAGGCATACAGTACGCTTAATAAGACTTCATAAATCCGGAGTATTTCTAGACATTTGATACATTGTTTCCTTGTGCTAGATGTTACCACAAATTTCATTAACAAGACATTAGGAAAAGTTTAAGTTCTATAATGTTATATACATGCTTACAGGATTGCACCTCTCAGTTTTTAAGGGACTGAGGAAGTGGATGGGCAGAAGAAGAATACAAATAATCAAATGCCATAACTGGGAGTCTGCCTTCCCCAGACCACGATACAGACATTTTCAAATATGTGCTACTATTACGTCTATACATTTCAATGTAAAAAGTCACTAATTCTTTTCCACTAAATAAGATAGGCAATGTGGCAAGAGTGGTATTTCATTATTTCACACAGATTTTTTTAAAGCTATTTAAGAATAGTGTTTAAGATTTTCATATCAATTAGATATTTTCAACATGAAATAATTTCTTCCTTCAAAATTAGAACTACATAACCCCAAGAAAAAGGGTATAAGTTTAAATGATTGTAAAAAATAAAGGACAGAAAGTTCTGCTCAAGACATATGGTTCTCCTAAACAATTCAAAGGTCAAATGTATTTACAAATTTTCATCTTTAAAAATAACGTTTCATCTTAATGAAGAATTATGATTAAATTAGAAGAGAGCTAACATTTAAGGATACCATATTATCATCTAAAAGGTGTTATATTCAAATTACAAGCTCTGCTTTGTTTAATTAAAAGCAAAGCAAGGCATAAGGACTGGCAATGACTTGCAGAACCCTTTGAAACTATGCCAATAGCTTGGTAACAAGATTAAATCATTAATTTTTAAAGGGATGAGTTCATTTTATTTACACTCATTATTTGTTTAAATAGGCTTCCAACAGGTGGGGGACAGGACATTATTTAGATCCAAAAGTCACAAGGCAGATTCCCACTTCACCGATTTGGGACTAAAAGGAAAGATCAGCTGTCCTCAGCATTAGGATCCTCAGTACAGTCCACTTCCATCACAAACAACAGTCACTTGTTTCAAGTAGACTGGCCCAGTGAATGCTCTTTAATACAACTTCAGAATTAAAATTACTGTCAAAACTCAATAAAGCAAGGTTTAAAAAATAAGACACCAAAGTTCGAGAAAGCAGAGATTTCTAAAGTAAGGCACATTAGGAAAACGACAGGCATTAACCAGAGAGTATATTATTACCTTGCACCATCTGGCAGTTTTCTATCAAAGGAAGTGCTGCGAGGAATGGCTGTCTGAGCCTGCTGGAGAAGCTGCTGGCACTGCAGTCTGTCAGATGTTCCTAGGATTGGAGAGGCACGAGAGAGAGGCTGCCCAGCGGGAGTCGGCACCCGATGCCAAGTGGTATTCCTTCTGAAAGGGGTTTTATACTCACATGGGGTGCCTTCACTGTCAAGTTTGTATTCCACCATGGGTATACGACAAAGTTCTGAACAACCCCTGTGGTGGGACAAATAAAAATGCTGATCAGTGTCACTGGAGAGAACAAAGAAAGAAATCTTGTATTCACAGTCAGAAGTATATACATATTTTGATTCCAGGTGCCTAAAGGTGTTCATATAGCATTGTGCTTGAAACACTTCAAACATATCAGGCTAAGCAAGTAAGAAGCATTTCAAAACAAAGGAGCTGCTGTCATGTGCTCAAAGATCTTTGAACTGTCTCCTCACCCTTCAAAAAGGAGAACATAATAAACTTTTAAAAATTAATCTGCAGCTTGTATTTTACATAATAAAAACTTTTAGAAACAAGGCATTCAGAAGTCTAAACATCAAGGTCTTCTAAACCAGCTTTGGTTTGTTTAAATTTCAGAAATATGTTTTCTTAGTGGGGTTGAGAACCCTCCTTTAGAATCCCACCTTGTCTCTACTGAAAGACAAGAGCATGTACATTACAATGCAAAATGATTAAGTGGCACTTAAATATTTTTCCCCATGTTTTCAAAGTGTACTTTCTAATGTCTCTCTTCCCAGGGATCTCTAGGCCTAGAAGAGAATTGAGGAAGTAGAAGGAAGAGACAAATCAGAAACAGTCTGGCTTACTACCTCTGCTTGAAGTGTACAGTGAGGTTAAATACTAACAGTATTCCCAGACAGTGTAAACTCAGGTAAAAGTACTGACAGTGTTCCACAGAAGATCAGTTTGCCCATGGGATATTTGCTATAGACTCAGACTGGACTTAATAATTAAGGGTTACTGTTTTCAGAAATTGGTTAAGAGCAGCTTCACATCCACTTTAAATCAGCTCTTATTATCATTGTAGATATTTTATATTCTGAACATTCCAACTCCATTATTTGTCTGATACGCAGTGTGTACTAAATCAACATTTATAAAGAAAACATCCTAAACAGTTCTAAAGCAATACATTAAGGTTAAGTAGGAAATAGTGAAAATTTGCTCCTCTGTCTCAACTACAATTCTGCTCCATTCCTTAAGCTGAGTCTTGATGGAGCTTTGCTTTTTATTGAAAACTCAATATTTACCATTTCCAACTAAACTAAAATCACCTAGAGAAAATATAATAGAGTGCATGTAAGGAGTTCACAGTCTTAATCCTGAAAATATCTTGGGACAAATGACTTAACACAAATGTGCAATTCAAATAAGTTGTATAAATTCTCACACATTAAATTACTGTGCCCTAAAGCTTCTGAATCAAACCCCCAAAGAATATTTTCATTATCAGTGTTCAGGTAGACAGATTAAAAAAAAAAAGGAATTAGAAAAATGCTGTTATTCAAGGTTGTTGAAGAGAAGATACATGAGCAACTGTAACAATTGCATTCTAGATATTCCGTATATGCCCAGACTGATCCAGCCAAATGCTTCACTCTGTTGAATTCTGTAGTATTAAACAGGCAAACCGTTCATCCTGTACCATTAAATCTAAGAATGCAAAGATGACCTAGTAAGAATAATTTAATGCACTGCATAGTTTTTCATGTGGCCATATATACAGTTATCCATGGTTTGACGAGGAATTTGAACAATTACGTAGACTAAAATTTCAATCACCCTTCTGCTAATTTCTTAGAATTGTTTCACTTCCTTCTTCATTCCTATAGGCTTTACGCACTAGAAACAAGACAACCCCTCCCCAGTTTTTATCATTAAGATATCAATTTCACAGTTCATCTTGGTAATTGAGAAAGTTATGGTATGTAATTGTCATTGTATTCCTCATTAGATACTCCCCATAAAGTACTCTAACTGCTGTAAAAATAGCCATGAGTTTTAAAGGCAAAAGGGATTGTTACTACTATTTAGTTTGACTGAGCTTGCTAACTGATTAACTAAAGCATGACATAAAAACAGGAAACATGAAGCTTTGCCACAACGAGTAAGAATCTAAAATTTTGTAAAATATTGTGTTTGCTTGCATCAAGAAAACATAGTCCCCTACACATGAAAAAAAAAAATATTCAGGTCATAGTTCCTGCAGAAAAAGGCTTACAAAACAACCCTGTTTCATATCACTATACGCATTCAGTGTTACTTATGAATTCAAAACAGAGCCCCAACATCCCTGTTTGAACTGGCTCAAAAAAAAAAATAAAAAAATCTATGGTTTTAAATAGCTTCCTTTGTCACAGAAGAGTTTTAGATTTTAATTTAAAAGTACCAAACCAATCACTTCAATATTTATACAAAAAAAATATGCTTCACTGCTTCACAAGCACTGCCTAAAGAACAGATATTGCAGCATACTGAGGTAGGTGAAGTCATAATTGTAGCTACCTCCTATATCAGAAAAAAAGAGAATCAATTACTTCATTCCTGCACTCCACTAAGGATCCCTATCTTACTCCCTGCCATGGATAAAACTGCAAGTGATCTTGCATGAAAAATCCCCACAAAACTAAATGCAATTTCCTCTTAAATATTTAATTTGACCATTATCTAACTTCTAGTTATAACAGTGTTACTTATTCCACTGAAGCAAGAATATACATTAGCACTGGTATTTGAATGATAGTTTTTCATTCACTTTTTAATTTTAATTTTATACATTTTTTTAAATTAACTTTAAAGGATATGTAAAGATAAATCTCTTTTAAGTATCTTGAAAAGATACTTAAATTTATGTTAAACAAATAAAGGATATCAAACATCTTTCGCAATTATATCCTATATAAAATTTGAAAAACAGACTCATGTCATTTAACAAGTAAATGTGATCGAGTTTTAGCCGCACATCAGAAATGATAGCACTTCCTTCACTACAGTTTGTTATTAATTAAATCAATCCTTCAACATAAAGCACAGATTCCTACTAATATCTTTGGTTCAAGAGCCATATTATGCTATAAAAAATTTGGTTCATAAAACCTACTCTGCAATTACAGAGAGCGTGACTTTATGATACAACTAGCAGGTCACGACTGCATATTAAAATTTAAGAGTCCACTATAAAAATCTGCAATATTCAAATGTTCCTGCAAGGAGCATTATGTTCTGAAACAATTATCAAGCAGTCCATTAAATTTTTCAAAGTACATTAACCAAATCTTTCAATATTAATTTCAGATTCCATATAAAGGTTCTGTAATAGGCTCTGTGAAGGGCCTATATTAGGCAAGGATGTTAGTTAAACAAGGTAAATAATTCACCTCCAGGGAAAAGTTAGAAGCTTTCATATACCATGATAAGCAGTTTGCCACCTTCATAGCAACACAAAAGCCTTCTTTTCCTGCTGTGTCCTGTGACTATCAAGTACTGGATATGACTTTGGTATTTGGAACCCAGCTATCTACAGATTTCACACACCATGAATGATTTGTTAGGGTAACAACACAACTAGAACATCTGGTTACAATTTAACTTAAGTTCAGCGTACCACAGGGGAATGGAGGGACAGAGGAGCAATCACTGGTGTGCATCAGTTGTATTACACTGACAAATTATCCCTTACTATCACCATTTCAATTCAAAACATTTAATTTTGCTCAAAAAGGAGCCCTTATCTATATCTAGCAGTACAATAAGCAATTGCATTCTGCTAACTCAAACTTTGCATTTGAAACCAATCACTTCTATTACAGTGCATGTTTGTTCTTACACTACAGCAGTGCCCAAAGTGTCACAACGAGACTGATGACTCGTTGTGCAATCTATTAAATCCACATAATAAAACAGAGATTATTTTTTCTTAATTGTAGGGACTTAACTGAAAATCAGAATTTCGTAGCTTAGTATGGAGCTCTTCTTTGCATCTCTCCATAGAGACAATCAGAGCTTTGCTGGGTGTTTTTGGTTTTTTTTTCTGCTTGACTTTAACAACTGTGCACATAATAAACTTTAGCAATTATAATTAACTCCTGCTATAAGTTCATTCATAAACCCACACAAGAAAAAACTACAAGTCTTTTTACTTGGGTGAGAAATACAGTAAGCGTCAGAGAATTGTTTTCAACTTTGTACCCTTTTAGTTTATAGTTCTTTTGTTAGACTGTTTCTGGGTGGAGACCATATGTTACTCACATTGCCTGGTTTTCCTTTGTTTTGATGCAAATCAAAAAGATGCTTGTACAATAAAGTCCCAAGGATGATAGAAATGCTGCATACTTAACCTTACACTCTTCAGTAGCATATACTAGCAAAGGCCAAGTTTACGCACCCTTTTCTTTGGAAACCATATTGGGAAGAATAAAGTTCAAAAGAACGTACAAGAAAGTGACAGAAAACTACATTTTTTAACAATTTCTTTTTCTTTTGTGCTTTTTTTGCTTATTTAAGGAAGAGACACAGCACACAGTGCAGGACATACTAAAGATGGGGAAGAGGGCAACTTGTACCTTAGGCCTAAGTTTTGTTGTTTGCTGGTGCTATCACCCTTCCAAAGGCAGGAGGAGTGGCAGAGACATCGCAGTGAGTGGAAGAGCCAAACTTTTTGACATTGACTTTCTACCAGGACTTGCACTTAAAATGTGACAGCCTAGGTCAGAATCAGTGGTGCTAATCAGAGTTCTGACAGACTTTGGTTTTGCCAAGAGTCTCCATCAGGCTAAATCACATTGTTTATGTCTCATTCCCCACATCTGATAATGTTATATGAAGTATAGTAATTCTGACAGTAAAGAAAGTTAAGCATTTTCTACCATTTTATTTTTTTGTTGGGTAGAGAGGATTAACATTTTGCAAGTGGCATGGCTTCCAATTAGTATAGTTACATTTTCTTAGTAATACTTCTTTCAGTTATCTCTAAAAAAAAAAGTTTTCAGGTATTTTCAGCCTTCTTAGATTAGTAGCAGGGGTAGAATTATAAGCTTTGGTACATTCAAATTCTACTTTTACAACCAAATGTTCAGTTTCAGGTTTTTCTGCTTTAACCTACCCCAGGTGTTGTTAGTCAGCAGTTCTAAACCTAGTTCCCTTCTAGCTCAGATGGGTAATTAAAAAAATAATAATTAAAAAAAAATAAATTCTGAAGGCCCTATGAACTATCCAACTAGCTTATGGCGAAAACCCTTGTGAGAAGATTTGAACTCTGCCACACAGTAAATTCCTCTGCTTCCTAAAACCATTTTTCAAAACATTCCATACTCTGCTGGTTATCTACTACTTAAAAAAAGCCCCAGAAACACAACTGTCTAGTCAGATTACAATCATTTCAGGGCAACAAGCACCAGGACTGGAAAATAAGTAATTACATCTATTTTATTTGTAAAAAAGAGTTTGCAAAGTTCAGAAGAATAAAACAACCTCGAAGGAAATGCAGTACTACTTAAAAATGGCCCACAGGCAGTTTCAGTCATAGTTACTAAAATATTTCCACTTTCAAAACTATCTACAAGGAGGAAAATAGCCTCTTACTTGTTCTGGCCAACAGTGGAAACTACTCCTGCTACAGCTCTTCAGCTTCTGTTTCTAGCCCATCTCGGGAGATTTTGTTTAAAGTTTTGTTTGTTTTCTAAATTTTCCAGAAATTGTTTCTTCAGCAGTCTCTTTTTATATATAATGGTAGTTGAACCAAGACAGACACATAGGTTTCAATGTAGTAAAAAAATTCTAGCAGAATCTACAGTTTAAAATGGATTTAGAAGTACTTGACTTCCTTCATTGTATTCAACTGATTAAGGACATAGTGTCCTTGAGCACTACTGTGACACCACCAGTGAAAGTAAATTAGAATGAAAATCATTATTCTCCTGTTAGAATGCATATAATTCTAACTACTGTGCTGCAGTACTACATAATATTTACAACACCAGAAGAACAAATTAAGAATTCTGAAGAGATAGACATAGCACAGAAACAAATATATAACAGAAGGATATTTATTTAGATCTGAATACACTGATCAGTAGGTTTGTTCTAATGCTGCTTTGTAAATTTAAAGAATTTCTGTTTCAAAAGCAAATTCTTCTTTCTATCTAAACATCAGCCTGGCACCACTCAAATAATTATGATTTCTCAATTTGTACATGATTATTTAATTGCTGGAGCAAAGTGAAAACAGCAGGAGGTTTGTCTCAAGTACATTAATTTTTACAGGATAGTAAATGAAAAGTCTTATTCCATTACTGGTTTTGCATATACTGCTATCAAGACTATAGACAGAAAGGTCTACATTAAGTAATGGAAGGTATTTATTGAGCAGTATTTTCCTTTGTAATTTCCTAATCACTCTGGAACATTCCTTTGTAAGCACATTCAACATTCAAATACTTTATTTTCATGGTGAAATAAATGAATACAAGACAGTTTGCAGAAAAAAAAATTCTTGTTAATAGTTTATCGCTAGCATTCTTTGTACGTGCACACTTAACATTTTGTTGTTTTTCTTTTAAAATATAAAAGGCTGATGTATTGAGGATGATTTTTGGGTAAGTTAACAGTCAAAAAAAAAAATCAAGTTAAGAACTTCACTAAAGATCTTCACTTCAGCTGGTTTTTTTCCAAGGGACTGGGACTGCTTTGAAAACACCCTTGCACACTTGGATCTCATTTTCACTTGAAGGGTACAATTCCTAAGACACTCCATGGCACTCATGTCCAATCTGTGTAAACTCACTTCAGAACTCAATCCCAGCAAGGGACCAGAGCTAACAAGAGACCCATAGCGAAATTCCTCAGTGCTTCATATTCCTAAAACCCAGCAGACAGAGCTAAGCAGAAACTACTCTTTCAATCAGTGGAAATCAGCTGATTATCTTAGAAAACAAAAGACAGGCATTAATAAAACGATACCTGTGGATTTTTTCATGAAACTATGAATAATTTTTTTCCTAAAATTGTATTTATATTCCTGTAAATGTATGTAAACTTTTAATGCAACTGATTCTTGTAGAAACAAATACGTTTATCTTTACATCTATGCACTGTGGGCAAAAACTTAGTGGCCAAACTTGAAACCTCAGATTATGGCATCTAAAGTAAAAAAATATTGACAAACTACCAATTTCTACCCTGAGAAATCAGGCTGAAATTCAGCGGAAAAAAACCCTAACCAACTGCCAGAAGATCATATATTCTGTAGGATGAGTCAAAATTTCAAGGTACTTATTTTAGCCTCCAACTTTCCTACATATGTCAGATAGTCTGATGTATCACTTCTTAGAAGAAAACCTCTCAAAACAGCTGTGAAGAAAAGCAATAATTACTGAAGCATAGATGTCAAGCTTTCGCCTGCTTTTGAACTATCATTCTTCTAGCACAGAAGGCTAGGTTCAAAACTGAAACACAGGAAATTCCATTTAAGTATATGTAAAAACATTTCTTACTGCAAGGATGATTGCATACTGAAACTGAAATACTGGATTGCAGGATCTCCATCCTTGAAGATTTACAAAATGCAGTGAACGTGTCCCTGAGCAATCTGCTCTAGCTGACCTTTCTTTGAGCAATGGGATTGGAGTCAACAGCCTCCAACCTCACATATTCTCTGTTCTATGATTCTGTAAGGTAAGACACTGCAGAGGGCTAAAACAAGCAATTGAGTAGGAGACAGAGAGAGAGGGATTTGCACAAGTTTTAACCAGTAAGTAGCACTGATAGGCTATCTTCTTTCTCTAAACTTCTGGTAATTTATTCCTTTCTGCCTTCTCCTAATTTCCCTCATTCATTAATATATTTTACAAACAATGTCATAGATCCTATTTGTCAACTGAAACTCTCAGTCTTCTCACCTAATTCCTACACTGATTCCTGTCTGCTCTGTTTAGATTATAAACATTGAGAAAAGGCAACATCAAAAGTCTTTAGAGATTGATCAATCAAAATCACTAATCGTATTTTAGGGATATAAAATGGAAAATGAGGAGCTTTCTGTTTCAGTGAGAAGTGGTATTTGAGAGAAAGACTTTTTTTTTATATTAGAAAGGTGAAGCTGAAAAGAACTTAAATATAGATGCTTTTTTAAAATTTTAGAATAGGCACATCATTTTTTAAAAAGTTCATTTTCCTTAGTAATTAGTTGCAGTTTTAAAAGTGCTAAAAAAATTTAAAAGAGGAGCAGCTTTTGCAGATTTTTCCCAGTGTGGTGGCACTCAGTTGAAACTCCTCCTACACACAGACTGAGTGCTATGTGTCACACTGATCTGAGATTTTAACATTTTATTTCTAGAACTGTATCAAAGAGGATATAAACAATTCACACATTATGTATTTTTCTATCAGGGCCTATAAAATACACATTTTTACCTTCAATATAATAGGATCAGCTCATTAGGCTCATATTCTGTAAACAGCTTGGAAATGTATACCAAACAAGTCAGTGAAAATTCATACCCAGAAGCAGATGGTGAGAATAGCAAAGCTAAGCAAAGAGAGGCTTAATTGCAAATTCTATCCAACTAAGCAAAGCAGTGCTATTCTACATTCACAGGCATTTTCTTCAGAAAGGAACTCAATGCATCAACATGCAGGTTGAGGCAGGGGACAGCACTTGTGTGTCATACATCAGGCCAATGACTACTTGGAGAATTGCCACCAATTAAACAGTATTCGTATACAGTTGGCATCGACTTCACAGTGCGGCACGCTACGTAAAATTTTATTGCTTGTTGTCTTGCCAAAAGCAACACATCTAATGTTTTTTCAGCTAACTTAAAAATCAACAAGAGATTTAAAGTTGGCCTGCTACAAAAAGAGAAGTAATTAAATACTCTGGTACAGTTCTCATTTAGAATGAGCCAAATTAACAATGCCTAGACAAGGTATGCGAGAAATAAAGCCACATTGCTATAAAGTTTCAATTTTTCCCTACTTCTCTGCCTCATAATACTCAAAAATGAACAGAAGAATAAAAGTCTTCTTCAGCAAAAAAGGAACACTGACAAAAGAAAAATGCACTTCATTCCTGAAAACAATGATACAGTCACTATACTGATTTTTATTACAGTCTTTTCCTGAGTATGAGTATATATTTCATCTTGAAACAAGATTTCCTTGCTTTAACTGATGACGTCGTTGATATAATTCACTATTTAATATAACTAAATTAGATATCTGTAAGAAGCGAGGAAGTCTCCAAGACTTGGTACTATGTATGTCCAGAACCCAGTATTTCACTACTTTCATTAAAATTTCAACATAAGAAAAAATAAATTTTTTTAATGGTCAGGAGCTGGCAAAATCTCAAAGACAGACAAGATACAATTTTATGAGAAGAATTCCACATTTTTAAATTCAGTACTAAAACATAAAACTCTCCTACGGAAGAAAAGAAGCAGCATCAGCTTTCAGAACAGTTCAGTCATGTTGCATTAAGTTTACTTCTCACCCTTTCAAAGTCACACAAAAGTAAATTTTCTATTAAATTTCTTCTAGGATCTCATTTTATCTTCTATTACATGTCAATATGGCTTTTAGGGAAAAGATTGCTTTAAGAGCCTCAATAATGTTATCGCCAAACATGACAGACAATATCCACTCACTGAAGGCCTCCAATAAAAGGGCCATCATTTAAGCAATAGCAGAGAAAAAAACCAAACAGATACAAACGTCACATTGAGAACTGTTGCTCATTACCTTCTAGGTGCTCCATCCTCGTGTGGTTGAATAATCACCACTTTTACTGTCACCGATGTACGTAAAAGGTCAATCATTTGCTCATGAGTCAAAGTTGCCACAGCCACTTTACAGATCTCAACCAGGCGGCTCCCTTGCCGTAGGCCTGCCTTCCAAGCAAAACCAAAGGGCTCCACATCTGCCACTATCCCTTCAAAGTTCACGTGGAATCCAAGCTGGCCCAACCCATTCCTCCGTAGGGTCATTTCCGTGGTTTCACATCCTCTGGTCACTATCTAAGGAAGTATCAGATTGTTATGCTATTTATTGTCAGGACACACTTCTTTGGTCTCAAAAACAGATCTGTTTTCAAACACTATTAAGCCATGGATATTAAATTATATTAACATGTATGTTTGCATGAAGGTTTCTGCATAAAATAAAATGATCAAAACATTTCATGATGCTAAAAATCTTAGCAGAGATTCCAGAGCAAGCAGCTGACCCATGTCAAGCTCTTTCCCCCTTGCCCAAAATTAACACAATACCATTCATATCTTATTGAAAACTTAACAGCTGGTTTAGTTTCAAAACACTAAGCAAGAAAAACATTGCTCTGTCAGTTATTTCATTTTTGTTGGCTGACTGCAGGTGTGCAGGAATTTTTATTCAGTATTGAACTTGAGATATAACATAAGCCAAATTGAGTGAAGTGCTTCAGTTCTAGAAGCTTTTCTTCCTCAAAAAAAATAGCAATGAATATTGATTTATTTGCTTCACATCCAGGTTCCTAAATATCACCATCTCCAGATGTGGATATCAAGAAAATGAGAAAAGAGTTTTCATGTTACTGGTAAACTTAGAAACAAAAGAATTATTTTCCTCATATTCAATGAAAAGTAATTCTGTCATCATACAGAGTAGCCCAAATTCTTCAAATTCACATTTTGCTAACCAGGTTCATTTCTATACACTGTGAAACAAGTCCTCAACAGTTTTGCTGTGTAAAACATAATCATACAACAGCCTGTAAGGTGGGATACTGCATCAGACTCAGAAGACTAAATTCTACTCCACATTACAAGGTAAGTTTGAGAGTGACCCTGGTACTCCCTTTTGACAGTGTCACAAAACTAGTATGCATTTTAGATCCATTAGTATAATTGGAACAAAAACTTCACCACTGTGAAACAACATTATCAAAGATCTTTGTTTGTAATGCATATCAAAGACCTCACAGTCCTTTATAACACTCCAGCAAGGCAAGTATCTGCCCTTTAGAGATGCATATGTTACTAGACAGATCAGGGGATCTTCCTCCCATGCTGCACTAAGAGCAATTCCACAGCACATCTTGTTCCACAAAGGTGTTCATGCTGATTATGGTTGCTTTTAGTATGTATCACAAAGATACACACCTTACTCGGCTTTAGGCATTTAATTTCAGGTGCTCAAGTTAGAAGGCTAGTGTCCTTTATTTCCAAGTGTGCAGGATAGATCTTTGCAAAAGCTGTTTTATAGCTTGAGTTTAATTCAGGAGGGTATTTTGGAAGAGTCATTCTTACTCTCCATTGCCTATTTGAGCCAGAATCTGTGTAGGCTGGCTTCCTAGTTTATTGTGTGCTTCCCACAGACGAATGGCCCAACCTAATTCCAGGTTGCATGGCAAGGGAGTAGGACTGTACAGACAGTGAGATGCTGGCACTGTGATTGGGTACAGCTGTCACAAAACTGCTCCTTTCACCACCCGAGTTGAAGGCAGTTGACGAGGAGCAGTTTCATGGGACGTTTAAACTGACCTAAGACCCCAGTGCCCCTGCGCTGTGTCCATATCGCATTAGCACTTGTGCAGCCATGCAGACAGATCAGGGGAAAGATACAGCTGAAAAATGGGGTGCTTTTTAAAATAATGCTCCAAAGAGCTGGCAGGAGCCATCCAAGAGATGGATGGGGCTGTCTCCTTCACTCACAGGAATTATTAAAGTACGTCCCCGTCACTGACAAAGCAACTTAACACATAGCAAACATTGAGCTGTAGTTACTTTTGTAGCTTCCTTTTTACACTTCCTGTTTAGAATGATCTTTTGTCCACAATTATTATAGAGTCAGGGATGAAAGTCCTAAAGTCTGCTCCCTTCCCAATCCCATGGCTGACTGGAAATACCTTGGTCAGTGACTGAAAGTCACAGTTTTCAATACCTTATTAAGTTTAAAAGCACTATTATCCATATGGAAATATTCTAAAAAGACATCTGCCACTCAGCAGAAAAAAATTAGAACTTGCACAAATGACAACAAAGTGCTACAAAACCATGAGGTACTTCAAGGTTGCTGATCTGAGGAAGCTGGTGCATGCTCATGCTTTTAACCTGTGATAAACTCAAGGCAAGCAGATACAATTAGCCCTCATTCATTAAGGGGTAGTCTTCTATGAGCTGTGAAATACTGGAGAAAGATATTGCAAGGATCTGATATTCTGAGAATTATTGCCTGGAAAGTTTAGGCTACTTGAACTGTAGCATTTCTATTCACAATCTTTCCAGTTATTTCTGAAGATGTAGGTTTCAAAATCAAAATGTGAAAGTCATTCTTGAGATGTTCAAAATGTACTCTGCAGGTTTTGTTTACAAAACTACATTCTGGGATTTCCTAACAAAATAAAAGCAGCTATTTCCTTTGTCATTATTCAGCTCTGAGTTTTTGGTATATTTTAGAAACTTTCCTTTTTAAATCAAACTTTATGTTGTGTTTAGAACTGTGCATATAGTATTAGAACTATATAGCATCTGGCTGAATTCTTTTTTTTCCAGCTCTCCAGTTATGAATAATTTTCAATAAGACTTTCCTTATTTGTGACCTAGATAAGTGAAAATGAAATTTTCAGCTCTTTGTTAGCTACAGTTCTGTTACAAGTTTCTAAAATATATTTAGTCATGCAGTGAAGAGAAGAACATATTATTATAGTCAGGAGCTCAGCTGAGGGATGGAATTCTATCCCTATGAAACTACCTAATATTCTTTTGAGGGGGCAGACACCTCTTTATCATTATGTCACAATTATAAAATACTGCAAAAGAAATGCACCAGCTAAAGGATACAGATTTTCCCAACTCAGAGCACTCAAAATCTCTTTTTCAAGCTAGTTAAATATTCCAAAGCTAAAGATAAAATAAACATTCCTGCCAAAGATTCATCTATTCCCAATAGGAAATACTCCAGGAGATCCTCACAAGCGTATATCCTCTAAAAGGTAACACTACATAGTAATGGCACATTAAACATAGTGCTGTTCCACTTCAACACAGGTCATTCTGCTTACTTGGTTGCCATTTCACTGATCTTGTGGCTGCTAATGAACAAAGAGCCAGCTCCTCTGAACACACTTAACACAGATGAAGTTAAAAGACAGAGATCCTCCAAGTGCCATGAAGAAGGTGAAGAGCTTTTTTAATATACAGGATACTAAGGAAATTTTGTCAACTCCAGTTCTTGTCTAAAGATCCATTCAGTGTTTCCAATTCATCTTGTATCACTCTGTCATTCTCTGTTATCCTAAAGCTCAAAACCACTACTTTTTCTGCCTTCAAACACACCGCTCCAAGTTAATCTATAGTTTGCTTTTGCTGCTCTTTATATAACTAGATACTCTCCCTTACAAATACAAATTTATATAGACTGACAAATCCCAGTCTTTTTTCAGTCGTGAACTGATTGTTTTGGTTCAAACCAAAATCGTGGTCTCAGCTTTTCACATCTTTTCTTAATCTGGACATTCAGATAGGTTTCTTATCACCTGCATGATATAAATCCAGGCAATAAAAGGTACTTATTTCACAATCTCATTTAGTAACTGCAACATTTTACTCACTGGTTTTAAGAAATGCTTTTACTCACGACTGAAAAGGGTTAAATCATTTCGTCATTGAAGACTGATATTACATCACAGATTAAGCTGTCATCTTTAGCATCTGCTGGCACATGTGGTTGTTGACCTTAGCTGTGTTCTGAATCACTTAAAAGGTTTTTAAAGTATGCATTTAAAGTGTGATATCAGAGTTTTAAATACTTTTTAGTGTCTGTAATGGTGATGCCTTAGAATTCTTAAGATTTGTAGCATGTAGATTTTTAATATAGCTGTATAGCTTCTAACACTCGAGAATAGCAGTTAACTGAAACTCCTTTCTTATGCTTCATATAGAATTTCTGAAATTCTTCCAGTTTTGTTTAATGTTCTCTTCAAGGAAAAGGCCTTAGCGAGTACATCTTGTTTGTGACATGTACCTAGAAAGACATCATTGTAAACAAAGCAACCTAGAAGGCTGAGAGACCTTGGAGAAGCTCCAAAGAAGGGATGTGGTGTGCGTGACGCGAGCATGGTGATGATGGAGAAAAAAGGGGTCTTGAGACCTCCGACTCAATTCCGGGAAGGCGTGCTGAGGGGCGGCCCTGTGGGAGGTTCTGGGGGGTGGATAATCTTCGGGTTGGACACATCCATTAGATAGGATAATTAATTAGAGCTATAAAATTGTGAAAGCCCAATGCTGCATTATACACTACAGTACACTTTCTGCGTGTTGTGTGCCTTAAAGTGCTTTAATTAAAGACTGCTCTCTACTTTATCTATGTTAATATTGTCCAGAAAGTTCTTTACTTCCATTTTAGGCAACAATGGTTTCCTATCAAATCTATATAAAGACTGTAGAAAGCATTCAACATTATAAAACAGCCAGCAAATAATATCAATATGCAGCTTTCAAAAGAGGAAGATGCAGGGGAAAAGGAGAAAAATATGAGGCAAGAAACAGGGATGAAAAATCTTTTAAAACAATTAATGACAGTTCTTTTAATCAAGGTGAAAGTTGGATAGGTGGCAGTGAAAGAGAGAACGCAGCCAGGATTCACTGGAAAAGATAACTGAAGTTAATAGTTGGGTAAACTTTGCAGTAACTGATGCTAAATTTGAGGCATAAAACCAATTTGTCATTACTTAACCCAAAAAACTGATCATAAAAAAGAAGAAGTATTCAAATAAATATAGATCAAAATTTCATTTTGTGTTTTTAACTACTGAATTTTAAAGATTTATCTTCAGCAACTGTGATATTTCAATGTTTTACAAAACCAAGTAAGCGAAAAACAGAAAAAGAAATCATCACTTATGACTTTAAATCTTCTTTTCCATATGTGTTAAGCAATTTATATTGCTCATTTAACAATACTGAATGGGAGCACTATTTTTCAAAAGGGAAATATCTGTCTAAGGAAAGTGAAACTGAAGAGTTCAGTTGAAAAGGATAATACAACAGTGGCAAGAAGAGTTTAGAGACATTCAGCTCTTGAAAGAGTAATTGTACTTTAGAAGAAAGTTGTTGCTATTATTATTATTATTAAGCTAAGTGTGACTACAGCACGTGACACAGTCGCACACAGAGGCCCTATAACATCAGCTGCAATCCAACTGTTTCAGTGTGAAAACTGTAAGCACACTGATTTCTTTTCAATGCTGGCTGGGTTTTCTAACAGAAAAAAAACCAAGACCATCTAAATCACTTAAATTAGGATCAAAGGGTGAAGTGCAAGCATGTGATGTAGATGCATCAGCACTATTACCTTGGAGTTCCTGTCATTTCATCTATACTGACTGAAATAGTTACAGGACAGTAGTACTGACAGGGTCATCAAGCATCTGAAAAACTTTATCCAGTCAGCTGTAAAAACTGGCATTAATTAGTCTAGTTTTCTTTACTTCCTGCAGTTGCTCACTACTGAGGAACAAATCAGCAGAATCACTTGCACAAAATCTTAGGCTAAAATTCACATGGATTATTACAAGAAGTCAAAGTGAGTATATTTCACACATTTATATTTTGTATCTTTTAAATTAAAGGATATTTCGACCTACAAAGGTGTGACTTGAGTATAGGCTACCAGCAAGAGGATGCAAAAGCTCAGCTCTTCAGTCACTGGCACCATCCATGGCCTTGGGCAAGTAATGAGATCAATGGTATCTGTACCCTTACCCCTGAAAAATGGAATGAGAGTGCTTATCGCATATGCTGTTCTGAGGATTACTATTTATAGGGCTCTCTGAAGACTGAAAACACTCCTGAACTATAAACATAGGACATTTTTAATTACAGTTCAAAGGAGATGTAGACAAGCAACTCCTAATAAAAAAACTGGAATTCCAGTTTAGAAACTGTACTTACTTCAAGTCTTTGAACAATTTCTCTGATGTCCTCAGTACAATTATCTGCTGCAGACAGAAGAATACATTCTCCTCTTTCATAAAATATTTTGATGCTCATTAATCCAGACGTCCATCCTATAACATCTCTACAGGAGCAGTTAAACACAACATTTTTGGATTCCTTTTCAATCAACATGATAAACTCATTGGAGATTCCAAGGAGACATTCGATGTCAGCAGACTGGCCAAAATCTCGGGCAATCACATTCCACATAATTGCTCCAACACTGAATAGATGTGCATCTTTCCTTGGTTTCACTTTTTCCTTCTTTTTTGCTCCTAAAGTAATAAAGCTAAACTTTGCTGAAGTATCCACTGTAGCTGTGGTAACAAAGTTTTCTGCCAGATCTTTCAAGTATTCTTGACGTGTCCGTGTGGCCATGGCTCGAAATTTTTCCGACTTATGTGCCGCATTTTCAGCATTAATAACTTTGGCTAAAAGGAAGTCCCTGAAGACTGCTGATTTGGGGAACGTTACTCCTTTGGGAATTGGTGGACCAAATGGGGGTACATCTTTTGATCGTGAAACACCAACACTGGAAATAGAAAGGAAAAAAATCAAAATGGTTAATTCCTTAAAAAAAAAAAAATCAGATGATAAGCAGAACTGTGATCTGTGCAGTCCATTTACACAGTTGAGTTTAACTTTGACACATCAATTTTTTTTCAGACATTTCAGACTCATACAAAACTGTGTTTTAAAATGGCTTTCTTCTTTTAAATTATTAATAAAGGATATTATTTACTAACACAAAAATATCAAATATGATTTCTTAAGTATCACTGTCTCTTTAATGGAGTAAATATAAAATTGCATTGTGAGACATAAATAAGAGAAGTATTTTTAAAAATTATTTTTATGTAAGTCTGTAATTTTCAGCTGCCACTCAGTTGCATCATCTTAAAATTAAGAAATATATAAACAATTTCTTTTAATCCTCAGATATTTTGTTACAATGAAGTGTGAAGAAGTAGTATTGGCATCCAAGAGTGAATATACTCCAAAGTGACTATAATGGAGCAATGCTGGCTACTGTCTGTTCATAAAATTTGAAGAAACATGCAACTCTTGATATAGGCAGTTCACAGCAAGACGTAAGAGAAATAGGGAGATTTTTTAATTTATATAATTATACCTCTAATTGTTATATACATAACAACAACATTACAACTGAAAAAGAATTTCAAAATACTGTGCAAATACATATAACTACTACTGGTTTGACTGAAATGAAGTCACATTTGGGAAAAATGTAACAGGAAATGTCACATCTTATTAAACATAGAACAGTTACTGAAAAAAACACAAGTTCTAAAAGATAGTTTAAGTTCTATTGGACAGCTCAAATACAGCAGTACGATCCAACCTCATGATGTATTTTAATCTCATTCTAAACAATGAATAAATAACACTTTTACATGCTAAACCTGTGTCAGTACACTTCATGTCTTTATCATTTGTACAATCCAAATCAATTCACAACTATGTTTCCACCTTGCTTACCGTGCAATTCATGATGCAGTGACTTAAATGTGAGAGTTAAGGTCATCTGAAATTTGAGATGTTTTTATATTCTCCAAAAGCCCTCATTCTTATGCTTAAAGGCCACAACTCATGCTAGTGTCATATTGTCATACTCAGGGATTTACAAAGGTTAATACCCTTTTGAAATACTTAATTTTAAATCACTCTATTTGTGAAAGGAAAAAAGTGTGCAATACACATTCTAAATAAATTTCTATTGCTATGTCTGCAAATCTTATTTTCACTAACTTGTTATATCCCCATTTTGAGGCCATAAATCAGCAACACAAAGTTCTGCATATATCCATGTAAGTCTACAAACAGTGCCCTGTAACTCTAGATATGTGCAAGGGAGACACTGGGGTTTGTAACAGGAAATGTAGCAGAAGATTTACAACTCTATACATAATACCTTCAAGAAATACAAAACTGTTAGAAGACAGTTCCACTGTAGTTTTAGTAACAAACTTAAACAGTTATAAGGCTCTACTCACCTATAACACACATTTTCAGTGCAAGGATTATGCACTTTGACTATGACAAATACATGTTGAAAGTGGGAACGAATATTTTTTGGAGTAAAAGGAAGTGCTCCTGGCTCTTGGAAGACAATGGTAACTATGTCATTTCCTATATGTCTTTTCCTTAGCAGCTAGACAAGAAACATGCATTGAAAAATTAGTTATAAAAAAATAATCACAATTTCTTCAGCTTAGAAAAAAACCCCAAACCAAAATAAATTAATCATAATTTTTCAGAAATAAATTAATTAATCATATCCTGGATAACTACAGATAAAGGGCATCGGAGTAAACTGCAAAAAGATCAGGAAAGGAAATTGGGCTAAGTTCACAAAAATACTAGTGAGTTTCTTTCTTGCATCCCCCCACTAGTTCTGCACAGTTGCTGCTCACTTCTATTTTATTTTATAGGAAAAATTTATTTCTCTTACTTTAATGCATCACTTCAGTAATAAAAACACGTTACATCACCTGACATTTCTCACTATTCAGAGAACTGTATATCAGATCCCTCTTTACGGTGTAATATTTGTCTACATTAAAAATATAATATTGCTTCTATTTCTCAATAGAACTTCTTTTACCATGTTGCAATTCTATTAAATATTGCCCTTATTATTATGATCCTATTTTTTAAGAAAATAGATTAACACGAATACTCATCACAAATTTTAACAATTGCATACTTGAGGAACAAAGCTAAGACTCATGGAGAAAAAATATCGATTAAAAACTCATTAATTAAAAAATTATTCTTGTAATTGGTAGCTTTTATCATCAAAATATATTTAAGGAATAATTTAAAGTATTAAATCATTTTTACAGGCCGAAACTTGGTAAAAACTATAAAACATGTCCAGCAATAAGGGAGCACTATACTCCCTCCCCAAGAAAACCCAACGGAACAACACAGTAAAATAATGTTCACTTCCCTCACAGAAGTATATTGTAACTTTCAAATTTTTTACCTTTTTTTCTTAAATACCTTTGCTTATAAAACATCCATATATATTAAAGACAGAAAAAAAGTAGTCTACCACATGCTACGTTCAAAATATGTACCAAAAGTCTGCCAAAGACCTTGCATTGTTAACTAACAGCATACAGACACTTAAAGCTGAACCTTAGCTCTTGTGTAACTAAAAATGTTAGAAGAACAAATTTATTTGATAACTTTGTGACAGAGCAAGTAAATATTTCTCTATCACACTGATTTTACAGAATGTAATCTTTCTAATAAAAGAGTATATTCTTGTATTTTCTCATTTCCATTAAGTTAGTATTACAGCTACCAACAAAAAAGTGTGAAGTTGCATATGCTAAAGCCTAAAATCCATAAGAATGTTTCTTAAAATAACACAAAGGATGATATACTAAAGGCAGTAAGAAGGGCCAAAGCCACAATTTTAAAGCACTCAGTATATCTATATTATTTGAAACATAATCAAAGTCCCAAACAGAGATTAAAGAAATAAGACTTCTTATGAAACTTTACAACAGATATAAGAACAGAAAATAGTACTTGGTGTAAGTCATGTGGCTCAGTAAAGTTTTCAGATTTTTAAGACTAAAATCATAATAACTGACTATTTGAGCCAATTAACTTATACAATCTTTTGTGTACAAATTACTGTAGAAGGACACAATGTGGAACTGACCACAGAACTAAGTGTGCCAGGTAACTTGCTGAGCTAGTGAGCTATACAATTAGATCATAGTAGTGCAGCACACCCTCATGTTAGAAGTTATTACTATCTCACAGATTGGAATTTACATCTCCATTAAATTTGTAAGGAACCTTCCAACTGAAGGGTACAGGGTGATTAATTTCTGTCTTATATCAGTAAGTGCCCAATTACTTTTTCTTGCTATAGTGGTTCATGCAACATTTCCACAGAGCAAATTATAAAAATTATAATGCAATTCTCTTTAAATTTATATTTCAAACAATCACTGTTTTCAAGAATATTTTCTGCTTTTGAAAACCCTTTAGGAGGTTCTGCTTGCCCTCATAGGTAGCTTAAGCAGGAATAGCAGTCATTTAGTAAGAGGTAAGTTTTAGAAGTGTTTGAAATCTTACTAGCAAACGCGTTTTTAAAATTATGGCAGTTCCCATATTCTATTCCTAAACTATTTTTGAAGAGCTGAAACCCCTACAAGGTCCAAAAATAGAGACAGATAGATAATGACACATGTCATTATTTTTAAGAACCTTACCAAGCTTGTAGAGATCTTAGTGACTTCTTCAACAATTTAAAATAAAGCCAGTGTAACACTTGCAAATAATTGTCATGCATAAGTGGTCAGTCAACTTCAACACAAAGCAAAGCAAAGCACAGATGTGGCTGTGCAGAGAGTATCATAAGGCAAAGAACTTCAGAAGGGGAAAGAAGTAAACTGGGGTGATCTGGAATGTGGAAAGAAGTGCTCTGGATAGGATAAAGGAACAGGAAAAGAATAAAGTATTGAATGGAGAAGAAAGAGGGAACACACACTTCTCTGGGAAACGTGAGATAAGGATAGCATACTGAAAATGAAAAAGGAATTGAAGGAAACTGGAACTAAGCAAAAAGATCTATAAGAAACCCTTCTCTAGTTTGCATTCTATAACCTAAATTTTCCTCCCAACATTTACCTCCTAGGGTTTTTTTCCCCAGGTTCTCAGTTTCCCCTTCCTCTCCCATTTTGAGGTCTGCTCAGGTTTGGGGGTTTTGGATGTTGTATTATTAATTTTTTTTCTTTTAATCTGCCTTTCTAACATACTCTAAAAAGTCTCATGCCAATGCAGAGAGTTCCTACAATAGGAACTTTCAATAGGGTGCACAGATTACAGGGAATTACTTACAGTAAGGAGACATCAAACACATTTTGACATCATTCCAGTATCAGACTGAACTGACATGTTAGAATTTGAAAATGAACCTAATTAAGTACAACAGACAGGCAAAAGGAAATCAGTTAAGTATTATGTAAGAGTACAAGACACGCAAAGGGGAGTCCAGTAACGAAAATATGTTAGAAAAGCAGAATCCATTAGATTAAAATAATTTTCACAGAATAATAGTTATTATACGAATTTTCAGATTTTAACAACTCAATTCTGAATTTTCAGATATGCATCTCTGAAGAAAAGAACTGCCTTAAAACTTAGCGTATTTACAGATTATGCTCAGCCTTAAAAATCTACCCAGTTCTGTAGAATTATTTGCCTTGCTAAACTGCAAAACAACAAGGAATTCTTGTTGAAATAGCAGTGAAATATACTCTTCATTCAATTAAATGACAAAGTGTTAAGAGTCAATAAAGAAAATATTCAAATTTATTTTAGTACATTTCTAAAATAAGTGGTTTAAAAAGTTTTATTTTCAACTTGTGTTCTTAATCACTACTGAAACCAGAAATGAGTGGCAAGAGATCTTTCAACAAGATCTTTTGTATAACCTTTGGTATAACCAAAGGTCTTGTTAACCAACAATTTTAACAGTACTTTAAATGCAAGTTTATTTCATTATTGCATATCTGTTTCATTTTTAAGTTTTTATTAAACTGAGTGAAAACCGATTATTTGAACTGATTCGGATTAATCAGGTCTGATCATGTGTACAGGAGCAGACTGCAAATGTGTGAATGGGAAACTTGCAAGGGAATGAGTTGGAAAGGGGCATTGCAAAGGTTAAGTTTAAAGGGGAAAACCTTGAACTATGATTTGAAGAAAAGGCCAGTAAAGGAAAAGGAACTGGCCACACCACGGCTGGTAGTTTTCTGTCCTAGGGAAGGAGCAGCTGACTTCAAAGTTCCCAGCCTATGTTGCAGCCAAAGTGAAAATTACCTTGCTCTTTGGATCTCCTGCTGGCTCTAAAACTAGAGGGCTGTCCTGATCAGGGACCAAGCAGGGCGTAGTTATATCCTGGAAGAAGCAACAAACAGTTCTGGTGCGGCCTGTTTTTGGCTCACAGGTATTTGGAGTATAAGCAATGCTTAGTGCTTGCTCGCTGAAGGCCACCGTCATGGATTATGAAGAGTGACGGAATACCTTGCCCAGTCATTACCAAACCAGGGACATAGGGATAGGGTGCAACAACCTCAGCCAGTACATCCATACTATGCTAGCAGAAAATAACTATTGAATGGGGGCCTTCATTGCTAACATAACCTAAAGGAAAATAACTTCCCCTTACTTGGGTATGTAGTTAGTGAGCCAAACCCTGAAGAGAAAAACAACATTCAGATTCCACAGCATCTGTAAGCCTCTCTCTGCCTTAAGCACAACTGATGCAAGTGCATCGGTGGTCTTCAGCATCTGAAAGGTCTCAAGGAAGAAGACCTTATCAAATTTTATCCTAGCTCGTGAGAAGTAACACTGTTGATACATTTCATACTTCATTATGTACTTTGGAACTAAACAGTAAAAGAAGAAAAATAAGCAATTATTATAGATCCCTTTTGAACATTAAGGCTGGCTAAATTCTGGTAATTTGGGTGCACTTGTCACATTTCATTAAGACAGTGTCCATGCTGTGCAAACACTGATAGATTTCATCACTCGAAAAATAATGTGGTGGGTCTTCAGATAAGCATACCGCTTGAACTTGGAAAACTGCCACATTATTTCGATCCCAAGAAAGCCATGGATAACAACATAGTGCTTCTGCTAAATACTGAACCTGTTAAAGGGACAATGATGAGAGCGTACTAAAACACTGTGGAAAGGAGTGCTTGTTGCTGGGGAAAACTGTGGAGTTAAAATTGAAATTCTGTACACAAGAATCATCACCTGCCTATAAAGAAAGACACATAAGGAAATGATAAGAATGAATGGAAGGCACAGGAAGAAGTGAAAGGACAGTAATAGGGGGAGGCTGAGCAATACAGCAGTGAAGCTGACAAACAGCAAAACTATGAAAATTTGTGGATCATGGCAAGAGAATATCCTGGGATATACAAGGGAAATACATGAAAGACAACAACAGAAGTAATAAACTCCAAGTAAGGCCGTATTTACTGTCCATGCCTGTGATTTGCTATGAAAATATTAATTTTATTCTTTTAAGGCAAGCTCATTCAGTGTATTATATCTTCTTAATAGGGTACAGTTTTCCCTATTTACATGCACTTTCCAGTCAAAGATTGTTATGACTGATTACAGACCAAAAAGCTTCTAGTGCATTTACTAAACTAATCCTGTATTGTAATAAGGCATAAATGAAAGTTTAGAAAAGTAGAAGAATGTGAAATCAGTAATGAAGATCCAATACCTTGATTACTAGCTACTGTCACAGTTGAGCGTCTAATATAGCTGAACATTCTGTCTCCTGAAAGCTACACATTTTTAGAAGTGAGTCATCAAAACTTCATATTATTCATATGGTGAAAAGTTTCTGTCTTTTGATTCCTAATTTAGTTTCTTTAAACTACATCTAAACCCTAAATGTAATGGAATACAAGTTGTCTTAACTGTTGACTTGATATAGTTCTTCAAACTTTTCGAAGTTTTATGCACTGACATTTATTTAAGATACATAAATACATGATATACTTTCTTCCATTTCAATTATTATTTATCCCTTCTAAAGAATTTAAATAATTTTCTCTTTTTCTTGCTGCCTTGACACATCTTTTTCCTCATACAAGACCTATTGATAGGGTAGGCATGGAGACAATTTAGCAATCAGTAAGCATTTTTTGTGTGCTGTTCAAAAGCAAAGTGAGATAGCATCCTTATTTCATGACATCTTTTCAAGATGGTTGAAATTTTTGTATCTTGCATGACACTGCTAGAATATTCTAAAACTAACTAAATAAATCAACACTTATTTCTGCAGACCTAGAAAAAACACAAGAGTAGCAGCTCAGAAAGTTATGAACTACCATCAGTCTGACGTATGAGCAATTCTACTGCTTTTCTTTTAAGCATTAATACTGATATATTATACCAAATGTGCTTGTACTTTTTAATTAAGTAACAAGAAATAGACAGGCAAGACAGAGTAACCTTACTGGTGCACCGCATACTTTGGATGCTGTGCTGGTTTTTAGCCATCCTTAATGCTTTGAAGATATTCTGAATAAGCAAAGGGAATTCTCTGGAAGTAAGATAAATACACTGCAGTTTTCTGTCTTCACAGACACCTTGAAGGATATAGTTAACCCTTTATTACTAAACTGACAGATTAGTAAACATCTCAAGATCTGTAATATAAGGATTAAGTGGAAGAAATAGTTTTAAAAATCTTACTACATGCATATTTTAACCATAAGACTATTTTCAAGATTCATTCCATTCAATGTTTAAAACATAAGTAAGAGGTAAATCCAGGCCAAACTGAAAATAACTCATTCACCACAGCCAATATTGCCCTTTAATAATATAATAAAATGGGGCAGATGGGATAAGTTTACTGAATTATATAGAATAAATATCCTATGAGATTTCTAATGTCTTAAAATATTTCAAGAAAAAAAAATACAACTGAGACATACTTAAATTAAAACAATTCAGTTTTCAACCAGTATTATTAAAGAACCCCAACACTCCGCGTCAAACATTTATAATGTAAAATTACAAAGAAAAGCTAAAAAAACATACCTGTTGCCTGTTACTGGGCATGTATGGAAGCATTGTTGATACATGAAACATTAACTCATAATCTTTATAGGTAGTATAGAGGGAATGAGTTCCTGTTGAATCAGCTGAAAATTAATTTAATCGCAAGAAGGTCAGTAAATTAGAACATTCATACTACTTTTTAGGGCACCATTCTTCACATGCTATGATTTAGATCTATTTAAGCAATTTAAGTCTTTGTTTCAATAGAACAAAACCAGCTTACATCAGCTAAATATCTACACTTCAGTTTCACATTATGACATGAAGGGTCCTCCAAAAAAATGCCCAAAGAGTTTGCTCTCTCTGAGACCTAAATGATCTAATTTTGAATATATTGGCACTTCTTGAAAAAGGAACAACCACCTAGCTACTTGAGTATAGTTTTATGTACTACGTATTTTTATTATTTAGCGGTTAACAACGACAATTAATGAAACCTATACTTTACCAAAAAGGAACTGGCTACTTGAAATCAGACATTAAAACACATATTGAATATCCAGCGTTTTAAAAACATAAAATATGTATATAATACATCAAAATTTTAATGGGAATTTTCACATATTTGAAAATCATTAAAATGCATTTCATATATGATAATATTTTTGTTTCTTTTATTTAGAAATTTTATTGAGGTAGCATTTCACAATGTTTACAGCAAATTAGATGAGTTTTACAGTGTAATCATAATCCTTTTATTCCCCTTCTTCAATATGTGCAGACTATTTAAGTAAGTACAACGAACTTTTAAAAAGTTTAACTTTTTACTTTAATGAACACCCTATTGAGTCAAGACAACTACCAATTTTTCTTGTTTTCTTCCATTTTCACTCATTTTTTAACATAATTTTATGTTCTCTAACCAAAAAACATTCTCTAGCACACTCTTTCACACGCTATTTAGGGTTTTGCTTTGTTTTAAATAGTAACTGTATTCCAAAAATAAATCGATTGGCCACGTTAGTTCTCCAGTTAGCAGTATATAAATTTACACTGAAGGGTAAAACTCAGTAGCAACCATACGCTATCTGCAGCCCCAAATCTAAAAATATTTTTGTGTGTAATTATTAGCATATTCGTACTATAACTGGGTTCATCAGTAATGTCTGTACAATAATAGAATTAGCTTCATTTATTAATATCTATGCAATATAAATTACAGTTGCATAAGAAATAAGAAGCATAATTTCCACTGAAGTTTCTTACTTAAATATTGCTAAAAAAAGGAAAGATTATTGCACTACTCTATTTGAAAATCAGTTGAAAAGCTAATTCCATTATAACCTTTCACTGGCATTTTAGACAGTTTTGAAGAGATAGAAAGAGGAAATAATTTATACTGTGAAATATAAAACAAATATCTGTCTAATCCACACTGATGTCAGCAACCCTACACTCTGACTCCACTTGTAATTAGATACTAAAGTCAAATTATCTTGAACAACTATTGCACAAAAAAATCCCTTCAAATACTTAATAAGTATTTAAATAAGTAGCTCTGTAGTAAGAATTATACAGTTCCTTACCCTTAAAATCCTACTTAGTTGAATACTTTTGATTTAGCACCTTGACTTTTGAAATGAGACAACAAATTTTTCTTCTGAAATTTATTCCATTACACAAAGCAAGCTGGAATCTTCTAAATCAACACATGCTCTACTGAAACACCTAGTAGGGCCCACTGTGATTAAATTTACATAATAGTTGCTACTACAAACATTACTCTGCTGACAATTTTATTGAAAAAAAACTTATATCTGGGCTGACATTTTTGCACCTCATTCCTTTCTGAACATTTATTCTATTTCACAGAGTTTGAGAAAATTGTCTAGATCTTTTTTTAGTTATGAGATATTCTGCAGAAAAGCACTTTTTATCAAACAAAAGTTAAACAGCACTATTCCTCTGTAGATATAAAATTACAACATTTACCCAATTTCTTTCATTGTCATTTCTCTGTTTACAGGTATAAGGCAATTAAACTGATACATAATCCAATTCATCTAGAAAATAATCCATAATTACATTCTGAAGATTACAAATGAGAACATTAATGTTCCAATAATATTGGAATAAATTCTTTAATTTCTCATTTGTATTAGATTGTTATATTTTAAAACAAATTATATAGTATTGAATTGGTAAAGTTTCACTTAATTTTCTTATTTCTTGATCCTGGGATTTGGAACTGCATGCCACTAAAACTGCACTAAAGAAGGGCAGAAAAGAGTTTATAGTTAATATATTCCACATGTTCTTCACATTTGTTTGGTCTGGCTTGGATTGAGCTAACTTTCTTCGGAGCAGCCCATATGGTGCTGTGTTTTCTGTATGTGATGAAAACAGTGTTGATAACACACCAATGTTTTAGGAATTGCTGAACGGTGCTTACACAGCATCAAGGCTTTCTCTGTTTCTCACACTGTTCCCCTGCTCTGGGAAGTATGTTAGGAGTGGCCAAGAGCTGGGGAGAAGACACAGCCAGGACAGCCAATCAAAGTGACCAAAGACATATTCCATACCATATAAAGTCAAGCTTCGCAGTAAAACTGGAGCAAGGAGAGGGTTTTTTTGCAATGTAGCTGTTGCTCAGCGACTGGATGGGCATCAGCCAGCTAATGGGAAGTGGCAAGTGAGTGCCTTTGCATCCCTTGTATTGTTGGCTGATTGTTGT
Source organism: Cephalopterus ornatus (assembly GCA_013396775.1). NCBI lineage: Eukaryota > Metazoa > Chordata > Aves > Passeriformes > Cotingidae > Cephalopterus > Cephalopterus ornatus. The sequence goes on along the minus strand of VZRE01000103.1, from coordinate 277,744 downwards.
AGCTGTGGGTTGGGGTTTTTTTTCGTTGTTTGGGGCTTTTTGTTTTGGTTTTGCTTTTTTGTTTGTTTGGTGGTTTTGGGGGGTGTTTTTTCCTTTCTTCCACTCACTCATTGAACTGCCTTAACTCACAAATTGAAGGGTGAGTGAGCAAGCAAGAGGTGGGGACTTGTCTGCCAGACAGGTCAACCCACCACAACATTCTACTTTCTGTATTTCATAAGAAATGGATCAATTACTTACCAAAGTATTAAATAAACAAATTTATAAAGGAGAACTTTTTACAGGAAAAACTCACAGCTAGTCAAGCATTTGAGAATAGAAAGATTTAATAAATGTGAATCCAATAAGAACTGAGCAAGAATTATTACTGAAACACTGTGCCTACCAAAAATGTAGCTCCTGGAGATTAAATTATTACACTATTCTGAACCTGCAGGCAGCCAGAACAACATATTATCCAATTATAAATACAACAAACAGTAATACTTGTTGCATAATTATATTTTAAGAAGTATAACACAGAAACTATGATAATTAGGTTAGTATTTTAAATTTAATATAATACTGAAGACTGTATCTTTGTGAACACTCTTAATTCCGTTCTGCTTTTTGCAAACTATGAGAACATACTATGAGAGGATGGTATCATTAACGGCACACAGACTTAGTAAAACATTAAAATCATGTTACTGACTGATACATGCACAGTGCTGATCAGCAATGCAAGTTCATACTGAAGCACAGCAAATACTGAAGCACAGCAAATACAGAAACTGAATTTGTTTGACAGAGCAGCATATATTTTCATATGTACAAATAACTAGGTGATATTCAGTCATGCTCTGACTGGGGCGGGGGGAAGGGAGGGGAAAAAACCCAAACACCCCTTACTCCTTTCAGTATTTCATCCCTATTTATCAATTCATTCCAGAAGTCTGACATTCACAGCATGTTAATAAATATTTCTACACATTAATTTGAAAAATTAGTTACTATTCTGTACTGAAATAGGATGCAATATTCTTTATCAAGCCTGAATTATTAAAGTGAAACAAACATGGATTTAAGCAAAGAGGCAATAATGTTAATAGAAATAAATGTGGTGCTTATACAGGTTGACACCATGCTAAAATGAAGCAGATGAATAACTAGATATCCTTAGATAACAGCTCACAGTGATCAGTTATCAAAATCCTGTTAAAACATCATTAAACTAAGAATTAGTTAAGAGCGGTGAAAATAGTGCTAATAAAGAAGTGTGTTAACATATCACTTCTTTTTTAACAGCAATACTTCAGTTCCTATTTTTGCTACAAAATCCAACAAACCTGTACAATTAAATCTTTATACTATTAGAGTTAGGGAAACTGAGAGACCTGAGGAAATGGCACTAATAACACTGCACTGAGGTAGATGAATAATTATCAGCTGAGGAATGATAACATGCTTAATCTGCATGTATGAAAAACTAGAAAACTGAGAAAACTTGATTGCTCCACAAATATAAACATAAATGTGTATGTTGATTAAAGGGAAGCGCAAAAGTTTAGCTGAAATAAGGAAAATGGTCCCTTATCAGAACTCCATATTTTGAAACATATTTTTTCTTTTGCCTTTTTAAGAATAAGATGTTGGTGTAGCTGGGAAATTCTGAAGTATAAATCACATAGTATGATTTTAAATAAGTGTAAACAAATGAAATAAGTTGATTTGATTTTCAGTTCTACTAATGCCACTGAAAAAGTAAATAACTTTTCAGACAAGGTTTGATACATGCACTTATCATATGCTTCATCTTACTCATTTACTAATCTTACTAATCAAAACCCAAAGTGGAAAGCATGAAAAGACAACATGTTTTGCAGATCAGCTGCATAATTATAATTTCTACCATAGGCTGGAAGCATAACTTACTTTTATTATCTAGTTGAGCCCTGTATTTACTGAATCCTTTTAGCCGTACTCTCTGGCCCAGTAGATCAAGGAACTCTTCAAAAGCTGGTCCTGCCATCTCATTGTTATACATTTCTTCCTCTGTGCTTTGGCCTGCTTTGCAGTAAAGGATACCAATCTTATGCTGAAAACTCAGCTGAAATTAAAAAATAAATAAAAAAAGAAAAGGAAAAATTAACAGAAGCAAAGGAAAGCCAATACTAGAATAAACATTAACCAGTAAAACATTGATACTATTATAACCCCTGGCCAAAGTCATCTGTAAGTGAAAAAGTAAGTGTTCTGACATGGAAAATTAAATTATCATAGAACAAAACCAAAACAAAGGAAAAACCAAAACCAAACACAAAAACCCTTCAACTCTTGAAAGAAAACTGGATTGGCACTATTCAAACACAGATAAAAGCAGTACATGAGGAATTTTCACTTTGTCATCTATAAAAGCACACTCCACTGCACGCTGCAGTATGAGAACTTTAATTGGAAATATTTGTATAACGGTCTTTCTTCTCAGATTTAAAACAAGGTGAGCTTATTGCCCCTCATTTCAACCCTTTAAAGTTCAGCGTAGTTCAGTTAAAACAGGCCTTCAGAACAGTAATTTCTGTTATATGTTTTGCCTTCCCCATAAAATCATCCATTGTTAAAAACTATTTCCCATTTTCAAAACTATACTTCAAGCTAGAAATCAGATTGCAGTTAAATAGTTTTGTTAAACAGGCTCTCAATTATGGAAGATTGAAGAGATAAATTACTTCTGTACAAAAATAAAGTATAAAAACTATAAACCAGTAAGTATAAAAAGAGATGATTACTCCTTGAGCAGACTGTTGTCTTCTTAGCTTTTATGCATACTTAAGCTGACAAACAGGAAACCACCATGTGAAAGGATTAGTCCTATTATTCTTAACTGACACTTTCAAGAACTTCACAAACTTACAGAAACCATCAGTTACACCAGATTCCCTTCAGGCATTCATTACTCAAATCAACTCTCAAGCTGTAGACTTCTCTTAATCAAACAACAGGATTAGTGTCCAAAATGTGTGTTATGCAAAGACTGTATATGTTTCTGTTAGAGCAAAGGTGACAACAACAGTCTGCTTCTCCTTAGTCATATGTAACACATAGTCTGCCATGTTAAGTATATCGTAAAACTCAAATCAATAGACATGCTAACACACCCCTGTTTTACTACAGCAATTTTGAGGAAAAGCTACAAGATGAGAATACTAAAAGATGGAGCAATGGAACATACATACATGAACGAAGAAAGTGTCAAAAATATCATTCCACAATTCATAATCCTTAACTTTCCTTCTTCAATAAATGCTCCATTCCTGTATTTGTTCATGAATATCAATATAATTCCAAACAGAAGTGAAGACTATTTTTATCTTCAAAAATAACCTAGCATCTCATGGTTTAAACATTGTGCTAAGAGGCGTTGAAGATGAGGATATGAAACCCACCAACCCAAGGCATGAATTAATCCTGGGATTTCACTTCATGGACAAATACTGTAAATACTAGGCAATTTTGTACAAAGTCAATTCTACCAATACCACTATTGCTAAACAAGGCAGCAGCTGCAAGCTCATTTGCAGTAATCTGAATCTCCTACCTATGTGCTAGGAATACTCACAACTATGAAATTCGAAGACTTGAGTAAAAGAACTCTCAGCCAATATCATGGGGGCTGTGCAGAAGTAGAAATCAAGGTACCTTAGAATCCCAATGTCTAAGAAGGAAGTATCTGCCTTAGCTTTGGCAGGATCTTATGTGGTGCATTTAACTGGCACGAAGAACTATCAGAATATTTAAAACTGATACAGTTTGCCAGTTTTGAAATGGTACCACATGTTTATTCTTTTTAAGTAAATAATTGTAGACATGGTTCTGATTTCATTATTTCCAAATCAGAAGTTTTACTTTTAATGTAACACTGAGAACAATTTAATAATGTGACATCACAAAATAACTTCAAAACCCATTTAGCTACTTGGGTATGTGATGTATTAAAGGTGCATAGCAGTCCTTCCTGACTGAAAATGATAGAAACCCACACTACTGAATCTTGGCATTTTGTCAACTTTTGGTACAGATTCTTTGTCATGCAACAAATTGTTGACTTTCATGAGGTGAAGATTTTATATCTTTTAATGGCAGGGAACCTCAAGAGATTAGACACTCAATAGCCACTAAATACCACTGCAACCAAAGCTCCTAAGTTTTTCGTCTTTTTTAAACCTCATCCTATGGCCTAGAGAGAAGTGAACATTCCTACAGGGATGTAAGGGGAACCAGAGAGCATACATACAATAAACAACCATTAGCAGAAATTGGAAAAGAATACTAGGGGGAAATTGGAGAAAGGTTTTAAAAAACAACTACAGTAGTAGATAAATAGCTGACTTTTCTTGCAAAGTTACAGCCAAATTTAATGCTGATTATCATATGCCAGAATAAATTATGACATAAAGAACCTTCATTTTCCTCAAATTAGGTCAACCGTACAATTTACATCTAGTTTCTACTGTCATTTTTAGAGAAAAATTTTAGCCACATGTCTTCCATAATCCATATTAGATTTCACTGAAAAATTGTGAAACAGGCAGAAAATTAAACCAAAACATCAAAACCGTCTTCAGTCTGCTACAGAACTATGCAAACATTTAATACACCGTTACACAAAATTAATATTACTCTGGTGACAGTATTAATCTTCTAGATCAAAATTCATATTTTTAAATTAATGATATTTCAACCAGTGATCACCTTCAGTCACCAAGCATCTCTTTTTGTATTTACTTGATTAATAAACTGAAAGCATCAAATATGTAAAAGGATTAAAAACAAAAATGGATCTCATGCCAGATCCTTTCGCAGCTTTCTGTCTATGTTGAAGTAATTACCTCGTATTAAGCAGCAAATAAGATACATAATATTTTGTCAGGTGACTGCCCATTTCACAACAGGACCGAATTTTCAGAACTGATCACACAAAATAAAATGACGTGCTATGTACTGCTGTTTCTCAAAATGAGGAATTGATGGTTAAAGAATCACTTTGGGAAGTTCAATGGACAATCTCCATTTTCAATTTTTGAGAAATATTTTTAAAGAATTTTGAAAATATTCAGGTCAGGTCAAACACAGTCATACACGATACTCCCTAGAACATACTGCCTCTCTGAGAGTGAATATTATTTATTAGATTAACCTAAACTCACTCAGAATTTCAAACAGCAAAGAGAGAGCAACAGCCCATCAGGGAACTCTTGGATTCAGAGTTGAGTGCTCCTGATTTCCCTGTATTGTTTTACCAGAAGAACTGACAAACACAGGAGAAAAGGACATTTGTTAAAATGAACTTTCAATTAAAAGTCCTCCTCACAGACCAGAGTGAACAAAAGCACTAAAACAAACACACAAAAACTAGCTTAACAATCCATCCAAAAAAACCAGTTCTCTTCCTCTGACTACATGTACTTGGTTTTGAGCAACTGCTACAGCCACAAGAAAAGATAGAAGAATTCTGGCAGACACCACCAATGTTAAATGCAACCACTACATTTGAAAATAAACTAGCATTAAAAAATTGATTATACCACCATCATAATCAACTGGTTTCATCATCTGACTGGACTTCAACAGATAGATACTGACTTTTGTCTAGAAGGTAAAACCTTCAATTTAAATAATCATTTCTTAAAAACATGGTTTTAAAAATTGATTTAAAAACCATCATAAGCCTGTCCTTCACAAAATATTCAGACACTATAAATTTAATCACTGGCTTTGAATGAAGCAGATTCACTTTATTGAACCCAATAAACCTCACCATTTTCTGTCAAAATTTAAGCCATATGAATATTTCATTGCCATGCAGTTAATTCATTAGTCTCAATCACAATTTCAGTTGTATGAATCCAGAAGCATTCTATTCTAGTAAGAGTACAGCAAGTTAATCATGTTATTTTAAAAAACAACCAGAAATTTTAGATGTAGAGATGCTTCTGCCTCTTTACCTATGCACAGTATTAATAAAGTGTTAGATGTATTTTCATGTGCATTCAACATGTCATTCGCTTAGGAGCTGGACTCAATGATCATTGTGAGTCCCCTCCAACTCAGAATATTCTGTGATTCGTACACATTAAAGTGCAAATAGATTGTGAAAATCCCCTCTTACTGGTGTTCGAAGTTAATAATCTTTCACTCAATTATCTAAAGGCAATCTCCATAGACCAATATTTATTTCCTTCAGCTGGAATGTATTTTGAAAAGAATTTGCTTAGAAAAGCAAACCTCATTTTGTCAGTGAAAATAGACAAGTATCTCTAAAACCAAGAAACTGAATGTTTTGCATTAAAAATCCACATTTTTTAACACTGTTTGCAAAATATTTATTAATTTTTTTATTCTATTTATCTAAGGATAGATAAATTTATCTTTAAAAAAGAAGTCATGTGCTACATACCCCTTGTTCATCCAGTTTAAGCAGTTGTTCGGGTACTTTGGGTGAGTTGGAAGCCTGTCTCAGGCACTGAATGCTCAGCTCTGGTATTACATACTCTAGTACCTCTTTGAGAGGCAGACCTCTTGCCGTGCCATGCCGAGCAGTGGACGGAATAGCATCTTCTAAAATTGCTCCTCTAAGTGTAGTAAGCTGCAGTAAAGGTAAACCACAGAGAACATTTTTAGCTCTAATACCGCAATGATTCTTAAAGACATAAACTTCAGGTTTTAGAAAAAGCCTGGAAAGATGAATGAGAAGGCAAAAGTTCCTATTTTAATTTTTTTTAACTAGTAAAAGGATTTCTAAATAACCTTTAAAGAGCACACAAGCTTTTGCTATCTCAAATATATTTTTTGCTTAAAGAAATTCACTAAGCATCTTATTAATTTATTCCAATTCCTAAGAATATTACTTTTTTGGGGGGGGGAGGGGGGTGATATTTTTAACACCAGGAAAACTAAAATACTCTATTTAATACCATACTACCTAGCATACACAGTAGTCAAATGTGAGATTGGACAGGTTATGTAAGCTACAGATAGTAGCACCTTCACTTCACCCATTCACCTATTTTTTAATTCATCTTGCTTTATCTTCATTGGATTTGGCAAAAAGAGAGTGATTTCTTAGAACTGAGTCACCTGGATTACCTCTCCACACATACATACATGGACATCCCTTTTTTGGCTATAAAATAAAAACCTAGACTAAAAAAAAAAAAATAATTATGTATCTATTTATATATCTGTTTACAAAAGCACAAGAGCCCAGTGATATCAGGAAGCCTAGCTAACACTTCTCTATGCCCTAGTCAAAATAAAAACCAATAGTCCTAAGCATTATGAAAATTTACAGTTGCTTGCTACAGTAATAACACTGTGTTTTCATACAAATCTAAGGTAGTTGCTGTGATAAAGAAATTAGTTAGCAAAAGATATTAAATTGCTTGAAATAGAAGTTGTGGGACATGCCCCTCCACAACAACCCTAAGTAAATTATTCTTTCAAATAAGACAATTATTTTTTTTAATGTATTCATATTCCCCCCACAAATCATGTTATGTAGAAGTATATATAAACATCTCACAAAAAAAGTTTCTAAGAAAGTATTTTGAAGCAAAACAAAAAATACAAATAAGTCATTATACTAGTTTTCATATTTTACACCTCTCTTTTTCCCCTACATTTCTCGAGCTTTTATTTCTGTCATTAGAAACACGTGAAGCAGCCTGATCCATACTTATCTTCAGCTATGCTCTTAACATCTGTTCCCTTGTTTGCATCTTGCAGTTCTCTTCAGCAGACTTACCTCCTTTTGGGTGCTCACTCAAAAAGACAAAAATTTTATGCAGTACAGAAGAGGAAAACTTTGTTCAGGAGCAACTACATTTACTAACGGTACAACATCTTTTCCCCTTAGCAGATTTACTTTCAAAGTTAGAAATATACCCACAGTATGCAAGTAGTATACTAAGCTCTAAGTTAACTTCCCCATTCCCTTGCAGAATTACTGAATGAACATTACCTCACTTGTCCTGAAAACTATACGATAGTTGAACTGAGATCCTTCTTTCTCCTTAGCATCTTCAACCTTTTCCCTCCGGATGCTGACTGCTACGGGTCCAAGGTTTTCATCTATTCCAAAGTAGTTCTGATGCTCTTTTGCACAAGAATGAATGAAGAGATAAGAGAATAGTAAAGTGTGAGTCACCTAGAAAATGTTTATCAAATCTCAAAATATTTCTGCAGCAAAAAAAAAAAGGATTATTTTTAATTGAGCTATAAGATCTGTAAATACATGGCTTGTGATCTTCTGGAACGTACAACAAGTACATAAATGACAAAATGCTGATTTTGATGAGCAGAATGGTCACTCATCACATAAATTACTGCGACTGCTGCTACTATGAAATATTTTTTCCTTTTTTTTTAAACTACAAAATTAATCATTTTGCTTGATGCTGTAAGAAACTAGTTTGGGGAAACTGTATCTACATAAAATCTTCAATAAAAGCTAAGAGTTTTCAAACAAATAAGGTGCTATGTAGCTTCCTTCATCTCATTCAGTTTATTCTTATTCTTATTTACAACTTTACATTCAAAGCAGCAACTCAGCCTCAACAAGGGAAAACTAAGGCCAGTAACTCTTCAGTCTTTGATGAACAGTTAAATTCATCCTTGAGCCAACCAGTCCAGCCCAGGAGACTAAAACACTATCGACAGAAGAGAAAGATCCCATTAAAGACCATTTTAAGGAGACTAGACATACTCCAGTCTATGTGACCAACAGGACACATGTCGAGGAATGCCACTGTAAGGCTACTCTTTAACACCTTTGAAAGGTCATAGTGAATAATTACAGTAACCTTTAAAAACGGGCAAGAAAAAGGGTCTGGGAAGCCATAGACCAGTCACTATAAACTTTACTTCCCAGGGAGATTAAGGAACAAATTCTCATGAAAGACATTTCCAGGCACATGAAGGACAAAAAGATGCTTGGAAACAGCCTGCATAGATTTAAAAAATGCAAATCACGCATGACCAGTCCAGTTGTTTTCTACAATGACAAGACTGGCTTTATGGATGAGGAAGGAGCAATGAATGTCGCCTACTTGCACTTTAGCAATGCTTGTCACACAGTCTCCCATACTATCCATGTAGCTAAACTTAAAGGACATGGTTTGGAAATGCAAATTACAAGGTGGACAGAAACTGACTGGACAATTGGCCTCAAAGGACTGGGATCAGTAATATCAATTACAATTAGTGGCCAGTTACTAAAAGGTTTGTCAAAATTTGATACTGGAGCTGTTACCGTTTAATAAGGTTTTTTACATTATCTAAATGATGGAATGGAGTGCATCCTCAACATGTTTATCTACATGACCAAGCTCAAGGAGAACAGCTCATGCATTGGAGGTTAGGACTGCAGTTGGGTGCAACAGATGAAGAGGAATAACTGGCAGGTTTTTAAGAAATCAGTAATATGTGCACAGGGCAGATACTGAAATACATAAACCTTGCACTGTTTTACAAAAGCAGGCAAAGGAAAAGCCACACAGGTAGAGTCCTACAGCTGTAGAGTGTCTGTGCTTCACTTTCCACTCTCCCCTTTCCCAGGCAGCAGCTGCTGCTGAGCTGGGACAGCTGAGCTGCATGTGGAACAACTCAAAAACTACTGAGTTTTCAACCACACATGTTAAAACAAACCCTCACTTTGACAATCTGAAGAAGTGGACTGACAAAAACCTTATGAAGACCAACAAAGACCTGTAAGTAGAACAGAACAAGCTCATACAATAGCACAGGCTGGAGACCAGTGGCCTCAGGAGCAGCTCTACAGAAAAGGACCGGGGACATTGTGAGCAACAGGCTGCCCAGCAGCCAGCAGAACCCCCCAGCAGAGGCAAAGGGCTGCCCCAGCAAGAGCATACCAGCAGCTCAGGAGAAGATATTAGGCCTTTCTATTTGGCACTCTCAAGGCCACATAAGGAGCAGTGTCCAGTTTTGGACAGAGTGGGACAAGGCCAGCAGACAACTACCAAGACAATCAGGGGGCTGGAGCATATAACAGATAAGGAGAGACTGAATGAGATGGACTTGTGCAGCCTAGAGAAGAGCAGGTTAAAGGGGGACATAACTGCAGGATCCCACTAAGTGATGGGAGTTATAGAGAATGGAGAAACAGACGCTTCTTCAAAGTACACTACGAAAGGACAAGATACAACCATCACAAGATGCAGCCCCTCATTGTGGGGAATCCACCACAGAAACAGGTTGCCAGGAGAGTTTGTGAAATCTCCATCCTTAGAGATAGCAAAAAAAGTTAAAGGGACAGCTAAAGGGGAATATGTTCTGAGCAACGTATTCAGAACCCATGTTCAAAGGGAGTTTTAAACCGAGAATCAGCCTGGATGACCTCCAGAACCATCTTCCAATCCAATTTACGCTATAATCCCATATTTCAAATAGTGATGAAGTAATAGATTAATTTCTCCTTAAAGATTATCTGGATTAAACAACATTTTGCTAGCATTGTCGAGCTAGTTTGATACTTTGGGGTTTTTTTACAATGTATTTATGTAAAGAAGTTTTTTGCAGAATGTATTTCTCTAAGAAGTTATCCGTACCCTCAGAATGAATACAAAAAGATGAAGTCATCTCTACATAAATGACAGTCTTATTTCTCAAATCAAGTTTAAATTAGGTTTCCAGCAGCCTTTCAAAAAACTATCTATAAAGTATGTTGGTGGTTACAATCCATCTCCCAGTGGAAGGAAAATGAGCAGAAGCACATTACGACTAGCATCCTTTTTTTGGAAAGAACACCTGGAATCAAAGTGGCACAGACATTAAATTATTTGCTCATGCTCACCAGCTACATTCCTTCCCCAGTCAGAGCATTTTACCTGCATGAATAAATACCTCATGGATTTCCCAGGATTTTTAAATTAAAACTTTGAATCTTAATAGGCAAATTTATCAAATGGAACTGGATTTTACAGACAAGACAGAGAGAAGGAGAAAGAGAGAGATAAATTCAAACACTTCCAAGAACATAAAATCTCCCCACAGCTGCATAGTTCAGGCTTTGACAAAAGGCAAACTTCCCAGTTAGGATTTTTATAGCCTTCCATTCTGATGTAAATCTAGAAAAGGATATTACACAGTTACTAGGTTCCTTGGCTGCAGTATTACTGAGCCGAAAAATGCAAGCTTGGCAGATACCTGCTAATTTCCTGTACAATATGAAAGACACAAAACCAAGGACTATTTATGTGCATTAAAAATAAAATAGACAAAACAGTTTCAGGAATAGGAAGTAAAGAAGCTGAAGCAAATTAAAGAATAGTATGGCTACCAATATTATGGGAACTGGTGAAAACATTTTTAATTCAAAGCACCAGGTTTTTTAAATTTCATAAAGTACAAACTCATTAAAGCTCATTTGAATGTGTTTTTGTAGATTTACAAGTATCAGCTGGGGATAAAAGAAGAAAATAAGAACTGTTTTCTAGCTGTTTAAAGAGAGATGTTAAAATATTTGTCTTTTATTTCTTTTTCATTTTAAGGAATACTTGTGAATTTTTGTTCTAATACAAAAGTCTTCCTTGTACAAAACTGAGTTAATACCAACAATTTGCTAAGCCTTTACGTGTCTTCTAGGGCATTTTTTCAGCTCTATATCAGCAGACACAGTAACATTAAAAAACAGTTGCAAGCCTCCCTCAAATAAAAAGCATGGCAATAAAAATCAAGTCTCGAGGTATTATGAGGATAATTGCACAAGGGGAAAAGGACAAATCAATGACAATCAAAACCATAAGAAAAAATAATATATTCTAGCTTTTACAAATCTTAACTGAAAACTGAGAAGATATCTTCAATAAACATATTTTACATTAGTAGTGTCAGATTTGATTTTAACAATACTTACAAAGCTTATAAATATGCAGTATAAAACCACAGCTCATTTCAGAAAACACTGAATTTTGTATCTCATATTTCTTGAAAGGGAATGGAATAATTAGTGCTACACATGCCCGGGTGTTTCTTCCATGTATCTTAAAACAGAAATAAAACTTATACGCTGACAAGTGCCAATTATAAAACTGTGAACTAAATCAAATATTCAGAAAGTTATTTCTTTTTCATATATATTTTCTTAAAGGCAAAGAAAATTGGAGGCATTATGTACAAGTGACTAGTGATTGCTAATTTTTTTTTCATCCTACCACAATTATTTTGCTAAATTCAACTGTGCTATTAAATCTACAATTCAATGAACAATCAACTAGGAAAGCTCACTGTCATGGAAGAGCATCAACTAGACCCAGTATGCATATAAATGTCACTTTTTCTTATATGGAAGGTCAGGACAGCAGCAAGACACCTGCGTGCCCAACACAAAATATCTGCTTTATTTCCCCTAAACACAATAAATAAACCTTGCTTAGGTGAGAACTGTGTTCAGCTGGAAGTAATCTGGAGATCCCTTAAGATAATAGATTCTCAAAATTATGGTTTTAGTTTCATCAGCATGTTTGCCCTGACTTACTATTTGTCTCATAAGAGCCATCTGATACAGGTTTCTCTCATGTAGTTGCTGTTACAGCTCTACAGAAAGACAATGTGCAACAGGGCACAGCTTATATATCATTGTAAAGGTGAGAGGGTAATAATTTATTATTGGATATTAAATATATCACATCGTATTTACTTTTGAAGAACTCTACCTAGAGAATAATTAGAAACAATTCAAGTTTCCTAGTACTATACTATGTGGGATAAAACTCTGATACTATTTCAGAACAGAAATTAATTAAAACTAATTACATTCACATCAATTTTCCAGAAAGGTCATTAGGTTTGTTTATATTATATTATTTAAAGTGGCTTTGAGTACTCTTTGCATTTTCTTTTTTTAATCTCTCAGACAAGATTTTTCTTCACAAAAAATCTACTGCACTTTAGCACTTGTAACTCATCCAGGATAAAAGCACTTCACAAACAAGTCCTCTCTCATTGTCTTGCCCCTTACCCCCCACATCCTGCCACCACCTTTGTCCACTGACAATCTTCCTTCTATTTCTGTCTATGACAATCTTTTCTCCTCTCTGCCCCTCAAAAAATATGCCACCCTTCTGTTACAAGTTTCCCTTCATTCTCTTGCACTCTCTCTCCCTCAACACTTTTTTTATACTTTACAACCTGCCTAGCTTGAAAGGCTTTTTGACCCTCTGAAATTGCTGCCCGTTCCTTTCTTAGCTGTGGGTCTTTTTCTTCCTCTCGCATGAGAAATCCAGATTCTTTTCTTCCTTGCCTTTTAAAAACAGTGTTTTTACAGTTACTATGTGCTCAGTATCTATCATATTGTGAAAAATACTGTACTGGATCCTCTTTTGAGTGTCTTGTAAAGGGTTACAGAAGGAAGGAGTACAGTACAGTGCTTATTTCCTGATGTTCAAATTTAGGTAGAAAGCAGAAGAAGTATGATTTCAAGAACACTCGGGCTGTAACAGTCTTTTAAAAACAGCAGCAGACCTTTTTTTTTTTCTTTTCCTTTAATAACAGCAAAGAAGATCTAGCTGTAATTCATGATACAGCGAGGACACAGATATGTATTTTGGGGTTCTCCCCACAAAGCCAAAGATTTCACAAACAATTCACAATGCAATACTGGATACAGACTGTCAAAGTCCATCACAAAGTGGAAAGAGTTTATCTGAATAACGGTTCAAGCCAAGACAATTACTCTGCTGAGAAGAGTATCCTGGCATTTTTGCAGTGTGAACACATCCTAAAAGAAAAGGGTATAAGGCTAGTAGAAAGGCATAAAACATCCTTCTTTAAGCTGAAAAACTAAAGAGCATCAGAAGCTCTCTGTTTAAGGAGTATGTATGCGTGCATACAGCATGAAAGGCCCCAAAAGACACTTGAAGACAGTAGAATTTAGAAGAGTGTCAGAAGCCTCAATAATAAAATCTTCTTCTTTGGAAGCACCTTTTAGGAAATAATGATTTTCATTCTGGGTATCAGTATTTCCAATGCATTTACCAGATACAAATATCATCTTTTCCTCCTGCTGATCAAGAAAGTCTGCTTTGGAGAAGTTAGTTTACATGCCATTTTAACCTTTCCTTAAATCACTTAATGAACTCACACAGATATTGCCCAATTCTATATATAACTCACTGGTCGTCCAGTATCCCTAGGAAAGGGCAAGAATAACAAGTTTAATTCTAGTAAAGTGTTTCAGGATCCTCTGAATACTTAAGTCTCTCTATAGAGAAGAAAAACAACAAATAATCTCTACTAAACAACCTAAACCTAGTGCATTGTTATGTCAGAACAGTTGCATTAGAAAAATTTACCTTTTCCATGGAAGAACTTGCGGTAATAATATGCTCCAAGATCAATGTGTTCTATGATGTAACGCTTCACTTTCTCTCTGTGAATGGACTGGTTTTCTCTTGGTACTTCCAGTACTGAAACACCAGCATTTGTGCAATGGGAACTTAGAGAGGACTCAAAAGAACAACTTTCACCTGAAGAAAAAGATGCTGAATTTGCCCTAGAAAGTGCAATCCGTCTGTCTCCTTCCCCACCAGTTTCATTCCTGAAGTAAGGGCAACTCAATACTAAATCATTGCTTTTCCCATCACCCTCATCAGCATCTAAATTCTCTTTTGAATTGAGGTCCTCTTTGCTTCCCAAAGGAGATTCACAGTTTCCTGTCTGGCCTGCTGGCATCTGAGTCTGTGATGCAGCTGAAGCCCCAGTGGTTATATTTTTCCTTTTTCCTACATTTACTCTGGTAGCCATTGCTTCATTTATGTTAAACAAAACGCTCTGCACATCATAATGTGCAAAACATTTCTGACAGTTCCAAGAACGAACATTTCTGTCAAGTCTATCATCCAGGTCTGATGAAAACTTGAAAGTTTCGTGCTCACTTTTAACTGTTCGCAATTTTCTAAACAGAGATGTTTCTACCCCTTCTGATTTTAGTCTCCTCTTGAAAGACTTCTCCCTGTCTCGACCAATAAGCAGGGCACTATCCATATAATCCAACCCAGAAATCCTGACAAATTCTCCCCTGGAAATCTGCGCAGCAGCATGTAGACTCGGAGAAACAGCAGGATCACAGTGGAAAAACTCAGAAAATCCAAAAGGAGCAAGGGTTTTATGTTCGAAATTTTCCACTCGATATCCTCTTAGCATTGCAAAAAAATTTTCTCCAGATAAGCCTTGTCTATCAATTGAAGAAGTACTCCCATATTCTCTATGAAGAGCTGCTCCAGTATTTGGGTTAACAGCATTTTGGTCTAACACATCTTCAGCATCAATATCACTTATTGTCACATCACTGTTGCTTCTCTGCCTTATGGGATGAAGTCCCCTTTGAGGGGAATGAACAAAAAGATCTCCAATTGAATATTTTCCCTCTGTAAATTCTAATTCTAGCTCTTCTTGCTGTCCATCGCTTTGGTCATTTTGTCCATTTGGAAGTACTGAGCCAACACCTTCGTAACCGGTTGGAGGTCTGTTTTCCCAAGCAGCTTTACTCAATTCCTTAGAGCAATCCTTTTTAGGAGGCCATTCAGACACCCTTGCTCGAACACCCATTTTAGGCACAGCTGGTGTACCATTTGCTTGATTATTTTCAGCTTTGCTAGATGCATTTGAAGACACAGGAGGACCCATGCTACCATTCAAGGCTTTAAGTTTTCTAGCGAAATAATCATCAGATTGCATGCTTCTTGAAGACTCCCTGAACTTTGAGGAAGTTCTGCTAACTTTGTGCTTATCTTCTTGCAAAGACCTTTGATCACTCATGTCCAGTCAGTGGGAGAGCAACCACTACTATTGCATAAATTTACTGTTACATTTGTTATTACATTGTCTTTTATGGGCCAATAAACTACAACATAAAAATACAGTTACAGTCTTCCCAGAAGTGCCAGCGGAAACTTCAGTGTACCATTTTTGCACAACTTCTGTCAGGAGAGCAATCTCAAAATATTTCCTTCAGTTCAGATGCATTCAGTTCAGTATTAATCCAGACAAATTTCTTATATCTGTTCATTAAAAAAAAAAAAAGAAAAAAGAAAAAAGAAAGTGTATTAAAATGTTTATAGTCAATAAGAGTAAGCTTCCAATGTTGCTTGTATATACATAACACCCCATGA
The DNA here is from genome assembly GCA_013396775.1 of Cephalopterus ornatus. Lineage (NCBI taxonomy): Eukaryota > Metazoa > Chordata > Aves > Passeriformes > Cotingidae > Cephalopterus > Cephalopterus ornatus. Next base: position 261,578 of record VZRE01000103.1, on the reverse strand, counting down.
AACTGGATGAAACTAACAAGACGTGCCTTGTATCGTTTTCTATCCTCTGATTCCTTAAAACCCAACAAATATAATAATCCCAGTTTTCCGTGAGATTCCACAGGATGTGAGCAGTTTGCACGTGCATCTGTCACGGACACCCCAGTACAGCACACTTGAATACCACAGCACTTTTTGTCAAGCAGAACAGCCACAAACAATCCTCTCTGCATTCCTGCAACACTGACAGCAACTTAGGCACCTATTCTTTGCCTAATCACTGGGGTTGGTTTACATAACATTTAAGACACTTTTATCCAAGTTTTCCTGAAAATGGCTAATACACACAGGAGTGTTGGGGCAAGACTGGTACAAAATGTAAGTAAAGCATATAAAGCAGGTAGGACCTTAGACAGAGAAATGTGTTTTGTCCCATTGAAAACAATATTTTAAAGAGAAGTAATTCCTCCACCATGATGAAATCAGTGAATTAATGTACTTCATTTCTTTCCCCCTCTTTCTTCCCAAAGGGAGATTTACTCACATTCCTTTCTTTCAAGTCCAAACTATTCTTTAGCTGTGTAAAACAGTTACAGTTCTTTCTGTTATATTATACTCCTCTGGTTGGAAACCCAGACTGTTAACTCAGTTATTGCGCTAAAGAACATTTTCTTCCAGAGATAAGAAAAGATAGTAGCTCTATTGATAAGTCATATTTTGATTACAAAATCGGAACTGTTAGGATATAAAAATATTCTTCAATGGCTTTAATGGTCTTAAGAATGGCCATTACTCATGCTGTGAAGATTCATTTGCAGACAGCCCATCCTTTAATCTGTTGCATAAAAGCAGACTAAAATAAGAATCAAGACAGAATGTTATGTACTTCTTCTACAGATTTTGTTCCTTGAACAAAAATGCCAACATAATGATCTTTTAAGATGCTGCAAAAAAAGCTAATATGCATTTACCAGAGATTAAGAAAAAGACAAATTAGCCTGAAATAGAAGGTGGATGACGGGTGAAGGGATAATATAAATTAAAATATGACAGCTTATTTTTTTCTGCTTGTCAGAAATCAACACAAAGTCATGTTTGGTACAGAAAACTTTAGCAGTCTTCTACAGTAATGGGTTAATAAACATTTTAGACGTACAGTAGTATCATGCTGATATGGTTTGTATGTGACTGGTAGTACAAATTGGTGACAATAACAATAAAGCATTGCAGCTTACTTTCATTACATATAAATTCCTTGATGGCCAATGAAGAAAATTAAAATAATGTTCTGGGTTCCTTACAAGAGTCGGGAAGATTGTTGAAACAACTTACATGTTTAGAGAAACACTAGCTGAAAAGTAGTATGTAGGATTTTTTAATATGAAAATACAACACAAAAAGAAAAATGTTGGGTCATAGAATCATAGAACAGTTTGCGTTGGAAGGAGACCTTAAAGATCACCTAGTTACAACCATCCTGGCATAGGATGGTACTCTAAACCTATCCTCTTTCAGTTTAAAATAGTTAACCCTCATCCAGTCACTATATATCCTGTATGAAGTCCCTCTTGGCTCTCTTGCAGGTAGTGGGAGGCCATAATTAGGTTTCCCTGGAGCCTTCTCTTCTCCAAGCTGAACAACCCCAGCTCTCTCAGCCTTTCCTCACAGGAGGCGTTCCACTCCTCTGATCATCTTCCTGGCCTTCCTCTGCACTTGCTCCAACAGGTCTGTGTCCTTCCTGTGCTGGGGCCCCAGAGCTGGATGCAGTACTCTAGGTGGGATCTCATCAGAGTAGAGAGTAAAGGGGCAGAATCAACTCCCTCAACCTGCTGGCCACGCAGCTTTTGATGCAGCCCAGGATACAATTGGCTTTCTGGGCTGCAAGTGCACATTGCTGGGTCGCATCTGGCTTTTCTTCCACCAGTAACCCAATGACTTCTTTTGTAGGACTCCTCTCAGATACATCAATACGCTTAACATTTTTGGAGCACAAGTAATATCACAAAGGTGAAATACAAGTAATTTCTGTGCGATACACATTAACATGAACAGCTGACAGCTTTTTAATCATCTCTTAAGATTGTTCTTATACAATCATAGAAGTGTGAGAACCTTTGCTAAATAGAAACTCTGAAGGAAAAATTAAAGTATTCCAGAATCATCTTTTCTGTTTCTGCAAGAATATAGAAGAGTGAGAACACACAAAGTTCAATTTCACATACTGGGAAAGAAATTTAAAGTCTTATTGAAGGTTGATTGAATTTTCTTCGAAATTACAGTGAAATATATCTTCTAGCCTTCCTGTCCTTTCCTACATAAAAACTATTCATAGAAGTCATTAGTTTATGAATTTTTAAATAAAAAATAATCTCTGACAGAATAAAAAAATATGTATAAGGTAAGAAAAGGCTAACCTGCAAAAATTCCATTATTTTCTTCTCTTTTGTGTTAACCCTTTTTCCGTGATAAGCATTTGTGCAAAGCAGTGAACTGAACCAGGAACATAATGCAGGTTGAAATTAAACTGGGGACGAGGTGGTGGAAGGCAGAAGGAAAGAGAAACAGAGGGAGACTACGACCCCATTTATTTTCCATTCAAATTCACAATGTGATTTACTGTTTGGCCTCACAATTTGTAGCAGGCAAGAAGAGAGCCTGAAGGCCACAGGAAAGCAAGAATCCTTTTTCTTTGGTGGTGGCAGCTTAAATACTAGATGAAATACAGCCTGAGTATTTTAAAACAAAGGTACATTGCAAAAGACAGTATTTAAAGAGAGAATTTGTTTTCTTTACAGTGTAAAGCTGGTGTGACAGAAGACCAAAGAAATGCTTGTTTGGAACTGTAGATTAAATATTTTATTGGACAAACTAATGCTTGAAGAAGTGATGCAGTATATTTGAGATATACTGTTATTTCTTTTTCTTAATCTAAAGTTGGCCTAATTGAAAAACTCTTGGTTTTAATATGACTGACCATTTCTGTAAATTCTGGTAACTCAGTACAACAGCATGTTCTGTTTGACAGCTGACTTATGCTGATGGATTGCACTATATTTTCCTGTATTTGTTGTTAGGATTTTTCTCTCTATATAGTAAGAATTTACCGACTGACAAATATTGCCCTACAGATCTTGATACTGTTTATTATAAAACAAATTTTGTTTGCTGAAGTTAATAAACTATTACTTTCTCAAAGAATTCTGCCAATATGATCATGAGTATCCTTCTCTTCAGATCTGAACAGCTCTTTTGGTCAAGTTCTTCACTTCCCTCTCTTTTCATCTCATCCTAGCACTGAAGAATGGAATCAGTGACAGATAAGGTCAAAAAAGAAAAGCTGGATGCCTACCCTGCTGTTGTGCTCCTGCCAACCCTTCCCACTAAGACTGCTGGATGTTATGCAAATAACTTAAGTTCCTTCCACACAGCTACAAAGCCTTCCTTCTGAGTGCAATACAGCAGCTGGTTTGTTAGCTACAGTTACAGTTCTTTAATATGGAATGATTCCAAGTTTCCTGGGGACCTGGATACTTGCCCACAAATGTTCCTGTGCCAGTAGCAGAGCAATGAATAAGAACTGCACTATTGGACTATCCTGTCAAAAGGAGGTTGTTTGGTAACGCTGCCTCATGTCAGCCTTGATAGATGGAAATGAATTATTTAAGAAGTCTTTCTGTGATCGTTTTGTTGATCAAGACTTTGGAAATCTGCCCCTATTATTATGTAATGTTATCATCCTAAAAAGAATGCATAATTTGGATGAAAGCATTAATCTCTACTGTTTATCAAGATGACAATTCCATAAACCATGACTCTCAAGCTGTACTAATCTTAAGAAATGGGAAGTGCAATTTGATAAAATAGGAGTACAGGCTGGAATAATATGCCAAAAGTTGAAGATGAGACATTTAATTTGCATTCAATGGGTTCTACACAGCATTTCCTGCGTGCTCACTTCGGTGAGTTTCCACTCTTCAAATAAACAAATGGCAGCGTTATGTATTTGGCCAGTACAGCAGAGTAGCAGTTACTCAACGGCTACTTCAGGAGAATCTGAAGTTTGCACAAAAAATTCTGCCTTCAGGTGTATACTTGAAAGTGCAGTGAAAAAGAAGTGTGCAAAAGAGAAATGAATATGGTTTCTAAGCTGCCTGTATTTTTACAAGTTCTGGACCAGATAACTCACTGAAAAAATCTGTCACAAGGTATTATTTCCTAAAACTAAGATTGCCACCGGAAAAAAAGAAGTAATTTTTGAAAAATTACAAAATAACGCAAAAAAAAGGTTTTTTTAATGCAAATTTCTAAAAACTTATTACATTAGCAAATGTTTTTAGATTTACATATTTTTAATAAAACTAGTATTTTTTAATGATTCCTAAATGAGAACTATCCAATTTTCAGAAGAAATGTGACAGCTATATCTGGTTTTCAAGCAATGTTACTTACTTGTGTGTTCAAGTCAGAAAATTCTGGTCACACTAAACTGTGATATCATATGACAGTTGATTATGATGTCACATGGGATAATTATTACTGCAGATACTAGTATGAAAGAGAAAAATGAGTTCTTCATGTTTTTAGTGGCATTTTTTCATGCAAATGTATTTAGAAAACTATGATATTTAAGCATAATTGTCTTTAAATAGAATATCTCTTTCAAAGTTTTCCATGAGGCTCAGTGAATATTAAAGAATAACACTAACTATAATTGAGGCACTTATTCAGATTGCAGCTGTGGAAAATGGATTGGAAATAATACAATGAACAAATTATGAGCAGAGCTCATGGAAAAAATGGTTCAAATTATTATACATCAAATTTACAACTAAAGTTATAACTATTACAGTATAAATAGTTAATTCTCATATGCATATTTCACATACTTGAATAATATGCAGACGTAGACAAAAGGCCGAAGAAGGATGGGAAGACCCTCATTTGACAAATGGAAATACAGATGAGCTCCTGTGTAGTGAATATTTGTGGCACACTTCCTTAGCTATTCTGTATTTCTTTACATTTGCAGTCTCTGTGAGAGAAATATCAGAGTAAAAACTGAAAAGAACCCTTTGTTGAAATAGCATAGTTACAGAAATGTATCCACCTACAATCATGGGGAGTGGGGGAGAAGGAGCCATAACTAAGAGTGACAAGAGCCCACGTGATTCTCAGTGGTATGACCATCACATTTCTTATAAAAAAGTGGAATTGCACTAGTTTTGGACTGGTGCAAGATTTGGGGTAAAAATGAAATAATATAATCTGTTCCTCAAACATAGCTCCCTTCTCTGACAAAGAAAATGGCAGATGCACATAAATATTGAGATAGATGCAACATAACTTTGAATTCCACATCTGTTCAGTGCTGTTCAATGAAACGTGTTTTATTTTTGAGAGACTGTTCTCCTTCATTAACAGGCTGAGAAAAATCTCCTGACCATCTACAGGAGTAATTGTGAAGAAAGAACATTAAATAGACCCCTTAAAAATGCTAGACTTATTTAACTTATGGTCAAGATCCCCCACCTGTCATCTTGGCTTTTCCAGAGAAAATACATATTATACCTTCCAAATGCTAAAAACAATACTCAATACTATGGGTTGGTTTGGGTTTTTTAACATATCCTACATCCATTCAGTGAAAAAGAACTCAAAATGCCATTACAAAAGATACACTTTCTTTGGCGTAACTCATTATACCAAAGAATATCTATCACAAAGTTCCAGCAGCTTCTCTTTAGCCTGTCTTCTATTACTTTTCCTGAATATTTGGTCCTACACATTGTATCTCGATTTGTGCTTTGTTTAATTAAAAGACACTGTTTAAGTTTTTCATCAAGCAACCTAGGTTATCTCTCAGTGAGTATCAGTGTTTTATACAGAGCTATTACTGACTGTAACCTCACTGTCATTGCTTTTAAACCTTCTGTTAGAAATAGCCTTCTGTTACTGAAAAATAAGTTTAGATACATTTGTGATCAAGTATTTTAGCACTTAATTTTCTTAGAATATTTATACCAATATTCTATTGTTCCATAAGCACAACTTTTGACACTAAGATGTACTAAGGCTAATTTGATTTCCGGAACAAATTGGATATCCTCCTATTCTTACAGCCCTAATATAAACAGCACTATTATGCAGCCTATGCAGAGTTTAACTATGAAACTGCAACAGAAGTTTTATCTTATTCAGGTCAAACTATGTTAAGTAGTAGAGTAAAATCAATAGCAAAACTACCACTGACATACACACTGAGAATCTTTCATTTGTGTTCTTCCAATTCAGTTATTTTTAACTGAAATTATGAAACTTAAAATACAGTAACGCCTACAACATAATGCAATTAATGAGGTAAAAAGGAAAAATTTTAACATTGAAATCTTAGACCAAAGAATTTTTTCAGGGAAGGGCTGAATAAAAGCTCTGACCACTTACTATCCAGAAGGGAGGGGGCACGCAGGGGGAAGGCACCAAATTCCTCATTGATTATCATTATTAATCAATACCATTTTTTTGAATTCTCCAATAATTGCAAATAGAAGTTATATACCTGTCAGTCAAGTTCTGGTATCAGTGAATATTTAAAAAAAGAAAAAAACAAACCAGAATCCAAACTGTCTTTTTCTCCTTTCATTCTTTCTATTCAAGAATCTAGGTGTCAAAGGGCAGGAATAACAAAAAAGAACCCAAATCACTGAGTATTAAGTTATCTGTTCCCTACACGGAGACTAAAAAGACATCCAGAACGTAATTTACATAGCATGTCAGACTGGATGATTCTAAGATATTTCCCCACCTTAAAGAATTTATTTGTACTTATGTCTGTGCCTCCAACACTTCATAGTAATCACAGTCTCCTCATAAATAGACTTATCCATAAAATACTGATAATGCAGAATTTTAATTCTAGTTTCATCTTTGAGACTGAAGAGTCTTCAACACATAATGACACAGATATGTCATAAACGAATTCATACATATCCGTACAAAATATCAGTCAGCAGATAAACACAAATTTTGTATAATACTTTATATATTCAGTGTAGGTCAAGATCCTAAAAAGAATGGAGCAAAAATCTGTTTGCATGGTATGTACTTTTCCTCAGCCAGTAGAACCTATTCAGTACCGGAGTTCAGATTAGACAAAGCATGAATTATTCTAAAAGGGTAAAGATGATTCATTTACAGTTATAATACAGAACCAACGCATTAAAGCAAGTTCCATGGAAAACTGACAAAAGAGCAATTTTTAGTGGTCTTCTCAAGCAAGCTGGACAACCTCTGAAACCTCAGTAGAAGCAGTACTGTCTACAGGCTCAGAAATTCTCAAAAGTCTGCTGATTCTTGAATTGCCCCTCCCTGCCTGAATGCATGTTTTCTCATTTAAATTGCCTAATAGACAAGGCAGGGACTATTTCCTTTGTCCTGTTAGAACACTATCCTCGTACAATGACCCCACTGTACAGGATGCTAAATACTATGATAATCCAGTTGGTAAACAACAAGTGTATGAAGTCACTGTCAGAGGCAAAGCTGAGAAAGATAAAGACTAGACTTGTGCACCACATTTGCACCATTCAAAGACAATGAAAAGGACATCCAATTGTATGTGAATTGGGATAACACCGAAAGAGAAATACAGCATCTGTAAACCAACTAGCAGAAGACTATACAGAAATGGGAATATTCATACTGTATATTGAGAAAGGAACATATTACATGTGCTTCATTTCAAGTCAAACTTTTTACCTTCAAATTCTTAATATACATATACAAATACTAAAAATGCTAAGTCTGTTACGCAGTTCTTATAAAATACTGGTAGAAACAAAAAGCAACTCAGTGATTTAAGAGTATTACATTATTTTAAAACAAAGAAAATATCATATTCTACCTTTTCCCAGGATTAATGACATCAGAAACTATCTGTTCTGTTAAAATTCTAGCTCAGCACACAATGGTTATTGAAACTGCAGTGGAAAAATTGAACTGCAATTGAAAAGGACTGTGCCCAAGAGCAGGCCTAGGGAAAACCGGGGGAAAAAACCCATAATGAACAACCCACATAATACTACAAAATGTCAATTTCATTTAAAGAAAAAAGTCACACTGTAAGAATTTTTGTCCTTACAACATATAACAAATTGGTACAGATGGAATCGTGATAAAAAATTAGAAGTAGTTAAGTAACATCACTGTCTTACTTATCAATCTTCAAAAATTTAAAGCTTCATGAATGGAGACAGATTTCTAATCGAAAAACATGTTTAGGTAGACTTCTAACTGAATGCAGTAGCACTGTATTTTCCAGAGAAAATATCTCAAACATTTTTGGGATATGTGTGTAAGGCTGTTTCCACATAGTGCATACAATTGCTTTTTATTATTCTGGAAAAAAAATAGGAATACTGGAGTTGGCACCTCCCTGGCTATCTGAAGAAATGGCTTTTAATTAAAAGTTGATAGGAAAGTAGAGATGTGCTAAAATTTTGATTGTTATTTCACACTCCAAGTTAGAAATTAGTAAGCAGGTTCAGGGGCTGCACTGAAGCAGAATAAGGATTCAAGTACTGCAAGAGGAGATATTGTTCAGGAAGAGAGAACAAGATTGCAAGCTTGAACTTTTCTGAGTCAATATATCACAAAAATTCATGAGGCAATTTCACTTTTCGTAAGTCTAGTACCGTAAGGCCCAAAACAAAGCTTTTTCATCTACTCAGTGAAAAGATAAAACAATACATCTATTAAACAGCTGAGGCTGTTTTAATTCCACAAAGTAGGTTTCAGATGCTGACACAGTACTCAAGAGAGCCTTTGAAATATACAAAGCCATTTTTAGCCAGAACAAGAAAGTTCTTTTATATGCTTCTATTATAACTGCGTTTGATAGTAAAAATGCTGCCTCAGGGAGGAGGACAGACTAAGCCTGCCATGTCCACATCGGTGATCTCACACTATTTGCATTGTCCTAAGCACTTACTTGGATTCTATGGTATGAGCTCACAAACCCATACATTGGACATCAACTCCAGAGATCACCAAATTCTTCCAAATAGCAAACCACTTAGTACTAGAACAATACTAATGCTACTCCCACCAAAAATACTCGCTCCAATGCATACAGCATTTAAGGGCATCAAATCTTCTGAAGTAGAAAGAAAGAGCCTCCCTAAAGCAAAAGACACACCCAATACATCCATTGATGGAAGAGACAGTCAAAGGAGGGTGCATGGATTTTAGTCACACGTACACAACAGCTTGAGTTTGAGAAACAAACTCCCTATTTCATTCCAAAAATCTTCTGTTTTGACAAATTCCCATAGACTTATTACCCAATGGAAATAGGCATTCCAAAGTGGTTTCAGTGGTATAAAATGTAAGGACTCTAAATAACAACTGATAAAAGGTTGAACTTTCATTCTGTACATGTTCATGAGAAATGGGTATGTCATCCAACAGGTCTCCATATATCTACTTGCAGCAGGCCTCGCTGGCTCAAAATAAACAGATTTTTGCATTATAACCATATGTACAAAAATATGTTTTACAGATAACCCCTCAAAGGTCCATCAACGGTCCATCAACTGACTAAAACTTTGAGTACCAGGGAACATCAGGATATCACATTAATATTCACTCCCTACAATATTATAATATTTTGTTACACACACTATTTTATCCCATTTCCTGTTGTACATAGAAATTTGAGAGAAAACTACAATGATTAAGATCTGAGAAACTTTGCTATACATACCTTTTGTTTATATTTATTATACTATTTCTCCCCCAATATCAAAGATATGTGCATTGTCTTTGGGAGTTTTCCTGTAATAACACTATGATGATATTCAAGTTTGTCTACCGCAGGACTCCAGTTTCTATTGCAGTCTATCTATTAGAAAAGCTCACATAAAGATAATTGTTCCTTTGGGAAAAAATACTGTTTCAGAAAAACACTATCTGGGTGATGCTCTGGAGAATTTCTACAGACAGGCCTTACAACCGTAGGCCTGTGACAGCAGAGGGTGCTCCATGTGACTACGCAAATCACAAATGCATATATTCAGCATCATCCAGACATTCATCAAATATTCTACAGTTTCCCAAAGAAAGGCACAAAGGCAACATGCTGACTGCCTTCCCTCCTTCTGCTAGGCCTATCGCACTGACCTGACATTTCCAAACACCACCTGGCACTGAACAATACAGGTCGGGCAAAAAGCACCTCTGAGGCAGCCAGCTGAAGGGCTGGTTGTTCTACAGCTTCATACGGCTACTACCCAGTTCTTACCAAGTGAATAACATAATGAACCCAGTGTTTCTCAAAATTTTTCAGAGTGTGGCTCCCACTAAAAGTCCTCCATTTGTCCCATCCTGACCAGCCATATTTCTCCAGGGTGGATAAAAACAGTCTGTGATTATTAAATGTAACCGTAGACATTCACCGACACACTCCATAGAAAGTGAGCTGCTGCAGCTAACACCATTTTTGCTAACACTTTGCAACCTCTGGGCAGAGAGGGAACCACAAAATGGATAAATACAGTTTTAGAAGATCAAATTAATTAATTTCTAAAGGAAAAAAAATGCTTTAAGTCCGCTTTATTTTTAAAGCAAAAGGAGAAGTATTTGAGTAACTTCTCCCATCACAAAAGTTCACAACAATGAAAAAACCTAAATAAACTGCCTATGACAACAGAGGGAACATTCAGAAGTCAAAACATTTTAGTCTGGAAGAGATCTCTAACTGCTCACTAAGAAGAAAGTATAGAAGCACATTTTATGGAAAAATTGGAAATACTAGCTTTGTTTCTTTATCTTGTGTTTTTGAGAAAATGAAACAGGAAATAAGTTTTATGCCATGTCATTTGGCAGTAGAATGGCTATGTCACACTTCTGAATTATTTTTAGTATTAATGAAGGATCTGATTAAAGTAAAATAAGTTTTAAAGAAAAAGGAAACATGAGCATTTCTTTACATTGTCTTTTATGGAAAGTGTTTCAGTTTGACCTTGGTTCTTTATCAGTTGGCATGAATTATGAGGCAGCATAAACTGATAATACTACCGGCCAGGTTTCAGAATCTTAGCTTCAAGCTGATGGGAGATCTGCAGTTTCAGACATCAGCAAGTAACTTCTTAGGTACTTCTGCATCTCTTTAGAGCTGTAAAGTATCACTTCATATCACTGCGCATCAAGATCTTTTCTTAAAAGCCATATTTTGAGAACAGAAATTTCACTTTTTTTATCCTTCTTCTCTAAATCAAAAGAGCAGAAATTCCAAATAGAAAGAAAATATGTCAAAATATATGATGACCACAATACACTTAATTCATATAGTGTTACTACATACAAGCAATTTTGTTCTTAACTTTACAGCATAATTTGGAAAACAGATTTCATAATATTAACAACATACATTCAAAACTCGGTAACCTGCGCCCTCCTGACATTTCTAAGCACATGCGTGGACGACTTGGCCCTGAACAATACAGCTCAGGCAAACAAGAGCCTCTCTGAAACAGTCAACCTCTAGGCTGGTTGTTCTTACAGCTTTGCAGAGTACCAGTTCTTTTTTGATGAATAAAACCTTTTTACATAATTCTAGACACAAACAGAAGAACAGCAGTAGGAGTGGGAGAGTTGTTAGCAGAATATTGTTCTTCATTTTTCATCAGTCCACTCAAATTTGGCACCACTTGATAGCAATAAAAAGCCACTGCCATCTGTTCAGTGATCATTTGATATATTATCTAGAATCAAATTGTTGTTAGGATAAAAACCTTGTTATCAATGAGACTTAAGAGAGTTGTAATTGAAAATAATTTTGTTAAAGCTTTATGTAAACTTTATGGAACAATTCTTCCTGCTACCCCTCCAAATTTAAAAAAAAAAAAAAAAAAAAAAGCCACCAAAACATAAAACCAAGAAAAACCATCACAAAAATAAGATAGCATAATCATTGCTCTACAGTTTTGCTTCAGTTTACTAGGTAAAAACACACATCAGAGAACTTTCTGGAGTTGTCTTGCTGAGAAAATATGCTATATAAATACATTTTAAACAGGAAAAAAAAATAGCAGTCTTCAAAAATATAATGTGGAAACACATCTTTCAAAAACTTTGAGTCCGACAGGCAAGACCTCATTTTTCTAGATTGGAAAGAAGACTTTTTGTCATATATATGCATTTTGTCATTTTGTCATATATATGCATATATATAGACATTTTCATGACTGGGGTCATCATGGACTGTGGTCCACTTTTGTCAGGCAAGGAGAATGTTAATTATAAATTCATATTCATCTGCAATGGCTTGCTTCTATAGGGCCAATTTTGTTTTAACTTCTGCTTTTAAAATTCTGATTACATAACACCCCATCCAATAAATCAGACACTGAATTTTATATTTGATTTATGAAGTTCTATTCCTTATGTAAATGAAAACGTTCAAATAGGAGGGTATAATTAACCTATCCAAAGTGTTCACACACAGGCATAGTAATGCAGTGTAGGCATTGTAAAAAATCTGCCTCTGAATTTCATCATTGGCTTCGATTTAGCACAAAGTTTTGGGTCAGCCAACAAACTGTATATCATTCATACAGACCGCACATTTCTGGAACTGTGTTTTTACTTGCTGTCAGTGCACATCTCCCTCTTTCTTTTGCAGCTTATTTGCATTGTAGAAATCAGATTTATTTCTAAATCCAAATCTAGAAAGCAACAATCACATTTGCTGTGTCTCTGACTCTTAAAAGGCTCATTAGATTATAAGAGAAGCTACACATTTGACATATAAACAACATAAATGGCATTCCTTCTCCTTCCCCATACATACTCAACCACTTATCAGTAAAATCGACAGGTTCTTTTACCCCAAAATTCAGGACATTATCAAATAAATCCTATTTTCTTTATTACCTAGATAACCTTTATAACTGACTGCATATTTGTCAACAATTATAAATTGCTTACAAAAGGTCTCAGCTATTCATGTCAGCACTATGTATGGCCCTTTAATAAAAATATCCTTACCTAGGGCAATTCATAATGGGATTTTAAATAATGTTCTACAGAATCTGCTGGGCTAGCTTTTCTCAATCCAATAAATGTACATGAGAATTAAAACACCTACCTACCAACCAACCAACCAAGGCAATTAAAGATGCACTGAACTATCCATACAGTAAGTTCATGTGAATTTCTACTGTCTTGAATGAAGTATGATCAGTAGTCTTTTGCAATGCCAAAGGCAATAAAATCAAAGTAGTCTGGGACTTACTAAGCATCAATTATGATACATTATTTTTTACTTTAAAAATCCTCTCAAAACAACAATAATAGATCAACACCAAAGATACTGAAAATTTCGATAAATACTTTTGTTTCTATCAAGTGTATATTTCAGTTCTTTTAATTTCTTCCAGACACACTCCATGGGAGCAAATCTTAGTGCAGGTTCAAGGCGGCATTCCTCAAATGTATGCATAAAGTAAGAAAAATGCTTTTGCATATAAATGCATCCCTACTCCCATTAGTCTGTAAGCCCACGTTAAAAACAATTTTGAAAAAAAAAAAATTTGCAAATTGTAGTACCATCGTTAAATTTAAATAAAATCATAATTTCCCTCTCATCATGTTTTTTAAGTACTCTAAAGTCTGCTTTATAGGCTTAAACTGAACTAAGCAGAGACTTTATAGACTCTAGAATATTTTAATATTTTAATATAGATAAAATAATATTTTTTCAGACTATGGTATCTACAAGGAAAAACACCTCTTCTTCCTAGAGGATAAACAGCTTTCTGAAATGCAGACTAAATTTCTGGTCAATAATTTTGATTTTATATGAAGAAAGACTTCCCCTTCCTTCCCTTAGCTAGAGAACTATACTAAAATAAAAAGCTTAGGCAGCAATCTGTGCCAAAACAGAGAGGTATAAACTTGCTAAGTAATCATCTAAAACCATATTTAGAAAAATTAAAAGGCTACTTGCACTTCAGAAGGCTTCATTACATGAGACCTACACAGGCAGTGAAACAAATTTAAACTAGTAAATTGTAGCAGATTGCTCTTAGAATGGGAGTGGGAGGGACATTCAGTAAAATTATGTTTTAAGGAACCATGTCATTATGCTTAAAATTAAGTTGCACAGTTTCAGTCTTATTTTTCTTATTACTCTTACTCGGGAATTCACTCCTATTTTCTATCCAAAATGCCAAATCTTGAGAAAAAAGAAAAAAAAACAACGCCAAAGTCTCATGAATAGCTATTTCAGCATATCATCAAATCATTAACAAGACTGTCCACATTTCACTGGGAAGATTTTGTTATGAATATTTATATTTACAAAACAAGTAGCATGGGTATACTTTTCCTTCCATTCAAGGATTTGTTAACTTTCTATAAAAGTAATGGTGTGCATCTGCATGCCATGTTTGCCGCATACACCAGGAATTCTTTGCTTCTCATGATGTGGTTCCCATCTATATTTATTCCAGCGTGCTTCTTCACTTCCTCTTTTCTCTATTTCCATATACTAGAACCCATGCATTCAAGAAATCATACCAAATTCATGCAATATTTTCCATCTCAATCCATATGTATATCATCTTCCTTTCAAGGAGCACAAATCAGACAATGAATTTGTGTTAGGACCATGACACCCTTTGGTCTGGAATGAGAGTATTCACAGATAATTGTTACTCAAGCATAGCTACTCAGAATGTAAACAGGCCAATAAGGTAAATTAAGATGCCAGGCAAAGTTAGGATGGTAATGGTTGTCATCAACCATTTATTTAATTTGCACGCAATTACAGAGATGGCAAAAGCTAGCAGCTTTGCTAATCACCAGTCAAAAGCTCCCACGCATTCACTGCTATCTGTTTTCCACCCAAATCAATTGCTTTCTGCTCACTGATGCCGAAACCTATCCGGAAAGCTCAGAATTAATCCAACTCCTTGTTCAAAATAATCCGTTATCAAGAAGTGATCTGTCTCATCCTGGCAAGTTCAGACTCCTATAACATCATGGAAGAAAAAAAACAACCTATATCACTGTCTTCACGCAAGCCCATTTCTTCCTCTTTTATAAACATCCCTTCCCCTGTCCTTTCCAAGGTCTAGTACTCTGACCAAAGTCCAGCTTTCCAACATAGCATTTAAGTTCAGCTGACTTTAAAAGCATGTCTTTAGGCTACATAGTCTTCTAATCTAGAAATACTCACTTCCATTTAATTCTTTAGTTTTACTAAACGAATGCACTGAATGTTTTGTTTTCTTTAATTTCACTGCTGTTCCTCCACTGTCACTTCCTTTATCTCAGTATTTTCCCTTCTCATTAGTATCTTCCTGAAGTTTCATTCATCAGTCCTTTCTTTTTTCCCAAGATACATCTTTCTGATATCCCAGACAGTCAGGTGAGACACTGTACAACATTACTAGTATTAGTTACACCTGATTTGCCTTTATCCTTTCCAGGACAGTAGGAAAGCTATGGCATTTTTTAAAATGTCCACTAAGCTGTGTGATTATTTAAATGCTTCTTTTCCTTTGAAAAGCAAGGGTATATACCTACACTCAACAGTTAATAGCATGTGTTACTCTTAGGTGCTAATCCATCCCTCCACCTCCTGTCAAAACCAAGTCAAAACAAATATGTACTTCAATATGTTCTTAAAGTCAGCTAATGATCTATTTCAAACAATAGCCTAGAGAGGATTCCAAGGAACAAAGTCCTTGTTTGAGAACACTGTCAACAACCCTTTGTCAATTACACAAGTACGTAAACAAATAAAATCTTAGAAGATTACAAATTACATTTTAGTATAGACAAACTAAAACAAGACCAGAATATGGAAAACATATAGTAGCCTTTGTGGTACTATATCACACTCTTTAAAACTAGAATATTGTTTTAATAATCTATTTCAGCTATTATTTTAGAGGCAATGTGATAGAAATATTTAACCTTTCCTTTAAAAAACTAATAATTAAACACTTCATAAACTGATGAAAGCTACTTGAAAGTGTTCAGTTAATATCTGAGTTTAAACACTGAGATTAGTAATTATAAACCTCAAAAATGCATATCCACACCACAAAATAATTCAAACAAATAGAACATGTATGAAGAAAAAAACCCCAAGACTTCTATCAAGAGAATAACTGAAATACCTGTTCTTGATCAAAGTACTTCATGAATACAAGAACTCATTTTGAATATGAAATGGGAATGCCATATTCCTTTGCCACATCTTCCCAGAAAACTTTATTGTATAAAAGGAGTCATGCATTAATTGGAATTAGTTTCTTCTTGCTAAGACACTTCAAAAATACCTTTTAATAACAGTGACTAGACTTACTGTTCCCGTTAAAACAATTCTTCCACGGATTAAATGAAAATGGGTCTCTATGCTTACTAATAAAACTCTTCATGAAAGAACTAAAGACCGATCAACTCATGAGCGAATCAGTTATTTCATTGTAATATTCAACATGAAAATCCTAAAGTATTTGAAACTAAGCTAAATATTATTCCTTGTCCAAAAATGCCAGCTAGATAGGACTAACAGAATTAGTCATAATGAGAGGTAGCAGATCAATTTGTTAGTCTTTGCAGAAAATTAAAAGCAAACCTATAGTCAGATTTCTCATGTAAAATACTGACCCTTCCCCATTTCTCCAGTTTGACTCCACCTCCCCAATTTCAGACAAAAGTGTCTCTCCTATTTGAATGGACTTCGTGTCGGATCAAGTGCAAATAAAATGTGACCTTGTTGTATGCAGGAACCACTCAAGGGAGAAATTTAGAAGGCACTGCACCACGGTCAATCATGGAAAATGGCTTGGTGAGCACTTGAGCCCCCAGTACCCTTGGATGGATCCCATCCAGCCCCATAAACTTGTGGGTGGACCAGGTGGAGTAGCAGGTTGCTGACCATTTCCCCTTGGATTACAGGGGCTTCATTCTGCTCCCTGTCTCTGTCTTCAAGCTCGGGGAGCTGTGTACCTGAAGAACAACTGGTCCTATCATTAAAAACTATTAAAGGTAAAGAAGGCATTAAGTGCCTCATTCTGTGTCACTGTGTTTCCCCCTGCACCCAATAAAGGCTGGACAATGTATCTTAATGCAACAGTTCTTTTCATATTTGCTTCTCAAACAAGTTACAACTCAATTTGTTGTATCTCTAAATATTGTTGAATCTCTAAATATTTGTTGAATAGTATTTGTTGAATCTCTAAATATTTAATAAATCTTAATAAAAGTTACTTTTTTAAAGCAGATATTGGCAACAACATTTCGAAGTTTGAAAAAAGCACGTTTTTAAACAAACACACAAAAATTGAATGCAATGTACTGATATAAAATTAGTTGTTCCTACATACACAATGACTACATTCTAATGAGACAGAATTCAATGCACCATGCAAGCTGCTTTCCACATAGAAAAAAGTTGAGTGAAACTACTATAGTAGCATATTGTGCTTAAGCTAAACAAGATAGGCATTATTTCCATTGAACTCTACAGAACCCCAGTGACAGTGTGAAGTAACTGGGGAAAGAGTACACATTAACATAAAAATTCTGAGTCTACTGGAGAAAAGGAGCTTTGTGGAAACTGTAGAACCAAACTACAAATGCAGAAAAAAATATCCAATACTGCTAACACAGTACAACACAGTAAACATCTTCCTACCCTGAAATACTCCAAGAAGGAAACAAATTCAAGTTTGATTTGTCTTGGTAGTGTTTGTGTTGGGCTCTGTGTTGGGGTTTTTTGTTTGTGGGTTGGTTGGTTTGGGGCTTTTGGGTAGGAGGGGTGTTTAAAAAGTTATTAATTAAAAAATCAGTAGAGTCTGTTCAATATACAGCTTGCTTTCCAAGTACCATTTCTAACTCTGTATTCCTGATGTGTTGCAATATCCTTTAGATTCCAGTAAGAAATAAATTCTCACTTCTCTATATAATACAGGAAAGGAAATTAAATCTTATTGCAACGAGTCTACAAAACGGAAGCTCAGCCATCAGTGCCCCACTGAAATACTGAAACTACCAAGCAACTGGCCAGTATGAAGTGGGAAGGCACGTAAAGTTTGCACATCTCAATCCTCAGCAGATACAGAAATATTTAGAAACCAAACTATTCATGTAACAGGAAAAAAAAATTCTTCACAGCTCTTGCTATCATAAACATCTAATAATTGTAGACTAGACAAAGGAAGTAGATGCTGAGTCTGGGCAATGGACATGTAGGTGGTACTTTACTGGAAATGTTTGCTTCCAGAGAAGGAATGAATACCACTTGATAGGCCACGTACGTGGTCAACTGAAAGATTTTTTTAGACATGGATCAGTATCAAAACCAGATGTCTCCTGATTCAATTGATAAGCAGATTTCCTAACAATCAAATAAAGAATGTAGCACGTACGTTATGGAATTAAATGTGAATGACACACTTTAAAGATTCACCCACAGAATATATACAGACACTTCTGTTCTGCCCTTGTAAAGGCATTTTTATAAGGGAGTACAGGAACTAAAAGTACTCAAAAAACCAACCAACAACAAAACAACAACAACAAAAAACCAAAACAAACTTCCACAAACAAAAACAAAACCCAACCAAACAAAAAGAACAAAAAACCCCAAGCAAAACAAAATAAAAAAAACCCACACAAAAAAAAAAACAAAACAAAACAAAAAACAACCATCCACCCCCAAAGATAGCCTTCACAGAAGGTATGGGATGCCAGTAAGGTCTCCTTCCATGCTATGAAACAATGTCCTATTACAACATTCTGTAATTTAAACAAATACAGGAACATCTCTTTACATTGCGCTTAGCTCTGCTTCTGCTATCTAGAGAACAGAAGACAAGTACAAAACGATTTTAGTAAAATTTTCACTGAGCAGTACACCCAACATAGCTGGGCAGATGCTGGCCTGAATACTTAAGGGAATATACCACATAAAAAGGACAGAGCATCTAGGTGGTAACAACTGAATCAAAAAAATGGGGATTGCTCACTGCATGCAAATCAGCACGATTATCAAGGGTTGAAAGGAGACAGTAAGTATATTCTAGTCAAAGCTGACACTTGGAAGTCATTAAGAGCAATAAAAAAAATAAATCTGTCAGTTAGAAAACTTAAGTCATATGTTAACATTCAAGGCATGGAGTTGGGAGAAGGAGGGGAAAAGTAGAATAAGAATGTAAATTAACTACAAAGACAACTGGTAGATAAGTTATTTTTAATAGGACTGGATAATTAAATTAAGCACTACCAATACGTTGTAACTAAAATTACCAGTGTTTCTCTCTACCTCTAAGTCTATACAACATCTAAACCAAATCAGTTTTGCAGTCCTACCCACGGCCTGAGCAAGATTGGATTGCCCGATCCCTCAGGTTAGGAAGCATATGAACACATAGCCTGAAGTACATACAAGATATAAATGTAAGCACCAGTAAGGCCAGGAGGCTTGCATGTGCTAACTAAGCTCAGATCTCTTCTCTTTAGCATCTATGTGGATCACAGGCACATAACCTGCTGGCTTAACTAAAGCAAAAGGAAAGAAAGTGTTAGGCTATTTTATTATTTTAAGAAAGGGATGTAAGAAAGGGGACACTATTGTAATAGAAATCCCAATCCAGTTCAGTCAAGATTTTTCACTCAGCACTACAGTAATAGATGAAAAAAGCCAAAATAATTTTAAATCAACCAGAGGAGTAAAGCATTAATACTACACCATCCACTTCAGTTTGATATTCACAAAGAGAGATAAGATGGGAGACCAGGAAACCTGAAGCTTCCAACAATGAAACAATTACTTCAGTTCATAGTTCTAGAAGCTGTACAGACAACATCTCATATTAAGCCCCACGCACCTAACACAATGGAGAATTCTACTTTAGTTTCCTATGTGAGCTTACTCATAAAAAAAAAATACAAGGGGAACCGGAATACAAACATGGAGGTTCAAGACAAAAATCCTCTTACTTACTTAAACACACTTGTCAACTACAACATAATTTCAGTATGCAGTTTGTCGGTTTCTGTATTTTCACAGTTACTTCTTTAAAATGACAGGCAACCCCCTCCCCACAAAAAAACGAGTTTAAATTTAAAAATAGCCTCAATTTTAACTTTTTAGCTACATCGCTTCATTATCTTGATACAAAATATCAATCCTAACAACTCCTTAGAGTGGTAATAATCCTATGATAGAGTAAGTTTCCTTCTACTTCATCCAGTAATACCACACCTCAGTAACTTGAAATCTATCATAGTTCCATGCACTAACCCATTTGAGAAAAACAAAGTATATCAAACACTTATTTCTAATTTAAGACCATTGTTTAAGAACACCGTTTCTAAGTCAAACTATATCAAACGCAAAGTAAGGGAGATCCTAAGACTACCTCACCAAATCTACAAGTACTACAAGTGCTGGCTGCCCTGGAGACAAAGTTAGCTGAAACGCATACAGCTGTCATATAATTGACACTCTTCCTCCTGCTCAGACAAAGCTACCAACTGCCAAATGCTATCTAATAATTAGCATATGTAAAGCAAAAGGGCTAGACTATGCCATCAGTTTATCTGCTCCTTAGAAAATAGTTTTGAATGAAACCTGCAGCCCACTCTGACCTTCAAAATTCTAAAACAAGAGGCTTGTCAATAGGAACAAAATGGGGAAAAAAAACCCCAAACACGAAGTCTATTTACAAGTTTATTCTAATTTTTAAAAATGCACAGAAAGATATTTCTAAGTATTCTCTTCTTTAAAAAAATAATCCTACTTTAGGGAAGGGTGAAAACAATCAGAGTCAAAAATCAAAGTCATATTCTTCGTATCTGGCTTCTAAACACGGTACAACAATAACATCCATCACTAAGTTAGAGAAATTAACGAAGTATCTGTGAATGGTGCTTTGGAGCCAACCGAAAAATAAAGAAAGGCAAAGTAGAAATAGACAGTCTATCTAATCTGTCAGTCACCCAAACATAATTAGCTGTTATCATCATTAACAACAATAAAGATCACTTTTCCATAGCCTCCAAGAGACAAATAACAAAAGGAAGGATGTTACATACAGAAACGGCTGAGCTTCTCTTTTCTTCTGAAGAGACAGTCAGCATATATGCTTAACAAAAAGTACATGAAATGGAAGGATCTGTTCCTGTCCCTCTTAGAAATAACCACTTCAAAATATGTTTAAAAATTTAGTTAAAGTTTTTATGAAAACTTTGTTGCTGCAGTAGACTTTGATCTTCAGCATTCGATGGCATTTAGCCCTGCCCTTCCTGAAGCTGTCCGGAGCAGTTAATGTCACTGGTCTTAAACATGACAGAAAAATCTCAAGAAATTTCAAGAGAAACCTTTCTGTTTATTTATTTTTAAATATTATTTCTTTCCATCCATATCACTCTCTCATATTCGCAATAAGATAAAACAGAAAAACTGTGTACAAGCAGACACTAGATGAAGCAGAGCATCTGGAAAAATTCTGTGTTCCTCCTTCCCCCTTCTCACAGGCTGCCATGCCAGACAGAGTACACACTTCATTCATAAGGAGGAATTCGACAAGGCAGCAAATCAGGTTACTAGGCTAAATAACAGGAGCGAGATGGCAAGACAAAGGAAAAAAATTTCAAAAAATCTAACAGATAAGAACTACAAAGTATTGTTCACAGCAAATGAGTAACTTTTTAGAGAACCATGAAAGATAAATAGAGTACTTGTGAGATTTCTATTTTTGAAAGTAGATGCTTCCTCGCCTCTTGCCCTCTCCTCGCCCCTCAACTTTGCAAACAGACAGGGCTCAGAGTGTGCTGGGTTAATAACCAGACCAGGTCAGCCTGCAAGAGATTATTTTAAGCTGTCTGCATTTTTTAGATAGGAGTGGATGAGATAGGCTACCCAAGAGAAGATGAAATATAACAAGAGGTCATCTGTATCATAAAAATTGATATTTTAAGATTAAAATTTACTGAAAACAAAAATTTAGACACTGCATAGACAGGGTAAAAAATATTACAGCATAGCCAGTTTCACAAAATTCAAAGCTCTCATATATCTTTTAGACAATCCATTTTGACCCTGGAAAATGCTTCTAAAACCTCATTAAATATTTCTGCCTTCTAATTAACTGAGCCTGAAAAACATTCTGATGTCTATTACCCTGCTACCTAACCAAGGAATGAAGGACCCAAGCATTTTCCCTGCAACTAGATTAAGAAAGAGCTGCAAGTGACCTTGACTTAATCTTTTTAATTAATGGAATTTATCAATATGTTCTAGCTTTCTTTCCTGCTTGAAAAATAGGCATTAATTTCTCCCCTTTTGCTATTTTCTCAGAACCACACAGAGTCTAAGTTTAGAAGGGACCACTGGAGATTATCTAGCCCAATCCCTCTGGGTCAGGCTGCTCATGGCCATGTCTAGTTAGGTTTTAAATATCTTCAAGGATGGAAAATCGACAACCTCTCCTGGAAGCCTGTTCCACTGCCCAACCACCCTCATAGGAGAAGTTTTGTCTTACATTCAGATGGAATTTCACATATTTCAAATTATGCTCATGGCCTCTTGTCTGGTCTCCGGGCACCACTGAAAACAGCCTAACTCCTCTTTACACCCTCCCTTCAAGTATTTATACATTAAAAAGATCCTCCTGAGCCTTCTGTAGGCCAATCAGCTCCAGCTCACTCAGCTCTTTCCTGTATGAGAAATGTTTCAGTCCCTTAACCTTCTCTGTGGCCTGCACTGGATGCTCTCTGGTATGTCCATTTCTCTCTTGTACTGGGAAAACCAGAACTGCACCTGGTATGACAGGTGTGGCCTCACCAGCGCTGCCACATGGGCACTTTGCTGGGTTATTTCACCCCAGCTGCAGGAATTGGCATTTTCTTGAGCTAGAGACGTTCTCCTCTGCCTGTTCACCTTCTTGAGGTCCCTCTGGATGGCAGCCCAACCACACTGCTCCTGGTTTTGTATCTGGAAATACCTTCCAGGATTACTTGCTCTGTCACCTTCACAGGGACAGGCAAGGCTTATCGACCTGTACTTCCTCAGGTTCTTCTTGGACAGACTTTTTCAGGAACCTCTCCAAACTGCATGAACCCTTGAAGAAAATCAAGAGTGTCCTCACACTGACATCAGCTCCATCAGCGTTCATGGGTGCACCCTCTATCCAGCATATCCCTCTATCCCATGGACTTCTTTATGATCAGTTTGTTTAAATATCCCTTAATTTAATCACCCTCCACTGATGGTAAATCTTGCTTGGTCCACACTGTCTGGGGTTCCAGAAGGCCAGTCTTACCAGTGAAGACTGAAGTGAAAAATCTATTGAACACTTCAGCTTTTTCTTTACCTGTTGTCACCAGATTCCCTATCCCACTATCAGTGGACTCACATTTTCCCTATCATTCCTTCTATTGCTTATGTACTTGCAACAGGGGATTTTTGTTGCCCTTCACATCTTTCACCAGCTTTAATTCCAGAAGGGTTTTGGCTTTCCCTGAACTATTTTCAAATTCTTGGGTGTTTTTTTTTTTGTTTTGTTTTGGTTTTTTTTGTTTTTGTTTTTGTTTTGTGGGGGTTTTTTTCCATTTCCCATCTTTCCCATGTTGCTCCATGTTCTGTTTCTCCAATTTTCTCTGAGCTCTTTTTTCCAACCTTTCCAATCATCCTGCATAGTTCTAGTAACAACCAGAAACAAGCTCATAGGATGTTTTTGACCCATTCTGCACTTGATCTTCAAAAGTATTTGCATTAATTCTTAATTATTTCAAATATTTCATTAGAAGTCTTTTTCTGCATGAGCCAGAAACAAAGGATTTCAATTAAGATAATTTATTGTAATCCTTCACTTTGTGTACAAGAACAACACATAAATCATTTTGCTGAAATAAATTAGATTATATTAAGAGATCAGGATGGTGTGTGTCCTTTCTGCCCTCCCTTCCAACAACTTTCTTTCATTCTTTTTATTTGGTTATTAAGACATTTGTTGTTTTTTTCTTACATCTCTTTAGTTAGCACCAGTGGTGCATCAGCCTCTTTCTCAAAGAGAAAATACATATTACATGTGCCTTAGCACACTTTCTTCCTAGGGGAAGGAAGTTTAACACTAGCTTCTCTTATTTTTATTTTTAATTAGCTGTCTCTTTCCCCTCTAAGACTCGTCACTCTCTAGTTCTTGACCCTAACTCTCCCACCCAACCTGCCAACACTGCCTCTTTTTTTTCCCCATGCCCTCTCCAAAACAGCTAACACAAAATGCACATTAGTAAGCTCTTCTGTTTTATCTTACCTTGACTTCTACTTTGGTGGAACTCACAAATAATGCATGCTTTCACAAGTTGTCAACCAGTGCTTCTTACTGTTATCTCTTTGTTATTTAGAGTGATACAGCACGTGTAGAGATGAGAGAATCCTACTTCTTTCCAAGCTCTAATAAGCTAAATGGAAAGATCCAGCCAAATTAATATATCTTTCCAGAACCATAGACTTTGTAGAGCACAGTGCAGAAAGACATAACATAGCATAGGTATTTTTTTGGCTCACTGCCTTTAGGAATCAAAACAGTCCTCTGCCTCAACTGGTAAGTCCTGCCAGATTTATGACAGTCAGAAGGGACCCAGACTGGCAAGACCGACTCTGCAGATTGCTATGATTTTACAAAAAAAGAAATAATGCACAGCATTACTAGTATTCTGTAGCATGTGACTAACTTTTCTAAAAAATATTAGTTCACTTATCCCATGACCTTTCCACTCAGGTGGCAGATGAAACAACTGTTACGACTGTGGGCCTCTCCAAGACTAAAGCATACATGCCTTGAAAAATTAAGCAGCTTGATATTTTATTTATAATTAAGTATAAATACTTCTCACAGAGGAACTAAAGGATACCAATTTGGAGATTGAGAAGACCATACAGCATTACTGAACATAGTGCATTGCTATTGACAAAAATGGTACATGCCTAGTTGCATTTCTAGCTAGTTGTTTTTCACTTACCAGTTAGAGCTAAAATTCCATCATTATTCCCTCATCACATCTGGAGTATTGTGTTGTGGATTCCCCAGTACAAGAACAACATGGAATGATAGGAGCAAATCCAGAAAAGTGCCACTAAAAAGATTGAGGGATTGGAGCATCCTTCATATGAGGAAAGGCTAAGGGAGCTGGGACTCTTTATAGTGGAGAAGAGAAGGCTCAGAGGGGATCTTACAAGTGCCCAAGTGGGGGCAATGAAAAGGAAGCCAGACTCTTCTCACTGGTGTTCAATGACAGGATAAGAGGCAACAAGACAGGAAACACATGAATCTCCATCTAAACATAATACAATGTTTTTTGACTGAGAGTCAGACAATAGAACGGGTTGCTGAGAGAGTTTGTGGAGTCTTCGCCCTTGAAGATATTTAAAACCTGACTGGACTTAACCCTGAGCAACCTGCTCTAGCTGATCATCCTTTAGCAGGGGGGTTAGACTACTTGATCTCAAGAGGTGCCTGTCCTACTCAGAAATTTTATGATTTGTGTAATACAGTTCAGGTTCTGAAAACAATTTTCTTTGCACCAAATGCATGCCATGTTTTCCACGAGAAAGTTGTATCACACTATACATATACTATTAGATCAAATTTACTGCTACACATATCACAACTATCAACATCATATACAAACTGTCAGTAGATTAGGCTTTCATTATTTCACATGAATATATAAGCCTTTAGAAGCCAGTTCATCCCAAGGTCACAAACATACTTCCAAAACACCAAACTACAAGATGGATAGGGTGTCCCACGTACACATGTCCCTATACAATAACTATCAGAAATATAACAGGAATAGAGTAGTTCACTAGCTTGTAGTTCAGTTTATCAGTAGATAAACAATGCACACCATTAAAGACTGGACATCTGCAACCCTCATTCTTTTTGCAGCATTATTATATTACAACTACTATTACTCTGAACTACAGAGAGAGAGCAAAAGAAAGTTACAAACTGTATTTTTCAGTTTCTTCCGGACTTCTTTAAACATCTACTATGCCTTGGCTAACTATACAGCCAAAAGATAAAGCAAATGCAATACTAGTAGTGGTTAGCACACTATTCTAGACAGTGTTCTCTTGTACTACATTAGCATTATTCAAATGCAGACATTCCTGACAACACACAATACAAAATATGTTACAATATTGTCCTCTCAGTCAGACTACTTCTGAACCAAAACACACTGTTTGTATGAAAGTAGTAGGTAAAATTTTCAGAGGTATGTTATACACTGCCTTTAATACAGCAGAACTTCATCAGGCTCAGTAACACAGGAGTCTGGTGATCTTTTGTATTACAGAATTATTTATTAAGAAATGGAGTCACAGATGAGAAGGGGAAAGAAACTATTGAGTTGATGAGAGCAAAGGAAGCCACTTAAAATCTGATAAATGATAACATGTAGCTATTAAACATCCACCTAGTTTAACTGCTGTAGCCCACAGAGGGCAGAGGGGCTCAGGTGCCTGGACAGAAAGTTCAATTTGGTTTCTTTCATCAAAGCATATGGCAAACATGGCAAGGAAGGTCAATTATTCAGACTCTCCCAAATTTGATTATTTGAATAGATTGACAAGCCTGTAAAGAGTCCAAAAGCAGTTATCTCACTTCATACAAATATCTAATGCATAATAAACTTAAAATAAAAATTTAAAAAATTCTGGATTCAGAATTTTTTTTCCTCCTGGAAACAATACGTAGTCAGAAATGAAAGTTAAAACTTTTACTGATGTCATCAATATCATAGACAAACAAAACTACTATACTAAATGTCTTTAGATGACAGATTGTGTTCAGTCAACATAAAGTATTTCTAAACATGAGTCATACACTAAAACTATAAACAATCCAGCTGGACTAGATGAAGAAGTTTGTAGAGGCAGGAGGTATAAGAGGATAACTGCACCTCAATTTCTGGTGCAGAAAATATCAAAATGTCATGATTTTCGGCAACTGGAGGCTTGGGAATTTCTACAAGCAGCCCAATTAGCCCTTACAAAGGACATTCTTTCTTTGTATTATGCTAGTGTCTATTTCTGGTCATATTAGCTCTTCTCCAGAGGAGGACCAAGCTAAGAACCTTGAAATCATCAAAACTGTGATTTTATTTTTGGCTTATCTGATGCATTAAGGAACACAATCATCATTCTGCATAGTAACAGTTGTATAATAAACATTGCCTCAAAGTGGTTGTACCACACACTTCAATACTAATGAGGGGCAATCTGCCAAGTTGCAGATTTAAGAAAATTGCTGAACTTCCTTCGAACACAGGCTGAGAGAGTTAGTTTGTTCAGCCTGGAGAAGAGAAGGCTCTGGCCTTCTCTTCTATGAGAGCCTAAGAGAGGCTCTCATAGCAGCCTCACAGTAGCTAAAAGGGGCTTACAAGAGAGCTGGGGGAGGGACTTTTTACAAGGGCATGCAGTGATAGGATGAGGGGGTAATGGCTTTAAACTGAAAGAGTGTAGAATTAGACCAGATATTAGGAAGAAATTCTTTATTGTGAGGCTGGTAAGGCACTGGAACAGGTTGACCAGAGAAGTTGTGGGTGGAATTGCTCAATACCAGGTTGGACGGGATCCTGAGCAACGCAGTCTAGTGGAAGGTGTCTCTGCCTATGGCGGGGGGGTTGGAACTAGATGACCCAACTCAAACTGTTCTATCATTCTATGACTAACTTTGTATGCAGAGCCATATAAATGATTCTCTTATGGGTTTGTTAAGATGCTTTAGGTATCCCAAAGAAATATAATTTGTGAGATGTCAAACATCAAGAAAGAGAGCAGCACAGCTGCCTTTTTATTTAAAAAGTATTTAAAAATACTACAAACATACTAAAAATATATTTTCCACTGGTTACAAAACATGCTTACCTTTGGCTAGAAGGATTCCCAAGAGATGCCTACTTGAGTCAGTCTTTTTCTGATATCAGCAAAATGGAGATACCTGCTGGTCAAATGAGAAAGGTTTGTTGTTTTTATTTTTAGGTGAACATGTCCACTTATGATACTAAGGCATAAGAAAAAAAAAATTTAAATGAACACTTGTGTAAAATGAAAATCTACTGCTTTCTACATGCAAATAAAATATCAAGAACAACTCGTTGGCTTTAAAATTCAGCACAGTGTATGTGTTGTAAAAGAGAATTTAACGGTGTTATCTGTGCAATAACTGCATTTAAAAAAAAAAAAAAAGCATTGCTAGGGCAACAGGTCATGAACCAGTAGGTGCTGAACTTACTGGTTCATTATGGATCTGCTTCAAAGGTCACAACAAAGGGTCCACAGCTATTCCTTGAACTGTATTATAAGAGGCAAGTAGCTTAATAACATTTTCAGTTACAAGGATGAGAAAAATTCAGGAAGTTCCATAAAACGCTTTGAAAGAAGATAGTAGTAAACTCATCCAAAAAAATTTAGAAGCATGCTCTGAGAATCTGTGGCATGACTTACAGCCAAGAAAGTACCTAACAGCGCAAAATTTACATTTGATATTTTTACATTTACTTCTCAGTGAAGGTAAATAAAAATAAAAAAAATATTTTAGCTATGTCTGCGTGATCACCCTTACAGAGAGATAAATCATAACACTACCATGTACCAACAAGATGATTTGGCTTTCTGTTTTATATCAGCATTAACAAAGTTTCAAAAGGAGCTCATTTTAGCATAATCTCAGATAGTAAAATCTAGCTTGAAAATACACAATGTTGTATTCATACTGAAAGAAAGGAAAAAGGACACACATAGAGCAGGAACAGATGTTATTTCCTGTACTAAATCACCACCATAGGGATAAAAATAATTCTAGTAAGTATTTTACAGAATAGTGCATACAATGGAAAAGAACACAAAGTCTCAAAATCCTACGTCAACTGCAAATCAAGGTTGGTAGACACTAGTAATATAAACAAACAAAAAGCCCATGAAGATGGAATGCAGGACAGTTTACTGTTTTTTCTCATTCTAGGCCTAGTCAAAACTAGGCAAACACTTGAATCCACTTTTACCAGTATGCTCACAGTGGCAAAAAAACTCCTGGTGTAGTTATAACCTAAAACTGAAGCAAATGCTTTTGCCAGTGAGGTTTTCACGGGAGAACTAAAACAAAACTAAACTGTATCAGTAGAAGTGTTGCCCAAAATCATTAGATAACTGATCTGTTTGCCAACAGAAGACACAATTAAAAAAACGGAGGACATTAAAAAATTTCTCATTCATAACCTAAAAATTACATCTGATGATGATAAATTTCACACATGAACATCACTCCAGTAAAATCTGAAACTAAAGCCACAGTAAATGCCAAAAGCCAAAAGTAAAACATGAGAAGAAAGCAACTGCAAAAGTGGAAAATAATTTTTTTAGAATGGCTATGGAATCTGGATAATTTTTGAAAAGAAATTGCTTTCAATTTTCTATAAATAAGTTCATGAGAATATTATCCTTATTAACATTGTCTTTCTTCATACTTTCAAATCACTGGAAGATCAAGCTTCAAAATATCTGCCTCAAAGACAATTTCTAGACTGTCTGTTTATGGGAGTAAAAAGTGGCATCAATTGATCCTCAGAGTAAAGTAGGATTTAGAGGATTATGTTGCTTTTTTGTAAGGCAGCCAAATGGAAAAACATTAGGCCTTGTCCACATACTAATTTTTTTCTCTAATCCAAAGGTCTTATATAGAACATTGCATCAGGAAAAGAAAAAATATTTAAGATTTGATAAGAAAAATAATTTTATATATTTAAAATGTAATTTATTATTTTTCAGCAGCAGTCAAAAAATTTTCTTGATAACATCTTGCTCCTACATTCATGAAGATCTACAAATGGAAAAAACTCAAAACTTCAAGCAATGTACATTCCTTTAAACTCACATAAAGTAACCAATTATAAATCAGAAGTAACTAAGCCTATTTTCTTACATATACTTTAAAACTTATTTGTAGTATTAGACATCATAAGACTGCTGTGCATTAGGTGAGTA
Organism: Cephalopterus ornatus; assembly: GCA_013396775.1. NCBI lineage: Eukaryota > Metazoa > Chordata > Aves > Passeriformes > Cotingidae > Cephalopterus > Cephalopterus ornatus. The sequence continues at coordinate 231,526 of VZRE01000103.1, read as the reverse complement.
TCATAGATCTGCTCCTCCTGGACATCTCATCTTTTACTGATCCCAGAATCACATCTGGGTTGCTTTGTTCTCCTGGAAGCAATATACGCATTTCATTTGCTGGTTCCTTAATCTTTATCTAAATGTCCACTGGAATTGAAAACTAGAACTTGGTTTCTACAGGGATTGTCACTGAGGAAGTCAAGTTGGCCAATGACAAGGCAAAGAAGAGTTCACATTAAAAGATACCTGAAATGCAGGTAGAAATAATTCCTGAATAGGAAAGTCAATCTTTATCAGTAGTCCTATCTGGGAAAAGTTCAGACATTCATAAGTGTGGCCTGCCCTACACTGCACCTCATTTTCAACTACAAAAGAAATTACTTTTGTGCATGAATATTTGGTATTACTTATATCCAAATCTCATAACATTTTTTATTCCTATTTTGTTGTTGTAGGAAAAGCAGAAAGAGAGAATAATATCAGTATCTGATATCTGATTTTCTCTGGGTAAATTTTCTTTCTCTACCCAAAAAGTTCTGGCTATGCAGAAGAAATTGATTCCAGAAAGATTGAGCAGATAGGCAGCATCCTGGTCAGGAAAAGCCTAGTTCCAAGCAGGCTTCCTAGTGCTCTAAAACTCTGCACAGATGGTCACTGCAGAGCTAAGCTCCACAGCAAGTTCAGTATGTCCAGAATATCAACTTGCCATGTTCAGGTTAGACATGTAGATGATGGACCCTGGGCACACTCAACTTTACAGAACCGGAGCCATATTTCTGATGGCATATCCAAGGGAAAAAATAAATTCCACATAGGACCATGAAGGCTAGCTAATGCCTTGTTGAGTCATTTGTTCTAGATTGTGGGATACTATTGGCATTTGTCTCTTCAACACTCCAAACTTTTAAGAAGAAACCTTATGCTTTCCTCTACACCTAGACAAAGTCTCATTCACGACTGCAGTAGGTCTTTCAGTAACACTCTGCCTTGAATAAAGAATTAGAAAACTACAGAGAGTAAGCAAACAAGCAGACAGACACTTCTGGCCTAGAAGAACAGAAAATCAAATAGAGGCAGCAAAGGAATCATTCTATTTTTTCTGCCAGGACAAAGACAGGGCACATGAACTTACTGCCATGGTCTAGTAACCACGGTAGTAATGGATTGAGGGTTGGACTTGATGATCTCAGAGGTCTTTTCCAACCCGGCTGATTCTACGATTCTATGATTTGCCAAGACACACCAGACGACAGACTGCTCTCAGGTGCCATTTACATACACACATGCACATACTCCAGCCTTATTTGCCAAATTAGGCTGAAATACCCAGACATTAAGATTTCTATGTGAGGAATTGTATCCATCATGCAGGGGGGGGGAATCACTTCTTTAACAGGTAACACTGCTGTTAAAGCTTTTTGTATTGAAGTACCACTTATAAAACAAAAGTGGAGTTCAGTATCTACTAAGCAAACAAGATTCTTTACTTTCTTCTTTGCCATACTTACAACTGCCTTTTCATGATATTCAAGTATCATGAATCAACTTGAACTTAGTATTTAACAAAAGACACTACAAAAAACTGCTACAATAAATTTTCATTTTCAAGTGTGATTTAAGTACAAGAACTGCAGATAAAAGAGATACAGCTAATGAAAAGTATCTTTGTATGCAGATTTTTCCCTACCTGCTAGTTTTAGTGGCAAAGCTATTGTCAGTCCTATCATCTTCTACACAGGAGGTTTCAAAAAAGCAATATTGTTCCATAATGCTTAAGCAGAATTTGGAGTTAAATACCTAATCCACATGTCTTACTGATAATAAAGGTTCTTGCTGGTGCTACAGAGGGTAAATGAAAACCAAGTAGCTATTCACAGTAATTAATTTTATAATACAGGCAAGAATAAGATAACCTGATTCACACCAGAATTATAGTTAATACATTTCACATTTGAAGCAAAACTTTGAAAATACATACACACTACATGCACATTGGAAACCATTACTTCCATTAAAAATACAATTATGACACTTGTCCAGCAAAGACACCTGTATTTCAAACACAGCTGAAAGACAGATGTGTAAAAGTAACTTGAACATGTATCTAAAAGTACAAGTATCAAAAGTTTATAAATAAATGCCACATTAAAATAAAAGCTAAGAGCTTATGCAAAGTGTAGTCTATCTCTGATTTACTTCTTACAACGATCATAGGTTACACACAGGATTTGGGATCAAACCACAGCACTCCATGTCCTAGCTCCTGCTTTGATTTCAGCGACTAATGGGGGCATCTAGCACTTTTCAGGGTCAAGACTGAAATGGTTACATGTATTTTGCCATGTATTTCCCCTCCAAATACTAAATTCAGTTTAACTCCATATAACTTTCCATATTCCCAACACAATAAGCTGATCTCTGTAAAGGCACTTTTCCTTCCTTCCTTTCATACAGAAAATATCCTGTAAACAGCCTATTTCCCCACTTTAAGTGACTCCTTTTGTTTACAGGAAGGAAAGGGAACAGAAATCTTGCTATAAAACAGTGAGAGCTGAAAAGTTCTGTTTCACTTCCTACTGTGCAGGTGTTTCATACAAGAAATCCATTGTAATTCTTCATTTCAGAGAGAAAACATGCTGCTTCTTTTTGAAATACAGACTGAGAAATAGAAAACAATAAGGCTAAGGAAGTAAAGCAGCATGCTTTACTATGAAACAAAACAAAGATATACAATAACCATTGCTTTAAAACTTGTGAAATCCGTGGCTTTGGACACCACATATTGTATACACTGACTCGTAAACTGGGTTTTCCTTCTTAATCCGTAAGTTCTTTATTAATTTTATGCTGCCCAGCTAAACATGTATAGATCAATGTTCCAGACATCATTGCAAAAAAAAAAAAAAAAAGACCAAAAAAATAAGCACTGAAACCCAGCAAAAGAACACAAATGAAAATACAACAAAACCCCTTCAAACTTCTCCCTTATTTGACAAAGTGATTGTTTCTAATACCAATGCTGGCTGTAATGTTACAATGTCTATTTAAAACCCAAAGTGGAATCCCCCAGTTACAGATTTTTCTTGGACTCCATATTCTGAACCAAAGCCACACACACAGTAAAAAATAACTTGTGTTGGTGCAAGATGCCCGACACCTCAGTTTGTACAACTATTTGTGAGTTTCATGCATACCAACATCCATCATAGTAAGGATTACATTCATGTCTCTAAGATCTGTAATCCTCTGTAGCCTAGTGGTGTATGGAAAATTCAAATTCTAAAAGAAGTCAAACAGATGAGGGCACTAATCATGTTGTAGGCTACACATACCACTCAGTTTAAAAGGAATTTGAAAACTTCATCACTATTACATACTATCACAGCATATCTATCACAAATGCTGTCACAATATAAAATGATGTAAAGTATAAAAATAGTATCACAAAGTTAAATTTGCCCCTCTATAGAAGGGATATCTTATTTGATCCAGGCTGGCTGAACCTCACCAGACACAGGTCCGTTTACAGATATTTCACCATCATAGTAAACACTGTTCCTGGTTTTACACAACAGTCCCTGTGCATGCAGTCAGGGAGAGATGTCTCCCCAATGGATGCACTTCCAAACTCTGAGTATCTAGCCGAGTAGCACAGGGAACAGCATTCAGTTATCAGGGAGCACACTGCACAAACACCCATCTCATATCTTAAAGCAACAGTAAGCCAGCTGGAACAACTGAATGGGCCCAAGACAGATTGAGGATCATGAGGTAAGTCACCACTGTTTCAATCCAAACATTTTCAATGAAACATGCAATTACTTGAGTTTGTTAAAAGCAGGTTTCCCTATTTTGTGATCAGTTACCTTGGAAAACAAATTACATTACTGCAGTGTGAATAGTTAAAGATTTGCTAATTGAGAGCAATTAATTACACAGCAGTACTAACGTTAAAAGCAATACTCATCCATCTTTTGTCTGCTTAAGTCTCAGATTGACTGCAACTTTGGATCATCCTTTCTCTGAGAAAGATGACACAGAGCCCATATTAAGACACACAGTGCAAAGAGTGAAATACACGCTATTGCCACACTCTTATATAAGTAGCAGTGCAAATAGGCCTATCCTTAGGCCATTAGAATTTTCTTATACACACGCAAATGTAACTATAGCTTTATCTGGAATACGAAAAAACTACCCCTACTCTGAAGAGGTCTATCACATTTTGAATAAGTAAAGAATATTCTTCACTTTGAAGACAGAAAAGGTAAGATAGAGATAGCTCTACCATACTTGCTTTTCAGTTGGGAAAGGGTGTGAATTACATCAAAATGATTATGTCAGAAATAAACAGAACACTCCACATTGCCCATTATTTCAATAGATGTCTTTTTACCTACAAAAAATCTACAATTAATATGGAATGTAAGTATCTTTAATAAAAGGTAATAAAGAGCTAAATCTTTATAATTTATATTTTCAACATGACAGTTTGCACACTGCCATTTGCAGTGTGAACACATAATGTGAACACATCATCTTCATTCCTACCTTTATTTTTCTTCTGTGAAACAATGTTCAGCTCCAGGCATTGTTTTCTCCCTTTGCAACATCTCATTTTGACAACACAGCAAAAGCATGTAATAAGCAAGATCACAAAGAGAGCACAAAATAATACCAATTCTGGCACTGCAAAATATCATACTTGGACCACAAATTATAGAAAACACAGTAAATAATATAGAGTAAATAGTATAGGTACTTTCAGATCTTTGGTTTTATTGCTTTTCTCTTTTCTGCCAGGAATAACTCAACATTTAGTCCTCATCCCCCCCGCTCTTTTTTTTAACTTTGTACAATGCCAGACTTCATCACAGAAGTGATAAAGAGCTTAAATGTGAGTGGTTTGGTATAACCACAACAAAGTCGAGCACCACACCCCACAATGAAAGAGACAGGGCCTCTTAACTTCTCTGCATTTTCAGAGTACAGCAGTAAGACATTTGCAGTGCTTTTGATATCACCTGAACACAAAAAAAAAGAGAAACCTCATGAAAATGTAAATGCTGAAAATATTAATGATAAAGGTGAGTTACCAGCCTGGAACCAAAGCTAACAAACAAGGTAGAAATCACTGACAGTATCCACGGAAAAGGAAAAAAAAAAGGATAAGGAAAAAAAAAAATCAGCTAGACAATGAGGTAGTACCTGACCATTTCAATTGGAATGTGGCAACTGACTTAAGGTAACTGCTTAAAAGCAGGAAAGATACAAAAATTACTCACAGGTCATAAAATGTGTGGGAAAAAAACATAACTAAATTACAGTGCTGTGAATGCCGTTCACAGAAATAAGATGAATATTTTTTAATATTGCTCCCATGGGTCTGTTTAATATTTTATTTATCATTAACATTTGTCTGGGGTGAAAAAATATTTTTTGAGCGGAAAGCAAGATATTAAGTACTACAGAAAACCCAGAAACATTTCTTTATCAGCTTTGTTTTCCTCTAGAGTGAAAAGTAACATAGTTTTCAAATGCAATCAGTGAAGGGATATGCTGTTGGACAGTGTTGTTTTCTTTTTCAAACAAACACATGAGCCACATTTCATTTTAGAATGAGGTAATAGAAGAAAGGGGCTAGAGGATGAACAAAAACCTGATCAGTTTAGGTTGAGAGACACTTCTAGAAGTCATGCAGTCCAATCTTCTGCTCAGCACTGTAAATGCTCAGGCATGACCATTTCATGCCCGACTCCACAATGTCTTGCTGAGTCTTCAAGACCTCCAAAGATTGAAAATTCTCCAGGCAGTCTGTTCCAGGCCTCCCTCCTATTACTATTGAGTAGTGCTCTTCCTCACGTCTAACCCAAACGCACACCGTATCACAGTTTGTGGCCAGTTTGGTGACACCGAGGAAAAAAAAAAATCAGCTCTATCATTTTTGAAACTACCCTTCTAGAAGCTATGGGATACTCGTAGGTCATTCAGTAGCTGCTTCTCTGTCAGTGAACAACCTTTGCCAGCATCTCCCAACAGGTCTTTTGCTCCAAGCAAGAGCATTCTACCCATCTTACTGATGTTCCTCAGTTTATCAACATCCTTCTTGAAATACAGGAAACAAAATTAGATATTTAACATAAATCAGCATTTTTAACATTTCATCCTGCTCTCCTACTGGAATATCCAGTAATTTAAATAAATTAGCATGCAGAATTTAGAAAGTAATTCTTCATTAAAGACAATTATAACCTCTTAGTGCTTTCCATACACGCTGAACTTATGCATTTGATTGAAAATCCTATTCAAAATTCTCTAGTCCTCTTTCTCTTAACTCTGAAACAACACTGAAAAGATTGACAATGCTCAGAATTGCATTTGAATATCTCCCATTTCCCTTCAAATATCAGAGACAAAAATAGTATAACTGGTCATCAAGTTCACTCCAAGAATATGAGTCTGATAATTTACTACCATTGCTTTTATAGTCAACGCTCAATTACATGGTGTAACAGTAGAGTGAAATAAACCAGATTAAACACACACAAAACAAAGAGGAATATACAAGGGAAATACACAACAGAAAATAAAAAATTAACAGTAATCCTTTTGAGAAGTACAGAGACCTGAGCCATCATCTGAGCTGTTAAGTATACTACAACATACTGTAACAAGAACACTATCCCTTTTTTAAGTCAAGAGGGACTAACTTGGCAGAAGCCTGAAACTTTCAGCATCCCAAATAACATTAATCCATAGATCAATAGGATTTGGTGATAGATTTTTGGGTATAGGTTCATGCCAGCTTTACTGAAGTCAAAGAAAGTTTGTCATAGACAAAAATCACTATGATTTCACCCATTAAATGAACTGAGGAAAAGAATACCTTTTTTGAAGGTTGTAATACCAGATGTTTCAGGATATGGTAGCTGTCATATTAAAAAAACGTGAAGCCATTTAAGTGTAAATTTTAAATAACAACATTGATTTGAATAAACATTTTTGGGAAGCTGGAATGAGATCATAGATCTTTACATAGTTTATAATTTTGTAAAGTAATTCTTCTTTGATTACTGTGACTAAGGAAACATTTTTACGACATTTTGAATTCCCATTGCAACTAGAGCGCAATATACTTACACTAGGTATATTGTTTGCCTGACCCCTCAAAAAAATTTGCTCACCACTCTTCCACTCATCCAGTGTTTCTGAACTGTTACTAAATAAATAATTAATCTTACCTGTTAGGGGGCTAGGGAAGTTGTTGGTTTCAACTGCGGGTTTTTTGTTTGTTTTTCTTCCTCTCCACCCCCCATCTCCCTGATATAGCTGCAGAGAAGGCTCCTTCACAATGCATTTTTAATACAGGCAATTACAATTACCACCTCTACTGCTGTTTCCCAGCCCTTTGTTCTTTACTGAATGGCAAAACAGAAGACTAGTCAGTGAATTAACTTAAAAGTAAAGCTTACTTTCTGCTCAGGATTGCCTCATTTTGATTCCTTTTCTGTTTATGTTTGACAGATACTTTTTCTCTTCTATTAAAAAAAAAAAAACACAACACCAGTTTAAATTCTTGAGGCCATTATTCTTGCAGATGGAGCTTCAACAACTTACTTCAAATATGGCATAGTTTGTGTGGTTCTGAATGAAAAACACACAGGTTGTATTTTCGCCATGCCTAAGTATGCCAGCCTGCCAATCAAACTGGAAGCATCCCAAAGGCACTATTGCACAAGAAGAGAGATGAGGAAAGGCACAAAGGCCTGCCTCCTGTAAAACAAAAAATTACTCAAAAAAGGTATGTTTGCTGTACCAGAAATATGTGAAGCAGTATTTTTCATGGACTTTTTTAGACTTTACTGTCTGGGGAAAAGAAAAAATACAACATATCTAAATTACTGAATAATGAGCATTGACAACATTTCACTTTGCCATTTGCCATACAGAGTAATTTTCTCTTCTTCAGTAGGATAGACCCAGGGTTTGTGTATTTAAAAAGGCCAAATGCTGCTGAACTTACAAAAATGTCCTTAAGTGTGCAGTAGTTACAAATGGTCAATATTTGTGAAACTGGAATAATAACCACCTGAGATAGGAAATAAAAAAGTTGGAGACAAGTCCACTCCCCATATTTCTGCATACAGTTACACAGTTCAGATATCAGCACACATCATAGAAATTAAAAGTGCTAAAAAAGGCATTTACAATCTTAATCTAAAACTCCACCAGTTAAGACTTAACATATTTCAACATGATTCCGATACAACCTAATCCACTTCTAAACAAAGCAAGATTTTGGATATATTTATTTAAGACAGTCAAAATAAATGTTAATATACAACTAGGAGACTACAACTAGGAGACTACATTAAGATAATATAGTTATATATATTCATTTAGGTTTTCTATGAAAAAAAATATAAATGACCAAACTTTTATAAAGAGAGCAACTCATTCTCTCAATGTGTGTTTTCTAATGCACAAGTTTTAATGTTTCTCCCCAGACATTAGTTACAACGGTTCTCTCCTAGCCCATGCATAGGAAAGAATGCAAATTAAAGTAATGAGTGCTGTACCTTGATTGGGACTTAAAAAGACACCAAGTTTCTTGCTGTCTTTTATACTCAAACATCTTATTTGAGAAAGACAGCAAGGCTTTGCACCTTTGTGCATTCTGCTAGTCAGTGCAGGTTGAGCACAGCTTTGGCACCATGGCATGCCACATCTTCTGCCTCAAAAGTAAGTCTCCCTTATTCATTCAGTGCCTCATTCATAATCTTCCATGTTGTTGTGAACACAAATTTCTGTTCTTGTGAAAAAATCCTTAGTAACTTAGAGAAATTTAACCTAACCCAAAACAAACTTTCAAGGTTGTTGAAGTTCTAGAAACACATTCTTTATCTCAGCCGTTGAATCAAAACTAAACCAAGACAAAGACAAACCATTATAAAGCTTTGATTGCTACTAGGAAGAAGCTTGGAATAAAATACTGATTTACAACAGGTTTTGAAATTGTGTGTGCCTTCACATAGTTTTATCTCAATAATGCACTTATGTAACAATTCATACCCATTAAGGATATACAATGTATTTCTTTCTTAAAACTGCAATAGAACAAAAGAGTAATGAAATTTAGCAGTCACACACTATAGCATTTCCAGCAGGAACAGACATCTAGCAATCAAAAAAAAAAAAAAAAAAAAGCTCTAAATCATAAACATCACAGACCAAGGATAAACTGTCTCTTTCTGCCGACTTACAAACCCAAGATCAACAAGAAAACCCCAAACCAACCAACCAGAAAAACACCACCATCACCTCCAAAGAAGCAGTCACTCAGAGTTATGTTTTATTTCTCTTTCTATATTTCAGATGTGTGCACGGGCATGCCAACATACCCACTCCATTGATTCACTCACCCCTCTCCCATCTGGCAAAGATTTCCCCACTCCCCAGCCCAAGATCATTACTGCTGGTTTATTTCTTTTCTGAAGGAAAAAAAATGCTTGAGACAACTGTACGATTGCAGTATACACACTCTTCAGCTATCACAAATATTCTAAATATCACCCAGCGCTTCTTTCCCCTTTCCACAAAGGGAGAGTATTTCTTGTTTCAGTCATGTTTATAATAGATAGTATTTTAAAGCAGGTCATACTTTTAAGAACAAAACAGGTACACAACTGCTTTTTGCAAAAAACAGAAATATTTGCAGGTTAAAGTACTTGTAAGAAGTAGAGACAAAACCAAACAAACAAATAAAGGGAACATACAAGAGCATCTCATATACTTTGGACTATGAAGAGAGCAGAATATTTGTGTTCAATGATTTTCTCTGCCTCCACCACAGGAAAATACAGGGAAAGACAAAGAAAGATTTGCTTAATATATAGCCCAAATTCTCAGGTATTCTACTCAAAATATCAATGATCGCAAAATATAGGTCTGCACTCCCATCTGTATTTGTCGAAGAACAGTCAGGAAAAAGCTGAATGAGATTCTTCTGATAAAAGGAAAATAAAAACCAAAACCACTATATAAATTCATCTAATCTAGTGCTTAATATCTAACAATGAAGATAGATTAAAAGAACTGTTCATCTGAAAAAAAATAAATCAAAGAGAAAAATTGAGACCATTTTGTATAAATGGAGGGTATTCATAATAAAGATTTTCATATTCCCCTTGTGTTTTCATTCACTTGGTCTTCTCACTCTCCCTCTAAGTAGGAGCATCTTGAAGGCAACATATATCCACCTATTCTACAGGTCATCAGTTGGTGGAGAAAAACTGCTGTTAATATATTAACTTCCCAGAAAACACAACCTTACACCTTCTTACCTCTTAAACATGAATGTTTTTAACTCTTCTAATAAGATAATGGCATCTTTATTAAGTTAAGCTTCTCCACGTTGAGTACTAAGTTTTACCAAGTGTTCATCTTTGATTATAAAAATAATATTAAAACATACCAGTGGCTATGGTAGTCATATAGGAGAGAGGAAAAAGGTATCTCTGTCAAGGATAGCAGGGTTATCATTAAACTAATGAATAACTTCCAGAGTACATACTTACTGTATGTTTCAGGCAAGATGTTAAATTAAGAAAAAAAATATAGAAAAGAACCGTGATTCTACCTGAAACAAAATCCTTCTGTCAAGTTATTAAAAATATTGATCACATACAGAGCTCAAGAGGCTTTCATCGCTGCCTTAACTGAATGTCACACTGTTTATTTATTTTAATACTTCATCAGTACGATAAAAGGCGCTAATCCTACAGGTATTAAACAGGAACAACAACAACAACAACAACAAAGGCCAAGATTTGTATCCTGAAAAGTGTTTTGGCATTTAAAGTCCATTTAAAAGACATCCTCCCACCCCCCCGCCCTTATCATCTTTGTGAACCATGTACAGACTTTTCGTCTTTGGAACCTCTTGCAATGTTTTTATTTCCTCCTCTAACTGATGAGATAAAAGTCATTTAAAGCCTAACTGGTTTGCAAGGACAGAACATTCTTTAAAAATTTAGAAAAAACATCGTCCATCTACTCCTCTACTCCATACTGTACATGTCCTTTAAAACACATAGCTGGAAAAGGAATTTCACTAATTTGCCAGTGGTCAAGGGGCAACCTGTGTTGTTGTCTTACTCAGGTGCTGAGAGCACGTCCTCTTGGCAGCAATAAACATCAAAACATCGTGGGTAGGAAGAAAATCTGAGCACACGCTTCCCATCCAGAAGGTGCACAAGAGCTGACAGTCAGCTGTCTTTCACCAGGGGCTATGCTCTGCCTCCAGCCTCTAGAGAGACAAACCACACACTGGGCACCCCCCTTGGCCACAGTAAACCACCCAGGGTTAAAGTGGGTTATGCAGTTGTACCACAGGCCTACACTTTTTAAACAGAGAAAAGTCATTTTTTGTTCCAGAAGCGGGTAATGGCAAGTCAGTAGAGGGGTGTGGGAGACAGAACAGAGCACGAGTGAAGGGCATGAAAACTTTTACTGTAGAATGAAAGACTGCATGTGGGAGGAGTAAAGTATTAGAGTAGAAATTATGTCATTACAGTTTAAGGAAAAAATGCACTTGAAACAGATTTCTCTTTTTAATTTATTGCCAAAGAGGTTGAAGGCCATAAACATTTTATTAGAAGCTCAGATTCTAGGTTTCATAACACAACTGCAAGGTTTTACTGTGGTCAGCTCAACTATGAGAATTTTTATACTGTTCCTATAAATCAGCTGGGCTACTGGCAGTAAGTTGCAATTTTGTTGAAATCTACTTTAAATGAACTAAAAAACCCAATAAAGAAATAGAAAAATACAAAGCAAATATAGCAAGCTGGGCGTTTATTTTGGTGCACGTCACCAAAACACTGGTATGTGATCAAATCTGTGAATCAAACTATTATAACAAGCAAATGCCATAAAAATAAAACACTGAAAAAAAGTAACCACTACAAGATAGCGATCTGTGATCTTTCTATTAAAAATTTAAAGGAAAGCCATAGTGCCTTCATGAGGAGAAAAGGGAAGACAGATGGGGGAACAGCCTGAGGAATACCTATTTTTTGTCCACCTCCGGCCGAACATTAAAAAAAAAACAAAAAAACCCTGAAAAGGTAGGTGCTGTTGATGTAGTGGTTTTAAACCTCCAGAACAACAGTTCTCAATCACTCTCCTTGATAGTGTGGGTTTGTTGGCTGATTCTGTTTATTTTGTTTAAGTACCCTTCCCATTGAGCAGCCATATCTCAGATTACTAAACTCAGTTTGAGTGAGCTTGACAAAACTAAGACACAATATTTTTATAATTCTGTCCAAGTCATAACAAGTTAGACAAAATATTTACTTCCTGAATACTAAGAAATAAGAGTTTACTCCATAAACTTCGTTTCATTTTGCTATTTGCTTTCTTCTCACATATTCACCTTAAATTTTTGTAAAGCACATCACCTTCAGCACTGTTGGTTTTAACTTCCATGTCTCAATTACTCAGTCACACTGTAGAGCATTCAGAATTAAAAATGCAGTTTATGTCACGGTCAACACCTTTTTTGGGTTAGTTTCATTACAAAAAGAATATAATTTACATTATCTGAAACTACTTCATCATGCTAACAAAATATTGTTAAGTGGGATGATCAGGAGAATAATTTCAAAAGCTTAGTCCTGCTCTGCAAATAAAATGCCAATGAACAAACTTTTTGAACTTACTAATGAATTATTTAGTTCTGAGGGTTTATAAGACACATTGACTTACAAAAAGCAGGAAATCTACACTGTCTCATTTGAGAACTGGCCAGCTACAGAACTTGGTTTGACGTTAGGTTCCAAGAAGGTCTGCTTTCTCCTGTATATGCCATTAGCAACTGTGCCAACCTTGAAAAAAATCAAAAGATTAGTTGGACTGCACGAAAGAACCCAAATTAGAGTGAGGAAGCTCACATACCATAGCTATCAAAATTCTAGGCAGATTGTATTTTAAATTAGTGTCACTGCTTGGTACATAAGCCATATTCAACCTATTTAGGAGCTCAGCAAGAGCTACTGCTTCAGCTGGGTTCCCACAAGCATCAAGGACAAGCTGGTTCAAGAGCTGCATCTCTATATAGAAGAAAGATTCCCTAGATCAGCTCATCATTGATAATCAAGAATAATCCTTTAGGTACAACCTGGAATTAAGGAAGTAGCTGATACAGTACCATGCTGAAAAGAGAACAAGTAAAGAGACAATTGACTCTCCTAAAAAGAAAAAACACCTAACACAGTTTATTAGATGAAGTCTAAGGTCAATCTTGGAATCAGTTTTATCTCATATTTTCAATAAGGATCTTGACACAAAGTGAAGGTTACTAATGAGATCTGAATACAACACCAAGTTGAGAAGCACTGGCATTGAAAAGGAAGGTAAAAAATATAACTAAGAAAGAACAAAGTAAGTTTTGATGAACAATTTACTTCTCCTTTCGTGTCTGGAGTCACTCCTTCAAGATGTACACAATAAAATTTTGATTCGTGTAGAATGCTGCTTAAATTCTTATTAGCCATAATAAAACATGGAAACAAAACAAGTATAGAGGAGGGACTTCTGTTCCCCAGCCACTGTATTTGTACCATACTCTACAAGAAGCATCTAAGTGTTTGTCTTATTTAAAGACTGACTAAAACTTTAACTGGATCAATCTCAGAAAACTGAGTCTGACAAAGCAAGTTGTCTGTAAGTATCAGGAAGGAAGACAAAGTATTTAGGTTAAACAAGGACATTGGTAAAACAAAAACCCAACCAAAAAAAACAACAAAAAAACCCACAAACAAACAAACAAAAAAAAACCCAAAAACCAAACCATTAAAACAGCAACCCATCAGTAAATAAAAATTGAGTGCAACTGATTTATGAAAAGAAAGACCAATGATGTCATTATTTTCTATAGCACCTGGACCATAACAGAAACCAGTAGTTCATTTCAGGGCAAAGGAAGTTTCGGGTTTGGGCTGTTGATCTGTACCTATCAACAGTCTTAATTCAAGAATTTTGGAGATCCATCAGTTTAATAAAATTAGTGTTTTAACTCCTTTTTTTGAAAATACGGCTTAAAATGACATCTTAAAATGTGAGCTTCTCCACATCCTTTCACCTTCAGTGAAAAAATCTTCAGAAGACAAGTCATAACCCTCTCTGCGAACTGACAAGTACTATCTATCAGGGTTATTTCAACTTTAAGGAATTTTACCCTAAAGGAAATTCTTTCCATTCCCTTTCCTGTTTGTTATGATTATCTCAGCATGCATTTGCAACCTCTTTCACACTGAAGCCAAATGTTATACAAACCCCTGAAATTTTAAACACTTAATAAAATGGATTCTATAAACCAAAACAGGGAGTTGAAGGTCTGATTCATGCTTTGGTAAACACAGAAATATTTAAGTGTAACAACTGTGAAGTTGGATGAACAAGAACAGGAATCATCTCAAGCTTCTGAGGTTCTGCTGGCTCTTGTTTATAGCTAATGAAACAAAGAGGTAAAGACCGAATACAAAGAAGTGCAAACGGCACCTCTTTTCAGAACTGAACCATTTTAATTTGGATTTTTAAAAACTCAGACAAATTACAGCCTTTTTTTTCCAGCCTCACGGGTAACTCTAGCTTAGGTTATCAAAAGTTCCACAGGACTACAATTAGTAGTCAAAGCAAAAGAACTAAATACAAATGTAAGTTTGACTTGCTAAGAGCCAATTGCAAACTCGCATCCTGCTCTTTAATAGTAAAATAATATTTTGAAAGAGATCCAACAGAATGACTCAATAGAAATTCACACATTCAAATTCTAGTATTGCTAATCATGTTTTAAAATTCAGTGACAAGGTGAGCAAAGTATATCTGAAGCCAAACCTGAGAGGTCACTATTGTCTTTAAGCACTTAGTCTTTTGTTAAGTATTATAGTTATAAAATATTTAAGTGCTAATAATTTATTTGGGAATTCTTGTCAACTAGTTTAAACAAAGAATATGTAATAGGAGCTCATAATAATTATTTCTTAATCTTGTAAAAAGATCTTCCCAATATTATAATAGAGAAACATTCTGTACAAATTCTGTACTACAATAAAGTAGAATCATAGTATGCTGGAATATCAACTAAAATTCTCAATTATCCGAGCAACTGATACCATAAAAAGCTTGTCATATTTCATAGATTAATTCACACTGGACCATAACACTTTAGTCAGACCAACTTGCTTAGGGCTTTGTCCAGTCTAGTCCTAAAAAAATGGAAAGAATGTAGATTTGACAACCTTCCTGTGTTACCTGTTCCAATTCCTCAGTGTCCTTAGGGTGATTTTTATTTGCAAGTGCCAAATCAGAACCTCATCTGTCTTAGATTGTGTCTTCTTGATAACCTCTTAAGTATGACCTTGTGAGGCAGCTATTAAGTATCTCCTGAGCTTTCTGATGCCCAGGCTATGCAAAGCTATTTCTCTCAGCCTCCCCTTTTGTACCCCAAGTCCCTCATTTTGCTGGTTTTCCACTGAACTAGCTTCAGTTTACTCAATATTTCTTATTTATTGGGGGAACCAAAATTGGAATGGGGTATATCCAGTATGGTCTAAGGAATACTGAATATTGGCAATCCACTGGCTATGCTTCTGTTCATAAAGTCAAGTATGCTGCTGGCATTTTTCACTGCCAGCAAAGACTGACATGCTGACTCCTATCTGTCAGAATGTGCAAGTCCCTTCCAGCAAAGCTGTTCCCCAGGTAATCACTCCTCACCCTGTGCTGCGGCAAGGCATAAGAACGTGCATTTATCCTTCCCGAACGTCACAAGGTTCATCGTGGTCCATTCCACCAGCCTCTCGAAACTGCAGAGCACTGTCCTCAAACATGTTAACTACTCCCACAGTGTGATGTCACATGCAAATTTGATGAGGATACACTTCATCTCCTCCTCCAGGTCAGTGATCACAGTACTAAACAGAATAGGTCCCAGTACAGTACTTCACTTGTAACTGGTCTCCAGGTGGAATACAAACCATCAGCTGCCACGTTTTGAGCCTGACAATCAAGCCGGTCCTCCCGCCCAAACCATACCATTGCAACTTTCTTACAAAGATGCTATCAAAGCCACGCTCAAAGCCTGGATAAACTCAAGATAAATGATGGGCAAACTGCCATAAACAATATTAAATCTCATCTGATGGCATTTACAGTCTTAGTAGTGTATATATAAAGGTGCCAGGACCATGAATAAGTATATAAAAGATACTCCGGAACTTCAAACAAGGCCATTTTAATTTCTGCTTTGGGGAAAAAAAACCCCAAAACTAAACACAAAAACAAGACCCAAATCAAGACAACTGCATTAGATTTCTTCCTATTAAGGAATAAAACATAGGACTACGGAAAAATATGTTCATGTATTAAATAGAAGGGTTTTAAATTTCAGAATCTGTAAATGTAGTCCATGAAAATAAAAACTAATTTCACCACCCAACCAAGGGAACCTAAAGTCATTATCCACCTTACACCATTTCATTAATCATGAAATGGGAAAGACTTCATGCTTTAACAAACAAAGCAATACAAAGAACTACTTAAATGAAACTTGAACTTATTTATCAATTTAACTGATTAGTACTACACCTACAGCTGCATCAGATGCCTATCTATCTCTGCCAAATTACTCTGTGAATGGACTGTTGTTTCAGTTGTCTGAAAAGGGAATTTGAAATAGAAGGTTACTGTTTTGATTGAAGGATTTTAACTACCTGGACATCACTTGACTGACTACTACAGCTCAACCCAGACTGAAGAATTTGAAGATCAAACTAAGGAATATCTCTATATCAGCAATATAAAGGAAGCTATGGAAATGGCAAAACAAGTCCTCTGTTGGCATATTTCATGAAATTTAAAAAAAAAAAAATCCTCAGTTATTTGAAAACTTTCCTCATATAATTCTCCCTGTTGAATATTGAACACCTTCCCACTCCTGAACATTCCAACAATCTAAAAGTTATTGCAGTTTAAAATACTGCACCTCTTGCATACAATAACCACACTCAGATAAGCACCTTTGTAGTCACTTAGTTTCTGGTATGTAAAAACTTGCATTCTTTTTCTCATTTACCATGTAACAAGGAAAGTGGCTCTTCAAAATGACACCACCTCTGGTTTATGAGGCTTATCATTGAACACCAACTTCATGCACTATTTTTGTCAAAGACATCACAAACTAAACCTAACAGAAATACCCAGTGGTTTCACTTGTTAGCTCCAGTGTCAGACTGTAGCACACTGACATAATGTAGCTTTAAACTAATTCCTGCCTTGTATCAACTTATATCGTAGGTACTGTCAAACTTCAAACATTTTTCTCTGAGTCTCAGATGGAAGAGAACAGAGGAGTAATGACAATCCTGCAGAGAAAAGAGGCCATGGGATTGTAAATACAGTGGGTTGTTTTGCATTAGACCAATGAACAAAATTATCCTCACATTCATCATCAATTAGAATTTTTACATGACAAACCCAGAGCATCCTGCTGAACCCAAATCACAGCTGGCAATCCCGCAGCCCAATGTGGCAAGGCATTTGAAACAGCTCCCTTCATTGCTACAGAGAAAAAACACAAGGAGCAATAATAATAAGCTGTTGTCCTGACAACCTTACAAAATAAAACCAAGGCTTACTTTACTACAGCAGAACAGCTAGCACAACCTGACCACTGCAAACTGCTCCTAATTCTTCAACAGCAGCCGGACAGTGCAATAAGGAAGACCAGCACAGCAAAATACATATGCTTGCTTACACGTTGCAGATGGTGTGCACATCAGGTGTGAGAATGTGTGAATATACACAGCCACAATGTTCTGATCTTTCTTCCCCCACCCCGTGTCACACAAATATTAGTATGAGATTTCATTCTAAAACATGTCAGGTATTCATTTTTAGTGCTGAGAGGCCAGAAAAACAGTTAGGAGTGTTCTTTTACTTGAATGAACTTTAGGTACCTAAAAGTACGAAATAATTAGTTTTGAACAGAAAGGCACAAATGAAAACAAGTCAGAGAAGCGTGATTAAATAATTTGTAACTCTGAGGTGGAAAGAAAAAAAAAAGGGGGAAAAACCCAATAGACTGAAATTTCTTATCTTTCACAAATACCTTCTTCATAAAATAGAGGAGATAGAACTGCTTTTTGCAGTGACAGTTTTGCTAACTATGCATTAATTGCAGTATTTCTTTTTACTTTCCTACATGAAAGGGAAAAAAATAGCAAAACATATTTTAACAGTATGTGCATTAATAACATGTATAGAAAGTTTTACACTGTCCCTACTCACCCTCATCGCCATTTCAGTCTCATATCATTTCCCAATTTATCAATTTGACTGAAGTGACTCTAAAAATCCAAAATTAAATACAAGGTGGCCCAGAATCTCCTTTCCCTCTCATATATATAGAGCAAAACAAGTGTAAGCAAAAAAACCCTCAAAACAAAACAACAACCAAAAAAAAAAACAAAAAACAAACCAATCAAACCACTAGAAAAATTTTCTGAGAGTCTTAAAACACATATTGTTGTATTTGAATTAACCTGCCACAGAACCTCGAGTGTTTTCAGAGCACCTTTCCTTATAAAAAAATTTTAAATACCATAATCTGTTGCTTCTGTAATATGCAAATCAGTTCTATAATTTCATCACAGATTGTATCAAGTTTAAAATAAAAGTTGGTCAACCTCAAGGGAAAT
Organism: Cephalopterus ornatus; assembly: GCA_013396775.1. Lineage (NCBI taxonomy): Eukaryota > Metazoa > Chordata > Aves > Passeriformes > Cotingidae > Cephalopterus > Cephalopterus ornatus. The sequence goes on along the minus strand of VZRE01000103.1, from coordinate 212,783 downwards.
GGAAGGGCAAATTGTTGAGTTTTATGAGAGCTTTATAAGTCTTCTAGCTTTCGAATCATACGTATTTCGCAATATGAATTTTCAGTCTGAAATTATATGAAAATTATTTGATGGGATTTATGTTAGAGGACACATATTACACATAAATGCAGGCAGGCATTATCACAATCCACAGCCACTATGTCAGGGAGAATTTGAGCAGTGAAGGGAGAGGGGAAGGAAAGAAGAAACAGCAAATAATACAGACAAATATCTGCAGAGCTGAATATGGGATTTTGCAGGACCGAGGACAACAAATGAAGGCATTATATAAGAAAAGATTCAAAGTCAGTGGCAAAACTCCAAGTCCTGTGCTTAGAATTTTATTTAAGCTGCTGAGGGGGAGGGGCAGTCATGACAACTTCAGCTACTGCTACCTTCCAGCCTCCTATCTACTACAAGCCAATTCACTACCTCTCCTCTACCTAGCCTCCTTCTATATTCCCTCACTTCCAAAACAGCTATGGTATCTTTTTACATTACATGTCATAGCTTCAAGAAAAAAAAAATTGAGTACAGGTCATTTTTGTAAGGAACACAATCTCCAGTTAACAGCAACGAAAATAAACGTCTACTTCATTTCAAACATTTACCATTTTTAAAATGTTTTACAAGCATCAGATCCAATAAAGCTGTTTGCTTGCAGATCCAAAAAGACAGCATGGCAGCTGCTTGCATTTACTACATGTTCAGAATATTACCTCCACAAGGATTGAAGACTTTTTTTTAAACAAAACCTTTAATTACATATAGACTGCTCATTATTTAAGAAATTCCAGAAAACCAGAAGAATCCACTTATAAATCTTGAGTGGCTAACTGCTGATGTAATTACAGTTTCATGATCCAAACAAGAGCTTACATATCTTTTAGTAAGAACTACAGTGCAAAATATTCACAATGACACTTCTGCCTACTGCTGTCCTGTCTAACTAAAAACTAGAAGAGTATCACCAATTATAATAATCCTTTTCAATCTTCTGTTCATTCAGTTATGCATGAAAGTGGCTTTAAATCTGGGGTCAGTGCTTTACTACAAAGGAAAACAGGTTCTCTCTCATTTACTTCTGTCATGATAAATCAGACGTTTAACATGAAGTTTGCTCTTTCACAACAAACTAAAAAAAATAATACAGTTAGTCATGTGAAGTCTGGCAATTCTTAAAAATCTAACCAGTCATATGGCATCATCACTAAATGTCATGAGGAATTAGTGTTATTCTTAATGCAAATTATGTGAACAACTAGTGTTTAACAAACAAGCAAACAAACAACTGTGAAACATACTTTTCAATCTACTAAATACAAATTCCCTCATAAATTCTTCTTACTGGATCCTTGGATATGGTAGACAGCCCTCACAGCATTTCCTCAAAATTCAGGTAGAAAAACCAGGGTAGAAAAAGACTGTCAAGGCACCCCTACCTTAAACTTCCTGAACTGTTCAGATTTACAAGAGGATAAAAAACCTCTTGAAAATAAAGAGATAAACTGCAGTTGGTCTTGACTTAGCAGGAGGTAAGGTTTTAAAGCATCTGATATAAATTATGTCTCCTAATGTAAGAAAATTTTCTACTTTGAGTACAATATTGCAACATACATAAAACAACAGCCATCTCCACTTCACTGATCCACAACTCATCTTATCCAAACATTTTAAAATTGCAAAGCATTTTAAATTGTAAAGCAAAAATTGCATGGAAAGAGAAAACCCTGATTTCATTTCAAGCTGTCAGAACAGCTACTGTTGGTAATCTTGGATGACTAACGTGAGAAACTAGATAACCCAGTGCCCCACCCTCTTTCCACAATCTGTAACTTATATGATGATAATAACATAGCATTTCTCACTCAATATTACCAAACCAGATCTCTAAGCAGTAAAAGGCATGAACCTACTCAAAATATTTTAACCTCCAATCGTCTAAATATGATCTTAACTCCATCCAAGGCAAGGAGAAAATATTTACTTTCTCCTGCATTTTGAACTGGTGATCTGCAGATAAAAAGCTTAGGTGCAATGCCTATGTCCAGTACGAAGCTGAAAGTAAAAAAAAGAACTGCCTTGGTTCAGTTTTAAAGGTCAAAAACAGCAAAAGGAATGGTTTTGCCTGTTTGACCACTGCTTTGCTTAGTTCCTCATTTGACTCTCTTCATTTGCAAGAGTATTTCACAATGCACTTGAGTAATGGCATGTCAATATATGTCTACAAAAAGAAGACCATATTATCTTTCTTTCCAGAAAATTAAATACAAACCTTCAAAAATACTGATATGCACAGTAAGCAAATACCAGCTAGAAAGAATAGAGGTTTTATTTAGTTCTAGGCTTTACATTATATCCTTGGCATATACGAATGAAATGATCTTTAACCGATCCAACAAGATTGGTGAAACAGTCTGGCATCCTTACAAGTAAGTGTTCCTTCCTGTTACACCTAAGTGCTGCACGACCTGGTAAAGTAACCCACTGGGCACACAAAACCAACACAATACATTCAGAGACCTCTCTAAATCTAGCTTTATATGAATGCTACATAAATTATACATCAACTGTTGTGGACCCTAAGTGATGTTTAAATATCTATAATGCATTAGAGCTCTTGATGATTTAAACATGTTTGCATTAATAATAAAAGATATTTCAAAAATCAAATTTAAGATTGAAGTATTTCAGAGCTATCACCGAAAAAGCGAATGGAGGGCAAATAACACATTCCATGGACAACAGGCACAGTTTTGGGAAAAAAACTACTAGAAATAGAGTAATATGGCATCAATGCCAGGCATGCCTATATCCAGCAGGCTGTGATGCACTACGTTTCTGAATCAAACTCTGAAATGTTTCAGTCTAAGATAGCTCGGTACAGAATACGGGAATAAATAGCTGAACAGACAATTTTAATACACTATCATCCTTTTTAAAATAAGCCCATTAAAGTAAGTAACAAATGAGACTGAATTATTGGTTTTTCCCCATTTTCAAACATCCTGCCTTATCCAGCTGCCTCCCTTTAAAGCAACCTAAATATTTTGCAGAGTTACCTTCCAACTAAACAAACTTTCTTTAGATATCAGCGACACATATGTAAAATAATGTCTAAGAAGCAAGATAAGCTGATCAAAACAATGAATTATGTCAGTTAGTAAGCAAACTGCAAATTCTGCTCGGGTGTAATCAGTGTAGAACTGACCAGAACATAGCTTACTATTCACGTGAAGAAAAAAAAAAAAAAAGAAAAAAATAGACAAATACAGAAATAGCAGGCTGCAGAGCCAGATTACATGCTTTTCCTTCCCTGTAGGATAGCTGATATAAGAAAGCCATCTAGTGTTAACTTTTAGAAGTGAAAACTGCGCACAAAAGAGCTCAGAGAAATTTACATGTGCAATTCTCTTCAACTTTGCATATCTTTTGCATCATAAAAACCAGAACTCGTTTCCTCTAGAAAAGCCAGGCTGAAAGTAAGTATTCAAACTACTGATGTATTAAAATAATGCAGCATCAAGTACTAAGGTAGTTTACTGACCTACTTCGTGAACCTTAACAGCCGTATCTGAAATTTGTCGACTCCGGAGTTGCCTTTGTCAAGCCTGCATAACGCTACTTCCCCATTCACAGGGGCTCTCACCAGCCCAGCAAGGCTCTGCAGCGGAACACCGGAGGGGTGCGGACTCAGGAACACAAAATCTACGGCAAAGTTGAGCCCAGCTGGCTACCATTTAATGAACTCGAACGCTAAGTTTGGAGAACGGACCACCGAATAGCTATCAGAATATTACAATACAACAAAGAGTGCAAAAGGATGCAGGTTGCGTCTTGAATAAACAGCATTAAAATAATTTACGGAAACTGCACGGGCTGAAGATCCTTTCCCTCTGCCACCCCAAGCGCTTGGCGGTTCCCACTGCACCGTCTCCGCTCTGAACAGCGGCTCTACCCCAGAGATGTCCGATCCGGGCAAACTTACGCCGTAATTGCCATTATTGTCGAAGTGAGACTGGGAGAGGGGAGCGGCGTGTCCCGGCTGCCGCAGCCGGTGGCAGAGCCGCCCCGCCAGTGACCGGCGACCCGGGGGACACCCCCGCCGCCCCCGCGGCCATTACTCGGGATGCAGATCCCAGCGCTATTTATAAAGGCGACGTGCGGGAGCGACCCATCCCGGCCGCAGCCACCCCGCCCCGGCGCGGCGGGCACCGAGCGGCGGACGGGGCGAGGATGAGGGGCTGGCGGGGAAGGGGGGCCCGCGGCTCCTCGCCGCTCCCCCGCTCCCTGCACCATCCCTCCGTCCTCCCGCGGAGCTCGGAGCAGCCGAGCCTCCCTCCCAAGGGCACCTGAGCGGAGTTGGGTCCTTCACGCCCTTCCCCACGCTGCCCCCGAGCCCTTCCCGGCACGGAGAGCACTCGCACGCCCGCGGGGCACGGACGCGGTGCCGGGCGCTCCTTACCTGGAGCCGCCGCTGCCGTGGCC
>VZRE01000103.1:139255-207719 GCA_013396775.1 Cephalopterus ornatus | reverse complement strand
TGAAGGACGGAGCGAGGCAGAGAGCCAGGGGGGCCCGGGAGGGGCCCTCTCCGGCAACGAGCTGCCGACCGCCCGGTCCTTCAGCGGGATCGGGCTCCCCAGCCCCTCGTGCCCAGCCGAGCCCCGGCGGAGCAGCGCCGAGGCGGAGCGCACCTGCCCCTGCCCCTGCCCCTGCCCCTGCCCTTCACGGGCGCTCCTCTTCGTTTTCAAGACCCTGGACAACGCCGCTCAGCCCCGTGCCCCCGGGCCCTGCCTCTGCCACCCCCGGGCTCCTGAGCCCCGCGGCTCCTTCCCGCGGGAACTCGGGGAGTGGCGAACAGCGGGGTGACCTGGACTCTGTGTCATCCTGACAGGCTCTGCATTGTCTCAGCGAATGCCCATCTCAGACCCTCCGGGCTTACGGCTTTACCCACAGCTTGCTTTACCCACAGCTTTAAAGTGGAAATACCTAATAGCAATGAAACACATGGCAGTGGAGTCCTTGGGATTGCGTGCTCTGTCTTCTCTGTACCACTCTTTAAGTTGCACATGACCAGGAGCGTGGTGCTTTCCCTCTGTGTTGTGCAGCCTTGAGCAGGTTTAGTTTGCCTGCCAAATAAGCCATGGCTAGGTATCCACATTTCCTCCACCTCCTCCACGTATTCTGGTAAGCAAACCAAAGGCTGGTTTCAGAATTTGAATTTCCCTATTTTTACTCTGTGAGCTAGTTCTGCAGAGAACCATATCTGTAATCACAGGGCTCACTTCTACACAGAGGTTGCAAAATAGAAGATGTTATCAGGACTGATGAGGCTGCTCCCATCTGCTACCCCAAATTACGAGGCCTGCAATATCATTGGAATAAAGTCTACTCCTACAGAACCCTACAGAAACAACTCCGGATTCTTTTATGTTTTTCCAGTCCTCTCTCACTTGCTTTCCCCTCCGCCTCGTACCTACCTGTCATGGGTATGTAACTTTCTGGTTGTACCAGTTTGCTCAGCTCTGGCAAGCAGGCTGAATGTTGACATTTACAAGTATTCTGCTGCCTAGTAAACTTCTCGCTGCCTACCTTTTGCTGGAAATAGAGCAGAAGGCTTTAATGGAAAGGAACTGCCACAAATATGCATGCCAAAGATCCAAAACACCCAGGGCAGGCCAAAAATTTGGGTTTTGCACTTCACTGGTCCTTTAATGCACATTTTACATCAAGAAGTACAGTCCACAATCATAAATTTAAGCATAGGTTCATGGAGACTTATTAGAACAAACTTAAAGATGTCAATATTTACTCTAAAAGCACTAGCAAACACTACATTCACAAGTTAGGGTTTGGATCCCTGATTGAGTGTTACTGTTTTGGTTAAAATTATATTTTAGAATGTTATCTTTTCTACCCAAAATCACTAGTCCAGTTAGGCAGCAGACTGTCTCTCTACCAAAGCATGACCACAGGAATAATATTATTATTGTCCTGACAAAGAGCCTCAGAAAAAAACACCACAAATGAAAGGAATAGTGTATTTTTCACTGTTCTGACGGTACGACAGAAAATGTTGATGGAAACAGAGGGAATCAGGAGAGGTAGAATATAGTAGCCAGTGCTTGCCTCTGATTTCTGTGCTGGCAAAGTCCTCAGTTCAGGAGGGCTCTGGCTGCTTGTTCCAATGAGTCCCTCTCACTCCGAGGACTGGATGCCTTTCGGGAGTTCAGACTCTGCAGCAATCGCTGAAATTCCCCTCCTTGCTGTCATTCCTCTTGCACGCTGCATCTCTCGCGCCGAAGGAAAGGTGGAAGACCGGAGTCGTTGCTCTCCAGACCCCGTGAGGACGGAGCGAGGCTCAGGGAGAGCCGCCGCCAGGTGTCCTCTGGCAGCAGCGCGGGGCCGCCGCCCCGGGGCCGCGCTCTCACCCCGCTTTGCTGCACGGGGCCGTGTAGTGCCCGACCCACCCCTGATGCGGCTGATGTTCTGCTGCCCGCACCGTCAGTGAAGCTAAATGGTTCTTTTATAAGCTTAGCAACGTTTCATGTGCAAACTTAGGAAGGTGGTAGCGCACTGTACTAATAAGCTAACACAGTTGTAATATTTTGTATGCTAAGAACAGTATTTGCATATATTTACCCTGTTTTCTTTTAAACGCTCGTTTTATAAAGCACTTCGGATGCAAATCAGCTTCCTCCAAGAATATTTCGGTGTTTCACCTACTATCCTAAAGAACACTATGCTTAAAAAAACCTGACAACTTATCTGTAAGTCATGGCATTTCCTTATCCTCTGAAAAAATGCTACTCAGTCTCTACCGACTGCAGTGGCGAGATTAACTCCTTCCTGCACATAGGGTGAATTCAGCCCTCTGCATACTCTCCTGTCTGATAGGGCTTAACTTGGTTGTGAGAAATTCTTAGGCATTCTGCTGTGTGGTACCTCCAAGGCTGATGTCCACCATTAAAGAACAGACTAACTATGGTATTGCCTGTGAATAAAAAAAAAATTATTTCTCAGCTGACAGAATGTACTTTGTGATGGAACTGTGAGACCTTACTTAACAGGTCTAAACATTTACAGCCAACGCACTAAATATTGTTTAGGTTGCATTCCCAAAAGTAATCATTACCTGCATCTTGACAAGATCTAGCACACGGATATGTATTAGGGTTTTGCTATTAGGACAGTCTGGAATTTCACTGTGATCACTGGGGTTTTTTTGTTTTGTTTCGTTTTTTACTTTCTTACTTCTTTCTCTCTTACTTTTTTTCCTTCTCACTCTCTCACTCCTCCAGAATCATTCTTTTTGACTTCCAGGCTACCATCTGTGTACCCTCAGGGAGTCAACAAGAGAATTAAAAGGGCCAGAAACCAGAACACAGGTGAAAAGAGGTAAATAGGAACTTCTTGCATTAATAAAGGGATGTTCAAGCCTCAAGCACACAAGAGCAAATGGAGCAAGAGGAGTCCCTTGCCCAAACTAAAACCCAATAAACATATAATTGAAAAGGGTGGAAAGAAAGGAAGAAACGGATTTGCCCTTCAGCTTCTAACTCTGCCAGTATGCATGTATTTTATTTGAATTGTCTGTCTATTGAAGGACAGTCACTTGCCATAGATTTGGGATAAGTCACAGCAGGACAGTTCAGCCTTTGACAATATGGACACATATTGTGGTATGTGTATTACAACAGTTCAGCTACAGGCCAAATAACATACAAGCAGAAATCATACAGAAGACATTTGACAGGCCGCAGGTTGGGCAGCTCTGACTAAGATGAGCACCAGCTTTTTCCTTTAGTATCTTTTCTTCACTTCTCCTGTCCATACTTACTTTCAAAGTACCTAGCTCAGCCGCATTTGAAGCTAGTCTTCAGACAATATTAATACGCAAGGAATTATTCCAACATCTCTAACAAAAAAAGTGGACCTTTGTTAGGGAAGTAGATCTGAGTGGGATCCTTGGAAGTGGTGCAGGAGGTGGAGAATAGATCCAGTAGCCACATGATGAGGCTCATTTTGCTGACACAAGGCACTCACAAATACGCAAGCTGAAGAAAGTTTGGGTTTGTTTCCTCAACCTTGGGCACAAGCCTAGAATCCAGATGAAGTAAGTGTGTGCTGAGCACAAGATCTCACCAATGCATAAAGATGTCATCTCACTCACAAATCTTTTTGCTGACATTGCTCAGTGCAACGTTGCTGATGCAGTTAATGAGGTGAGGTGCCCTATAAGGCAATTCTGGCTAGATCTTTGCAGCGACTTCAACTCCCTCTGGTCACACCAGAGGAAAGCTGTGAGTAGCAGCAGAGAGGCAGTCGCTGTCTTCACACACTCACAGTGAATCACCATGCTATCCACAGGTTGGTGCAAAGGTCAGTGCTGCAGGTAAATCCGCAGACTCCATGCTTCTGTAGATTCAGCAGCCCTGGAGCCACACGTGCATAGCCTGGGGACACAAGAGCTCCTGTTCCAGTAACCACTACAGTTTGGCAGTTTCTTGTACCTCGGAGTAGGTTAAGAGTGGATTTTGTTCTTCTAACACCAAGCTGCCTTTTCATTTGGACCTTATGTGGGTGAAACTATGTAGCCACACTCTGTAAAGTGCCTATTTCACATGTTGTACTTAAAGCACAAGCACATATTACCGCAATACTAATATTTCATCCCAGTGGCTTTCCTAAGATATAAGCAATTCAGTGAAACAAAACATCCTTTGTATCCTCTGAAACTGATTTTGAAAGCCCAGATGGCGGAAAATACTATTGGTTTTAATTAGCAATATCCTTCACATGAATCCCCTATTAACCAAAGGAGCATACTATATTTCATCTCACTTCCTCTAGTTTACTTACTACTGCCTCTCTTCTCTGTGGTTTACCAGCAGGAAACCACTGGAGGGGACATATCCAGATAAGATTAAACAACATAATATTATCATCTTTACTATAACCAGGCTGACAGCTTTTATGCTAGATGCTGAAATGAGATTCACAGACGTTTTGGCCTTCATTCACTGTGGCAAGAAGCCATTCTTTTGAGTCCAAAATATTTCACCAATATTCCTGAAGTATTTCACTTGTGACAGGCTATTTTATTTTATTTTATTTTATTTTATTTATTTTTTTCACTGAAATGCACTTCAGACAATAAGTTAGGTTGACTCTAGTTGAATGCAACAGAAAGCAGAAGCGGGGTGTCCTGGGAGTGGATGTATCTCCAAGGGTAAGCCTATGGTAGAGCAAGGCAGCTGTAGGTTCTGCGCTGCTGAGAAGCTATTAGAAAGTCAACAAGTGGATTCTTCCTAGTGGCAGTGAGACAAAAGTGTGCCTGGCTCCATACCTTCCTACCACAGTTTCCAACTCAGGGTCTTTCTGGGGACACAAAACCTCAAGAGTATACATGAGAAAGAAGAGAGGAAGACAGAAGCAGGTAAAAAGGTGGGTTTTTAACTTGCACAGCTGATATCACTGTACCATGGATATTCCCAATCTGAATTCTTCACGCTGGGTAACATATAAGCCACCTGCAACAGTGTGGCTTATATGTGGCTTGCAAAAAGCCTGTGAAATTTGCAGTCATTGCATACACCACTTTTCACTGGGACTGGGGCAATATTAACCAATACCTGACACAGATGCTCAGTTTCTACTTGCAAAGTATCTTCCACAGTTTTTTTATGGCATCGGTACGCTTCTGCACTTCTGGTAAAATGCTGCTGTGGTCTTTATCAGAAACCTTCAGTGTCTTGAAAAGACATCACTAATCCCTCAGCTGTTTCACAGATACTGAGACTGTATTCATTTCCAAGGAATTTCTTCTGCCAGGTAACAGAAAGTTCAACCAGTAAGGAAACCTCTTCACTGTAAATAGGTTGCAACATCAAACTGCTGAGAAGGGAGGGGAAAGGATTGGAGTAAATTGGTATGATGAGGCGTGTGAATGAAGTCAGCCAGGGAGAAAAGACAGTCTAGGCATCAAAAGACAAGCTGCTTCAGCACATCTCCGGGGCAACTTTTGCTGGCAGGTCTCTTAATGTCTGCATCTGAGGTCAGGCAAACCGATAATATGCACCAAAATTCCACTACAATTATCACTGAGTTCAGTTTTTAACACGACCATTCCTTTTTTTTTTTTTTTTTTTTTCTGGTTGCTATTAATTTGGCAGGCTTATTTTCTGGGACTGACATTTTCCAGACTTGGTATTAGCACATGACAAGTTTTGAAAGATGAAAGAAAATCAGCAGAGCTATTAAAGCATGTAAAGATTATTTTCCACATGGCCTGACCAGAACTTTTGCACTTGACTAACTCAGAAAAATCTGAAATTAGAAACTGTAAACAAAATTATTTGGTAAAAATACTTAGCTCTTGATAGAAAAATGTTCAGAGCTAACTTTTTAAGAAGTTTTAAAGTTCTGACATTTCTTAAAAGTTGCCAGTTTTACTATACTTGTTAAACTTCCATTTTAAGATGCTGTAATGAGATATAATTGGGTGGGTTGTTTCTCAAATGGAATAGAAGATTGTATTTATTTATGCTAGATAGTTCTTTCAATAACTGAGGCAGGCTGAGAAAGAGAATGCACTATGAAATCACTATTGGCCCCACTACCAAACTAATTTATTTGGGAAAGACTTAAGGCAGTGCTGAGAAGTATGAAAAATCCATTGATAGATGGAGAAATTGATCTTTGTTAAGGACATTCTACTGGAAGAAAATTTCTTAATACCTTTCCAATGTTCCATTAATTCTCAGACTTTAAAGCTCTAAAGGCCCATTTTTGATAATCTAGTCTGACCTACTGTATAAGACATGCCACTGAACTTCCATGAATTAATTTTTGTTTCAACTAGGTATCTTCTAGAAAAATTTCCAGTCATTCTATACATATTCTCACTAACGGACAATTCACTGAAGTCCTTGGTACATTGTTTCAGTTACTTTCACTGTTAAAAATGTGTGTCTTATTCCTAGTTTGAACTGTCTGCCTTTCAGCTAATGTATCTTGTTATACTTTTGTCCACTTTACTGAAAAGTTCATTCATGCTGTGTGCTCATGGCTGCGGTACCTACACACAGTAACTCTGTTACTCCTCAATATGTTATTTTATAAAGGAGATAGAGCACTGAGAGTTTTTCGCTGTGATCTGTTTTTCATTTCCCATAATAAGTCTCATGGCTTTTCTCTGAATTTTTTTCCCCCTGAGCTCATTCTAAATTCCTTCCTGAAAGACAGGAGAATGTAGAAGCCATACTGTCAAGAACTGCAGGGAGATGCCTTCCTCAAGCAAGCATCTTTGGTAAGTTGCTATTGAACTGTTTCCATTACTTTTCAAATTGTACCATTAGAATCTAAGTTCCATTCTACCTCATATCTCCCAATTCTCATTTTAAAGTATGCTGTTTGAAACAGCAGAATAACAGGAAACAATCACAACTTATATTGTGGGCCTATTATATAGCATTGCTCTGCTGACCACCATTTGGAGTGGAAATACAGAACATTTCAATTCACAGGAGGATTCACAAACCTTATAGTTTTAGTTTATCGAACTCTATCTAGTGTAACCAAAATGAAAATTCACTTACTTTTGATGGTTCACACACAGCCCAAAGCAGTATTTAACTCTTTATCTTTGGGGTTATGTGGTAGATGATGAAGCCTTTCTTGGATCACATGATATACTTTTGTCCACTTTACTGATACACACGAAATGCATTTCACTGGTAAATCTGGCTCACATGAGAGAAGCAAACGTGACTATTCTTGAACCTGTGCCTCCTAATAACCTCTGAACATCTGCTCTCATTCCATGCTGTGACATCCCACTGATAGCACTGTTTTCTATACTTTCCTAGCAGAAAACACTGTCTCCCAACAGAATTTGCAAAGTATGCAAAATGAGGATCACTAAAGCTTCAATGTTTATCTTTATTTTGGTGCTGGACACTGCTTATATCTGATGTATCTACTAGTGATCTTTGGAGAAGGCATCTGCTTCTGCTCACTGAAAACTATTGAAAAGAATGATAACTTAGATTTTAGTTTCGTAAATGCTTGAGGAACCTGGACACTCCCTGTACCCACATAGTGTGTCTCCTGGTATTTTTTAATTGTTGTATCTTGTCTTTCATTTACCCCACAAGCTGTGGGCATTTTTCACAAATGATCTCTTCTTTGTCATCTACAGCTTCACTTTCTCGTTTTGCAGCCTGCTAAATTGGTAACACTATAGCAGGAAACAAAGAGTTTCTGACTCATCTATCATGAGACATCTAACAGTCCGGTGAGGTTTGTTTTTCTGCTATGACTCTTCACCTGGCACTTGGAGTAATACATTACCTTTATGTTCCTTCTGACACTGCATTAAAAGTTGTGAATTCACTGAGTACTTTGCTTCAGAAATGAGCAGGCCACAGAAGAAACATTGCAAATACCCTCCAGCTTCTTTGTGCTTAAGTTGTAAGTGATTCAGACCTGATTTTGTTCCGCACCAATGCATTATTTGCACTACTTGGGCAGCAAGGCTTGGCACTCCAGGAAAGCCAGGGCAACAGCAGCTTTGCTCAGTTGTATGCCTGTTCTGGACAGACTTTCTGAGCAGAGGCAACAACAGGGTTGAACAGTAAAAGTCCAAGATAGTCAGTCCAAGAGGGAACATTATAGAAGTCAGCTGGTGTCAGTTGGATCAGCTCTACTACCCATAGCTACTCAGGTGGCCAGAGTGTGAAAAATGATCCAGTCACTAGGAGACATGCTCGCTCTGTCAGGGCTAGAAAAGAGGTTCTCTGGGCTGGTTGATCACAGTGGTGGGGAACCACAGGAGGGTTATGACAGACACACAAGGCCTTAGTTGAGCCTCGATACTTTCAGTTGTAGCTACTTGATCTTTAACTACTTGTGTAATTGAGGAACTTAAGAACAAATCAAGTGGTGGTGGGGTTTTTCCCCCTCAGTTTTATCATTTGTTCCTTTTGCTTGTTCCATTTTATACTAGAAGCTTATTTTATGTGAATTATTGGATTTGACAGCCTGCCACCGTGCACATTGGAGAACTGGAGCAGTCAGACAACCACATAACCTTGCTCTTTTGGCCTGTTGGAAAGCTTATTGATATTGTAGGAATCTTTTAGTTTTCCTCAGTGCGTTTTCTATTGGTGTCTTACAGCAAGAGGCTTGTAGACAGAAAAGGAAGGAGATACAAGGTACACAGCTTTCAAATGTCAGACATTATAGGTCTTTCTCTTCCCTGCATGAAAAATGTCACACTGGTTCAGAGTTTGGGTACATTTACAAATCACCATGGCGTTGGCATAAACTTGGGGAGGCTGCCCAAGAGCCGGCACAGGAGGTGAGCCAGCCAAGCAGTGCAGCGCAGTACCCAAAATAGCAAGCCCTGCTGAGGGGTAGGTCTCTGGAGTCTGTTAGAGTAACAATCATGGGGCTGAGCTGCTTTCAGGGCACAGAGGTCCACGCAGGGTTATATTTAGTCACATGCATTTCTCAGTGCAAACTTCGTCAAAAGTGTATGGCCCCTCACAGAACAATGCAAACATCTCCATCCCCTTTCATCATTTTTCTGCTTTTACTCTATTTTACAAGTCAGATGCAGATGAAATGAAAAGGTCATTCATCCACTAAATAGATCAGTGGAATGACAGCATTCACCATGGGGTTTTGCCTGTTTCACTCGTTGGTTGATAATGTAATTACTTTTAGCATAAAAGCCAAAAATGAACAAGCATGTGGATCAAGTTTCCAGACAGTTTTCCAAGATTCAGTAAATGAGGTAGTGACATTCAGGTAATCTCCTAATTATTGTTGCTTTTGAAAGGCTGGTATTTCTGTAGATACTATCTTCTAAGTTTTGTTGAGCAAGAATGACTGTACTAGGAGAGAATTGTTTCTTCCTCTGGCCTACTTTCTTTTTCACACACACATTACAAAGGGATATTCTGGCTACTCAGAAATATCTCTCTCAATACAGAGAGCTATTCTGCCTCTCACCTGTCAAAACAATGTCACTCTATGGTGAGTTATAGAAAAGCTGTAAATTGGCTTTTGTTTTTGCAGTGCGCCTTTCACTTTTCCCCAAACAGGAACTCCCACCTCATTTTGCATCTGCTCTTATTGTGGATGGAGCCAAGCCCAGACACTGCAGAAATGATCACATATTCTTTACTTCAGGATACTGCAAAATTGAGAAGGATTGGGAAAACAGTTCTGACAGGCCACTGTACCACTCAGTAAAGGAACAAAGACAACTCAAAAAATTAAAAAAAAATGCATTTAGGCTGGTTATTTGCTTTGGCAGTTGAAAGGTAATTTTAATTACGCCTAATGCCTCATGAAGTGCTGTCTTACAGCCGGTTGAAACAGGCCACTGCTGAAATAATGAAGATATAGTAACATGAGATAATGCTGCTGGCATACTCCTAAATATGTCCTGAGCAGATCCATCTTTTCTCATGCAATCTGAGGCTCAGTCTGGTTAACCCAGGTTCAGCTCTGACATCTCTGTCTAGCTCCTTGAACACAGTTCCTTTCACTGGATGCAATGTGACAACCCAGGGGCCCATCTGCTTTGCACAGTGGTGAGGAAAAGGCGTGAGCCAGCACCATTTTCTGCACAGGCTGCTCCTGAGGAAGTCAAACACAGTGGCCAGCCTTACTCACAACTTGGCCCAAGGCACTCCACTCGGGGCAGGGCAGTGCAAGGACCTCTTAAGCAGAGAGCATCTCCCCAAGATGGGCCTGCAGGGGTCATGTCCTATAAGCTTTGCCCTCTTTAGAAACAGGAACTTCTGTTCCACCACATTCATAAATTGTGTTACTTGCATTATTACTCATAATATATTTAATTATAAGTATTAATATATATAATACTTACATAGTACTTGAATGTTATCTTGGATTTACTTTCACAATTATTCCATGAGGAGTTAAAATGTGTTCTCCCCATTTTATAGATGGGAATAGTAACAGACGATAAGTAAAGAACATATTTAAGGTGACAAGTAAATCCCTGACACAGCAGAGAACTTAATGCAAGTCTTCGTGCCTCATCTTGCTTCCTCCCTCTCTCAGACTGCACTGTCGGGATCCAGCAAGGATCTTCTCTGCAGGAGGAGGGCTGGGCACAGAAAGCTGCACAAAGTTGCTAAGACACAGTGCTCTACATAGTGAAGATTCCTGTGGCTCTAGGCAGCAGACCAGCTCTGACTTTTTTGTTTGGTTGGTTGGTTGGTTTATGTTATGCTGTTTTCAGTACCTACAATAATTTCTTGGCTATTTTTATTTCTATTATAGTGCAACTGCACAAGAAACCTCCTGCAGCTCTCTGCCAGCTTCACATCTGTAGGCTCTGGATGCTGGAACACCAGCCAGCACTGAGGAACCTCGAGGTCGTGTAAAACTAAAATGTGTTGCTTCTGTAATAGTATCTAAATGTAACACATGACTGATAAGAGGTTTCTCTACTGTAAGACCCCATCTGGAATGATTTGGAAAGGCAAAGAGCAGTAACAGAAAACTTCTAGAGGACAGGATCTGCTGTTCAAACAACTGACAGGGCTATCAGAAAATCAAAAGGTAATAGAGAAATGAGAATGGGGAGAGAACAGAATAAAATGTACTGAGTGAGCCTGAAACAAGTTTACGTAAGGCTCAATGGTGATGCTCTTATTCATCCTTAATGGTATGTTAGTATATGTAGGGAAAATTATTACTGACTTGAGGGCATCAAAATCAGATCCATCAGGCTCTAGAGGTAAGAAAGCTTCTGTCTGGAAATTAAAATTAGCAAGTCAGTTATACTGCTTTAGCACAGGGAAACAGGTCAATCTGCTTTGAATTTGTTAGGCAGCTAATGCTTTGAAATGGCCACGGCTGATGCTTTCAAGTGTGATTCACAGATATGTTTTAGAAGCTATGCTTGAATTGAGAAAGAAAATGTATTCTAAAAGAGAGAGCACACACAAATTTAGCTTCAGCTTTTCTTTTTCAGTCTTCTGGCAGCAATGGGAAGCTATGGTGCATACAATCTTCTCATGTAGCTTAAGCTGCCCAAAAAAGGAAAAGAAAAATTAAGAAAAAGCTAGGCACTGTATTTTGTCTCTAAAGCATTCTGAGGCAAAGCAGCAGATGACACTAATATCTGGACATCTGCTATGTTGCATCTGATGATTCCTCCAGGTAAAAAAAAAATTGTTCAATGAACTCTCAAAAAAGTTGACTAAAAACCCCATAGCAACTCTGATAATGCACCTCTGAATTTTCTGAGATGAACACTGACTGTCTTGACAGGAAGCTGCAAGGAGTGGAGAATAATGTGTATATGCTACATTTGGTTAAATAAACCTCACAACTGGCACTGTGGAAAGAGGAAGACATATATATAAAAAAATTGTGGATGCAAGCTTATCAAAACTTGCCATTTCAGCAGCTCTCAGCCTGAAGTAATGTACTTTTCTGCAAAAGAGATTTATACTAGGACTACTACTTTATCCTCTTTTTATGGTACATTATGTAGGTTCATAAACTGCAGTCTACCCACAATGTTTTTTTTAAAAATTATTCATAGCAGTGAGTAAGCAAAGATGCATTTCTGTTTGTATTGTCAATTGTTTGATTTGAAAATTCAAAGAGGACTGAACAACTAATTAGTACAGAAACCATTTTCAAACTCTTGAAACTGGAGTTCAAACGGACAACTCAGATGAGAGGACATTAAGAGACTTTCACTGGAGTGCCTGTCAGGGCAGAGGAGTGAGCACTAGGCCTCCTTGTCTGCATCACGGTTAGGGCATCATCTGTCTATTCTCATGGGCTACACACGGGGGAGGATGCCAACACATCTCACAGCACTGGCAGCCCTCTGCTCCTCTAACAAAGCCACAAAAGTGATGTTGAGACCAATGGTTGGTGTCAGGGAAAAATCAAACCACCCCAGTCTGCCAGACAGGATAACAAGACATGGGGAAGATGTGGAAAGCATTGCTAAAATGGTTGGGAATGCTCAAAGTAAAAAAACTGGATAATTATCAACATAAGACTTGATTGTCCTGTCATGATGGTTTTATGATAGCATAACTCTGCTGACTATGAAAGAGTTGCTTCTGATTCAGATTGAAGTAAGCACTTAGTAAGAATCATGATGAGCATAATGACAAGGTCTGAGCTTGATGTTGATCTTGGTACACCTCTGTGTATCTGAGTCATGAACTGGCATGAGAATCAGGACTTGAGGATCCTTGACTCTTCCTCACCCACTCTTCTGACTAGACAAACCAAGCTCGTACTCAAACTGCTCTCTGCAGCAGGACCAGTTAAACTCTTTCTGATAGTATTTGGGATAGAGGTACACTTTCTTTATTCTCTGTAATGCAGAACCAAGGCCAAGGCCAGTCAGTTTCTTCATCTCTCTCCTTGCTCTCGGTGCCTCCCTTGTACCAACACCAGTGTTGGGCAACCACACGCAAGTGACCCGGCAGATCGTACTTTCAGGTGAAGCACTTTTCCATTCCATCTGTTCTCTCATCTGATTCATCATGAATCATATCAACGTTCATGTCACCACAAAAGAGGCAGCAGGAGCAGCAGGCACAGGTAGTTAGTAAGGGTTACAAGGTGGAACATGACCCCATGGCAGCACATCTGGCAGCACAAATGGCAGCACAAGTTCATGTCAGATTAACACAACCATTAAAAGCAACATGCTCAGTGAAATCCAAACTTTGTTTCTTTTTAATTAGCTTTTAAGAGAACTTCTGTTGCTATAGTTCACATAGTGTCCTGGAGAGACTGAGAAATTCTGCCCTGTTTAGAAGTTCAGCAAGGGCATTTCTTCCGCTCCCCTCCAGGACAGCTGCTTGTATTGAGCAGTAATAATATATATTCTTATATATGATTGTGCCATTTTAGTGGAGAAAATGCCAATGAATCTCATGACAGTCTTTCAACTTCTCCCTCCCAGTTCTGGCTGACAGACCACAAATTCATAAAGCTAGTCAGCCAGAAAGTGCCACTGCCAAATTCTGTACCTACTGCAACAATCTGAACTGATTCTTGTATTTTAAAGAGAAATTTCCTTCAGGAATTTTTACTATTCTAGTCTTCTGTGTCTCTCAAACAACACCACACATTAAATAACACCTATAACAAATGCAGTTTCAACTGAAAATGGGTGTGCATGGAATGTGTCACATATAAAGACAACTAAGATTTTAATTTCAACTTTAAAAAGCCAGAAATCCTATGGTTTATTTGTCTTTGCATTGCAGGCACATCCTGAGGCAAATAACTCAAACGAAGGATTTCCAAGCGCCAGCCCTTATCTAGAGGACATGAAATGGAAGCACTAATAGCACCAATATACAGGTGTTGGTGTCACAGCAATAATATACTACAAGTCAGAGACTGACACTTTCATAAAAGAAAGCATCAAAACAGCAGAAATCAAGTCTGTGAAATTTTCTTCACTTACAGAAACAGGTCTTAAACAGGTATTCAAATGTTCATCTGGAATTTGCAACTATATTTAAGATGACAATTAAAACTGACCTCTTTTCACTAAAAAAAACAATGCATGGAATTTTCATGCTAGCACCATCAGGACAGAAATAAAAGGAGTAAGTGCAGTAGGCTTATCTGTTGCAGGTGAGAGGTGCTCATGGGCTGTGACCCACTTGTTCCCATGAAGGTAAAGCTCTTTTTCACTACAGGATAAAGATATTCCCAATGTTTCAGGTGGAGCTACTTGGAGATCAACACTTTTTGAAAAAATATAAAATAAATGTCTCAGTGCAAAAGAGGAACATTCACATAATCCAAGTAAAATGTAATCTTATCAAAGTGGGATTTGTAACTCTAAAGAGAGGCTTTTTGATTGTTTTCTTTTCTTTTTCTGTTTTTTTTTCTTTTTTTTTTAACTGTGTTGCTCTCATTTCCTCCGATCAGATTTGACCAGAAGGTTTAGGACTTCCTTCTACCTTCAGTAAGACTCTTGGTAAGAATTTATAGTTTATTTTGTATGACAACAAAGAAATTAATTATTCTCAACCTAAAATAAGCCAATAGAAATTAGGATCTTAGCCCAGTTTGAAGTCAAAGGTAAGTACGTGTGATTATCTGATCTTCTCAAGGCAAAATGGGCATGATGGAGCAAGACAGATTATTTGTCTGATCGTTTCCCTTGACCTTTGATGAAAACGATAATTTCTCTAAAGAAGTCCTTTGGAGTTGGCTCTTTTGTCTCTGCAAATTGGAATTCATAAGCAATGGTAATTTCCTTCAATACAGAGAAATAAAGCATGGGGCAGATGGGATTATCATACATGATCAAGAGATAAAAGCAGGAAAAAAGTGGACATGTTCTAGCTCTCTGCAGATACTGCTGCTGAGAGTAGAGATGATCTGTAGCATGCCAGCGTGAGAAAGACCTGAGGAATGCCCAGACGACCTTGTGTTGTTTTCTCTAAGCCATGATTTACTGCCCAGGGAGAGCTGAGCTCTCCAGTCTGTGATTCACCATGTGGGG
Organism: Cephalopterus ornatus; assembly: GCA_013396775.1. Taxonomy (NCBI): domain Eukaryota; kingdom Metazoa; phylum Chordata; class Aves; order Passeriformes; family Cotingidae; genus Cephalopterus; species Cephalopterus ornatus. The sequence continues at coordinate 192,711 of VZRE01000103.1, read as the reverse complement.
GTGTAAAAAAGGGTAACTTGAAACTCCAAGGTCTGTATGTGTGGTGTCTGTGTGATAGGCCGGCCTGAGAGAGTGATGGATGTGTGATTTGCAGCTGTGTTCTGCCTTAATTTGCTTAACCACTCCCAGCTGAAAGTGAATAAGATAAAAAAAATCCTGGATCATGGGCAATCAAGCGATTTCTGTCCATCAAGTCAGGAGTCTGTAATTCATTCCATCATAATGATCTTCTCATTCTCTGCTTAATTCTGCTCACTGGGGTGACAAGCTGCAATGGCACTACAACAAGAGTTCATGGGCATGGAGTATAAACCCAGTGAGCAGTTTTTAAGTCCAGATTTTGTGTTTATGTCCCGGTAACTATGTTGTTCACGCAGATTTGCCAAGAGATGAAATTATGAGGTGAGCAGATCTTTAGTAGATGAGGATACAAGCAGAGGGAGGAAGCAGCTTGTGAGAATAAGTAAAAAGAGGACAGGAAAAGGAGGGAAATAAGGGGGGAAGCTGGGAGAGTAAGGTTGAAACCATTTTCCCCTCAGCACGGCAGAGCATAATGAAATTCAGGGAGTCCCTGGCATCACTTCTACATCTACATGGGCATGCTCCAGTCCTGCCTTCTTTGCTTTCCCCCTGCAGGCTGTTGGGTGAATAAGGGCCTCTTTCTTCATTGCCTTTTACTCCACCCTTGGTCCCTTGAGTTATGAAGGCTGAAGACATTCAACAGCTACAAACCCAAGTCCTTACTTAGTGTAAGAGCACTGGCTTGTGGTATGCCAGCATGAAGCTATTCTTTCTTTCAGAGCACTTTTGAAAAGTTCTTCACAGGTGGGCATCCACCTGCAGAATCTGTTTATGCTACAAAAACTTCGGCACATTTGCAGAGCCCCCAAGTTAAGTCACTGATGCAAGTCATACCGTGCCACTCTGTGCACATCACCTCCCAGAAACACCGTGAAAAGTATAAACTAAGTATGTGAGGGGAGTTGCTTTCCTCAACAGTCAGGAACATAACTTTTTTCATGTGTATCTCTGGCTGGATGTTCAGAAAAATGCAGACAACACTCACCCCATCACTGTGCTTTCTAATTGAAAAGTGCTTGTGGAAAAATGACTCCTTCATTTTAAGAGCCTAAAGGATATTAAGCGCTTTCAAAAATTGAGGGAATCCTATGGTAGGGTAAATCAGTCAGATTGGAACTAATGAGACATCCATTTTAATTCAAATTTCATGTGCAATTGAAGTCAGTGCCAAGAACTTTGATTAGTGCAGAAACGGGGGATCATCAGAAGTGTGGTGTGCTTTGCAGGTAGCAAAGGCCATTCTGGCCTCTGCAATGTGGAACAGATTGATGCTTTGTGTGAAGGTGACACCTTCAAAAGCAGCAAATGGAGAACTGCAAGCGTAACTCCACACTCCCCAGACCTTGCTCTGTTACTGGTGAAATAAGATTTATTTATTTATTTATTTATGGATGTATTTCTAAAATGAGAAGTTGCTCTTACATTTGAACATATATTAGAAAAAAAAGCTGTGAATGGGAAAAACTCCCTAATGTGCCCCCACACTGCAAATGGCCATTAGATTAGTTTCCAAGGATGCAATTAAGTTTCACCTCAGTCTATCTTATAGCCAAAAAGTCAATCTTGAGGTTCATTTAAATTTAAACTTTTTTTCCCACATCTCTGAATATTGCACTGTGTAATTCTGCAGATTAAAAAAAAATGTGGTAGGCACTAGCTTCAGTTTTTTTAAAAAATGAAAACAAAAAAAAAAAAAAAGAAACCACCAAAACTGGCAGCAATTGTCACAGAAGTGCAAGCAGATATTCCATTATTCAGTGTATTTATATTTGGGATTTTCTGTGGATTTTAAATATCTCAGCACCTCATAAGGATTAATCAATTTATCTTTACAAAATCAAGTGATGTAGCCTGGTTGACTTGGGTTTGTGTGTTCATCTTATCCCTTACAGCAGTTTCTGCCTTCCCTCTTTTTTGTTGCCTCCTGGACCTCAATCAATGCACAATTCCAGCAGGATCTATTTGCTGCAAACAAGTCAACACTCCTGTAAGTCAGGGTAGAGCTCTTGCTCACAACAGTCACAGAGACACTGACAACTTCTCCAAAATCAGAAGGACAACTTCTCCAGAATCTATGGCTGAGGCAAGAGTTACCTTGTCTCTCGTGGATCTCAGTTCAGTGTTTTATCCACAGAACTCTAGTAAATAATCAGAGCAGCAAAGTATGGAGAGAGAACAGTGCAAGTCAGCCTCCCAGGTGCTGACTGCACCAGCACCTCTCAATCAAAGGAGGACCATATGGATGACTGTATGGGCTTACAGATTCTTTTATCTGGTGTCACATCTCCAGAAAAATAAACCGAACATATTTTTACTGCTGTGTGTCTATATGAAGCTCTGCCCTAAATGAACTGGTAGTGTCAATCCAAGTGTCAAGATGCAGAAACTACTGTCACAACTGGTGCTCCCCGGCACTGTCAAATGATCACTTAAGAGGACAAGGGTGTGTGGATAATGGAAAGTGGTGACCAAAACCAAAATGCCAGGATGGAGCATGGAGCATGCACCTATGTGGCCAGTGTCACAGCTTTCTGTGTATAAATAAAAGATCAGTATCCTGGACCAGGAAGCACAAGCATGAAGTTCATCCCAACAGAAAAAGGAAAATTGAAGAATTTAAATAAACAAACCAAAGAAGGCACATCAAAGCCAGTGAGTGACAAAGCTGAGTAAGCTTCACAAGAGAACTGTATGCAATGATAGTTAGGCACTAACAATACAAAAAAGCATTCATTTCTTTAAAACCATTTGAAAGCAAACAATCTTTGAGTGCTGCTGTCAAGATACAAAATATCCAATGATTTGCACAAAGTCAAACAGTCATTCTTTTGTCTTCCTCTAATTAGACTGTCCCAAACCTGAGCAAATCTTGAGTCCTCCAGCTTCAACATGTTTTTTCCCTCTGAGATGCATGCTTTGATTTCTCATGCCTTTGTTATTTTATCATCTCTGCCCTTCCTTCCTTCTAAGCTTTAGTCCTTTTCAAATCATGCAGAAGAGGCATCATCTATAGTAGAAAAATGTTTAGCTGCCATTACTATCCAAATGGATAGTAATAGTTAAATCAGTATGAGACTCATTGACCTCAAAAAAGTTATGACTTATACCAGTTGAAACACAGTCCTATGTTTTGAGACTATCAAATACCATTTCCAAATCACGTCTCGTCCAAAATGTCTCTTTTAACATTTCCTATTTCAGTTCAAATATGTGACCTACTCTGTTGTGGCCTGAAGGATTGCAGCAGTTGAACATTTATTGTGATTTTAATGTAGCAATGCCCGAGGGCCTCTACCCGAATCAGGATCCTGCTCTTTTTAGTGCTTTTAAATGTACAAGAAAAGGAAATGGGTCAGGAAAAGCTTACAATCAAAGGAGTAGGCAACACCATAAGGCTGTTCAAATGAGTGAACTGGGAAGCATACCAACAGTTTTCAGGCTAAGTTTGAAACACCATTCTACTTGGTAAAATGGAAAGGAGTAGGAAAACCTGCCAGCTCTTTTAAGCAATCATATGAACTTACCCCAAAAGCAGAACCTTACACTCCAACTCAACTTACTGAATAGAAAACTCATGTGTAAAAAGGATAAATTCAGATGTCCCTTCTCTCCAGGATTGCCCATTAAATTTCTTATGAAAAATGTCACAGCAAAATAATTGTAGCTCAAAATAGGAAGTCTTACTGGTGTGAAACATGAGGACCTTTTAAAAGGTAAGTATTTTGATAGCAAAGAGACACATAAGTTAAGGAATTTTGATTTATATCTGTCAGCTTCCCCTGGCATGTTCAAGGTACCCACTGATACGCAGGCCAGTACAACAGCAACAAGATCACACTGACCTTCTTTTTAAAGATGTAGCTTAGAAGGCACAAACAGTATCAAGAAAATTTTGCACAAAAAGGTAACTCTTTTTCAAGTACTTTTCCCTAGATTCTAGTAGCAGCAAATACCTCTGTAGCCTATCCTCATGAGGCAATAAAGCAAACAACTTATTTTCCTATACTTAATTTCATATGTCTGTGTAGCTTGATTTATATAGGGAAAACAAGACCATTAAGGATGAAAAGAATTGAACACAAGGGCAACAAGGAGGAATGATGCAAACTCACCTGATAGAGTGATTTTTCTCTTCTTACAATCCTTACAACTTGCATGATATTTATGAACTTGAGGAAATAATAAATCTAAGGGTGCAAAGAGACAGGCTACTGGAAAGAAGAGGAAGAAGATTTAGATCCTTGGTTGCAAAGGCTAAAATAAAGGGCATAGAATCAATGATCTTATGTGTTATTTTTCATTTTCAAAGGAGTTTGCATTATTGTCTTATTCATCCTCATTACCACCTTCACAGAAAATAATAGTGTAATGTGATTACAACAAAGGCTTTGGACAATTGATTCCAACAGTTTCTCCATAATAATACATAAAACTACTGTCCACTTACTGCTTGTAACAATTTGAAATCATTCTACCTGCAATGCAGTATTTTATACATACATATGAGTGTTTGATAGGTTGCAGTCTGAGTGTTTTGTTCCGCAGTCTGCTTAAAGGTGGATAAGTCATGTCTAAATCAATGAGATATCACTTCAACAGGCAATTTAAATATATGCCTGGCTTTAAGTTATGTACCTGATTCAAACTGGGTCTCTTGAAAGCATTTTTTCATGTCACCTGCTGGCTAGAGAAAATTCAGCAGAAGGACTGGGAAAATTGTAGGAAAGTACTTCATAGCAGATGAACATTGCTACCTTACTCAGTTGCAGGGTTAGGGAAGGGTCCTGGGACAAGAGGTGCAGTGGTAGTATTTACCTCCCTTAACCGTGGAGTATTGCAGCACAGACATGTACAACTCAACTGTCCTTCAAGGTCTCTCTGTAGTCAACGCAGAAACAGGCTTTTGTAAGTGCAGCTGTGATCAATCTCATCCTAAGACAGATGGTAGGACAGGGAAGATCAATTATGACCCTTAGACACCCCTTTCTCTCTACTTATGAAGGAGGTTATCCCAAAGGCAGGCACCTACACTGCAGTTGTCTAACATTAGGTGAGATTAGATCCTCTTTTCTTCTCCTGGATGAAACTCTTACACAAAGATCTGGAATGACATTTGTATTTTCCTTGATATAGTTTCAGATCCTACTTTAGTAGTCATCCATCCTTCTTAGGATCCTTCCTCCTGATTCCATGCCATTAAGAGATACCAAAATATGAGCCTGACACTGGCAATGTGTACTTGTCCACTCTTTCTTTTGTGACAATGACACTACTAACTGCAGCAGCTGAGACCAGATGTGTCCTCAATGTCCAGCCAGAAACTCTGCAGCTGCAAGAAGACTTGGTAAAACATTTAGAAATAAAATAATTGTCAAATGCAATGAAGTGCTGCATTACTTTTATGGATTACTCTTCACTACCAAAAATACAATCCTGCCAATAAATAAATAAACAAATAAACGGCCAATTAATTCCTACATGTGACTTATTCCTACTTGAATTCAAAGCATTTATATAAGCGTCTATTGTATTCTGAGTATAATTTATCCTGGACATTCAATTTGCTCAATTTAGTCTAACAGCATACTTTACTTCTGGGATATAAGTCATTTCCCAAGTGAGGTAACATCTGATCTAGAGTTGAATGGAAACTAGAACCCAGTCTTTGTGAGGTTCAGTGCTGCTTTTAAAATATGCATTTATGAACCTGAAAGCTTAAAACTCTGGTTGGCCAACAACTTTTACAGGTTCTTGACTGTATGCTGGGCATCTGTCTCCGGAGATGTCAATAGGATTGCACACAGTGCCTGTTAATTTTGAGTATGAATATTGTCCGATTGGGTCTTAGATACTCAGTGCCACAAGGTTCTGGCCTTCTGGCCCTAGTTTATCAATCAAGAGAACTATTCATGTAATCTACTCTTTTCACTGAAGTATAAAGAACCAATAAGTACAAAAAACCCTATTTGAGATATAGTATGATTTGCAGTGTAGTCAAACAGTAGCTTAGATCCCATCCTTTATATTATAATATTTTCCTTCTGCAGAATTAAAACTGAACTGTATGAAACTCAGGTGAATAAATGAGATGAGTTGTTAGCAAAATGAACCATGTATGACAACGTTTATTTCCCAGAAGGAAGTACTAAGCAAGGGTACCACACTCTGGTACTCTTTCTGTATTTACTGAAATTATCATTCTATTCAGTACTCTGAAGAGTGTTTTATGCCATAGCTGAACTAAGTCTGGTAAAGTGAAGGCATGTATTTTACACACAACTTAGTTTTACTCCTGTCTTGGTAGGGTTATTAAGTTGCATCCTGCCAATTTTAACATAACTCATCAGCTTCATCATATGCAAAGCACATGATAATACACAGGTGCACAACTATATGGATGCTGATTGCGGGTTTTTTTTAAAAAAAGAGGGTCAAATGCGGTCATGGGAATTTCCTTTAAAACTATGTAAGGTATAGCCATATGCAGCCTTCTGTGGCAATTTTATGCTATATCAGAATTTTTCCCATGTCTAAAAAAGCCTACAGAGTACAGGAAACATCATGTTCTTTTAGTACTGAATGTGATGTTACTAGCAATTCGCTGAATTAAGGCTGATTTGTCGGTTGTATCTAATTTCAACAGCTATCCCCTTGTTCTAAATCTGGTTTTGGCACTTCCTACAAACTGTAAGTATCCTCAGCTCCCCTTTGCATCCTTAGAACTATCAAGAGTGGGATTCACCAGACCTTAAGGCATCTGTCAACATACATTTACAACTGAGCTAAGCTAAGCTAGATTCTCTTCATAAGCTTTGGAGAGAAATCAATAGTTTTAGGGAATGAGTCATCTAATCAGTTTTGGATACATTAAAGGAAAACTCTTCTTTGACTTTAAAGAGAAGTTAAGGTTACTAACTCACACATGTCTTTTCAGAGTAGCTCTTCCCTAGTTTAATTTATGAACTACCTCTATTGATTTCTCATAGGCCAGCACAATCTGAGATCAATTACCTAGAAGATGGCATTTACGTTCCTATAGACACGTGCAAACTGACATAGATTCAAAGACAAGCATCCAATATACATGCCCAATGGCAAGCAAGACTGTATCCAGTCAAGGTAACCAAAAACAAGCTACAAAGAAGGTCAGAAAAAGGCTTTCATTATATTGCCTACTATTTCTCTCTCTCCTACTTTCAAGATCCCTCAACAAGATTTTCAGGCCCTCCTTCTTTGCCTTCTGAAAAAGCTGAAGTTTCCATAAGGTTCAAATGTGCTTTTGCCTCAGCGCAATCCTCAGCCTCAGCAAGAAACGGCAGTCAGAAAACGGCAGAGCTTGCAGAAATTTCAAATGTTCAGGTGACACCAGAGATCAAAGGGAGCACAGGAAAGTGATGGTGTCTCTGCCTCCACTGCTAAGAGCAAGGCAAAATTATCTCCTTGTGTGCATAGCTCACCTGCATTGAACAACTGTCCTGCTAAATAAAAGTGAATTTTCAAACTGAAAGTTCTGCTAGGCTTTTGTCGGTAGTTATTTCACTTTTTCATTCTCCTATTTGACAAGGAGAGTCACAGAAATTGTATGCATAAAAATGTTCTGGAAAAAACTCTGAAAGGCAACAATAGGTTACTCCAGAATCCCAAACATCAACATCCAATAAGGCAACCATCCTGCTAGATCAAGTACCATGCAGAATCAATGCCAAAGGCAATCAGGCCAAATACAATGTAAATGTATTTCACAGAAGGAAAAAGATAAAGAAGAGGTAAGTCTTGAAAACAGTTAACAAAACAAACAACCCAAGTGCTGTGTAATGGAGACTGATCTCAGAAAATACTTGCTTCTGAAGCTAAGGGGATAAGAGGTAATAAGAAAAATGAGGACTACTAGGCAATAAAAGAGTTACTGTGCATTTGATATTTCATTTAAATTATCTTCCAGCAGTGACCTCTTTCTCTTTTCAATGGAGAAACCCATGGATGCAACAGTAGAAGACTGGCCCCAAAGAACCAACTGCTGCACAAAAACTGTTCAGTTTCTTCTACCCAAAGATATGGATGCATTTCCCACTTGCATTTCAATTAATTTCCCTTGGTATTCACAGACGAAATGCACAAGACACAGAAACTATTTTTTGCAGATTTTATTTCCTAAGGTCATTCTCTAATAGCCGTCTTTCTTTTCCTTCACATTTATCACCATTCGCCTGTAGGGAATCTGAGATGGAGGCATGTACATCTGTATATACTCGAAGTGTGGCTAGCCCTCTTGCTGTAATGAGTGAACAATAAGAAAAAGAAAAGAAAGAAATAAAAATAACCTGAAAAGCATCCAACTTCTCAAACTAGCAAGTACGTTTAGACTGGGACAAATGCTTGTTTGCACAAACTGGTACCTGAAGTAGTGCTGCCAGTGTGTTGTGGCTTTATTCCAGACTTACATTACTGTGAAATGAGAGTGAATTCTGATGCCCAAAAAAAGTTGAAAAAAGTGAAGCAAGCCCGAGGCTCACGTAATGTGCTGAATTGATAGAGTACTGCACTTCAGAGGCATTGTACGAAGGTGTACCAATAATAATCAGCCATCAGCAGGGAATATCCATCAACTTAAAGCTTTTAAGGCCTTGAACTGGATGGCTCAGTGGTGCACACTGCCACAGCTCCATTTAGTTCAGTGAAATTGCACTGACTTGTGCCACCTTGCAGGTCTAGCCTCTTCTCTTTTATTGCTGATTCTTAAATCAAGGTACTGAAATGAGCCAAATTCCTAAGGGCGAGCAGATTTCATATTTATTACTGGTTTCTGGATATGGTTTTCAAGAGCTTTTTCAAACCTTCCAGCAGTTTGGTTGGCAAGAAGCAGTGTGTTACACTCCTCAGAACAGGCTTGTTCTATACACTGTGGTAATTTCCCTTACATACTCACACAACGCTCTGGATATAGACATGTGGTCCTTTATCACACCCCAAAGGAGGCAAACATGCACAGGTACCTGCACTCAGTCTTCAAACTGCTGTCTGCTGAGGCCTTTGGGCACAGATCAATTACTGCCACCTACACCTCAGACACCACAGCACACTGACCTGCACTGAATCCTGCCATTACAGGACAAAGTGCACCCTCCCATATGCCACCGTGACTAAAGAGAATACAATGAGAAAGGTAGGCACCCCTCAGAGAAGTATTTCTGCTCTCCCAGTTTAGCTCAATCCACAGTCTTCCCAAGCACAAAAGGTACCTGAAAATTAACAACAGTCAAAGCCCTGGTCATTGCAAGTCAGGAGGAAATAATGATCTAAAGACATTCCTCAATATACTACTGCTAAAGGATTACTCAAGGAACACATTTCAACTCCAAATTCTTCCAAAAGAGCTGCTTTCAAGCTACTAGGAGCCAGTGAAGTTTTTGAATGAGGCCCAGAAATTGCTTATGAATTGTGCCTATCCTTGAGAGAACTGGACGACTGATGATGGTCTGCAGATAACTCTTGAGGGGTTCTATCAGGACTCAGTAGAGGCTCCAAGGGACAGTGAGGGATATCTAGAGGTGAGAACACCAAGTCGCTGCCACGGACATCCCATTACCAAGACTAGCACCTTCAAGACAAACACTTGTTTATACAACCAGATGACTTTCAAGATTAATTTTTATAGCATGACTCAGGTTGCCATTTCACCCATGCGGTGGCTCTGTACCAACAGAACATAGGAAGCTCCTAGCCTAGAATTATTTTCTCTAGGATAATGGGTTAGAGTAGTCATTCAGAGTCCACTGGAGACACACTGGTCCTGCTTTGACATCATCATAAGTGAAAAACTCAGGCAAGCTAATGCAGCGTGGTGACAGAATCATACCAATGTGGACTCAAAAGCAACCTTGGGATTCTAGTTTCTGAGTCAGTGGTGACTGGACAAATTGGACTGGTAATGTGCTTCTTATCTGAGGATGAGCTGCCTTTCTATTGCAGCAGTCCAGTGACTCATACTGAGAGTATCTGCACTACTATTTGTCTAGCAGAGAATGCTGACAGTTTGTGGGGGAAAAATGGCCTTGTTCCAAAGGAGTGAAGTAATGGTACGATAGTAATAATAATTTACTTCTGTAAGTGCCTCTTCTTGTGAAGAATCACTCAACAAATTACATATGTGTATACGTAGGGATCAATCAGTCCCCTCCGCAGGGGACATGGTAACCATTCTGCATCAGCAATGCTCACAAAAGCGTTTTAGAGGAGAAGTGAAGAACAGCTTCTCCAAACGAGCACAGAGAAAGAGAGTGTTGTGCAATAAAAAACACAGAGACACATTTATCCGTATCTTCGCAGAGGAAGCTCTCTTATCTGCCTTCCTAATTCCAGCGCAGTGCCAGAGCGAGGCTTTGCGTGAGCTTTAAAAAACACCCCGGACATGCGAAAAACCTGAGACACAAAGGAAAACAATAAATACATGCACATTAGAGATGAGAATCCAGCAGCCTACCCACACAGTTACATTCAGTCTCACCCCCATGGAACTGCACCCACAGTGCCAACCACAAAGCCTTGCCTTGACAAAACATGAAGGCATTGCAGTTTACCCCCTGCTCAGAGGGCCCAGTTAGATCAGATCAGCAAAAGGGGAATCCCACGTGCGAAAATGTGCCTTCCACCCACGCAAAAGTGGCCACCACCCCTCTCTTGCACACTTCCCCCTGCTGCTCAGCAGTACTGGGTTTCACACAGCCATAAAGAGGCATATCTTCAGCTCACTGAGATGGGGTAACTCCTCCAAACTTAGTAATTCCTAGTAACTCCTCTGAACAGTCCCAAGTTAGGCCAGCTGAGGTTATCATGTCTCAGCTCTCACCAAACACCAAGGGAGGAGCCCAAGCAGCTGCTGCTCAGCCTCTACCCAGCCCAGCAGTCCTCTTAAGCTGGGACCGCTCCACTGGAGACTAGGGTCCTTCTGCACCCTCCCATGCGGTACCCAGGCTCCTACACCCTTGATAAACCCTACTTCAGCTTTAGGGCTGCTGTGAAAGGGGGTGAGCCCACCTTCCTTCCCACCTCACCAAAAACCCCACTCCCTCTTCTGCTCTGCCATTAGTGATCATCTGGTTGCAGGCAACCAAGGGAACAGGCAGATCCAGCTAAAAAAAATAAAATAAAATAAAATAAAATAAAATAAAATAAAATAAAATAAAATAAAATAAAATAAAATAAAATAAAATAAAATAAAATAAAATAAAATAAAATAAAATAAAATAAAATAAAATAAAATAGTTGTCAACTCTTTCAATTTCCCAACCCAACTCACAGTGCTGAGGTACTTATGCTGACACAGCGCAGCCTCAGGGACTCGCCCTAGTCCACACTCCCTGCTTTACATCAGATGAGCGAATCCACAACTCTTGGTCCAATTCTTACTTACACCTGAGGAACCTGTGAGGATAACATAAGTGGGTGCAAGTCACCACTGGATAGTGTTAAAAGTGTCTCAAAGGATGATCATTTCATATCTTTGTGGCAAATTGAGATTATCTTTCTTCTTTTCAAAATAATCATACAGGAAAGCACAGTAAGGTTTAAATAACTGTGCTTATTAACTCTGGGCAAGGTATTTTGTGAACACTTTGCTGTGCTAGCAGTCTTTTGAACCACAGTAGGACCAGCAAACAAGTTCCATACAATTTAAAAGTTGGCCTATTCCGGCCCATTACCAGTAGTCTTTAGAATAAGAATTACTGCAGTTATATATGTAAGCAACCCAGAACAAAGAAAATGCATCTGGTTTCTTAAGACAGTGCCAGCCAAGCAAACAATAGATATACCCAGTGTGAGAATTCAAAGACAACCAACAGTGACCTAATTGTTCTCCTATCAAAGTCTATGGGGGTTTTGCTATTGATTTCCAATATAGCTACCGTTTGCATAGGCTGAAATTTAACAGCAGTGCCTCTACCTTCATTTTTACAGATTCTCTCTTCCTGTTCATAACTCTGCTTTTTTTTTATGTTAGCTCTAGAACTTTTTTATATAGAAAAGTCATAAATATTCAACCATATTGAATTTTCTCTTGGTTTAGTTTGGAAGCTGGAAGCAAGGCAGGAGAACTTGTATCATAGACTCAGAAAAAAATTGGGACACACTGGGGAGCCCCTCTGCAGAAAACCACATCTACTGTCTGATACATATTCTTTTCAGAGTGTTGCAAGAAAATTTAATCTGGGAAGATATGAGGTGGATTCAAGAAATGTCTGACTTGTTGGGCAGAAAGAATAGGTAGGAGCCTAGACTGTGATGCTATAGTAGTCCAGGAACCATCAAGACCAAAATCCTATCGATTAGCAATGTAATTTCATTGACATACGCACACTCACCTTTAAGTATATGGGGCATCACACCCCCAAACCTCCCCTGAAAGCATATTAGATATTCATACCATAGTAATGACTAAAAACTGTCAGCAGTGGTATTTTTTAACTTGTTTCCTGCCAATAGTAACGCTGTGCTAAATGTACATGAAGCAATCACCCCACTACAAGCAAGGGCAAGGACAAGACACCTCAGAAGGACAAGATGAGCAATTGAACAACATTTCGGTATTGTGCTTTGCCACCCCTCTGTTTGCACAGTACAGCTCACCACCCACCCAGCAGACACTTTTCATATGTTATTTAGAATATGTCAACAAACGCATGTTTATGTAAAAATGTTAAACATGCCAATGCGAAGGAAGCCAAGATGATATCAACTATCCTCTCTGCACCTGCTTTGATTTTGTTTTCATTTGTTTCATTGAGTTTCCTCACTGTGAGTTGCCAGGTGGCTGAGTCTTAAAAGCACACATGATGGATCTCTCAGCCTGAACTACCCAGCAGCCTTTGTAGCGAAGGTCACATCTGAAACCATTCCCTCGCTTGTAATCATGTCAGAGTCAATAAACATTCATATCTGAATACCAAATGTAGCAGTGCCGGTGGTTTAGATTAAGGAGGAAGGAACACAGGTCAGGCAAAGAGACCGCTGTATTGGTTTTCCCTGTCACAGTATCTTTGATCAATACAACCAGCGTCTCTCACCACTTGTCCCACCACCATAGGAATATCCCTCCTACCTCTGCAGAACAGCCTGCCTAAAGTCTCTCATAAAAAAATATGATTACTCTCTTGGTATATTTACAGAACCTTGAAATGTGATCTGTTCAGGTCTTTCTTCAAGGTGAGACCTGATCTTTTCAGCCATGAATTTGCAAAGCTAACAAAACAACTCAGACATGTTCATGAGGCTGTTTCCAATGTCACCAGGACAGATCATAAATTTTGTCGCCTCTGCCAAAACCAGGAGATAAGCCCTAGGCTAAATTGCAAACTCAGCGTAGTCAGCTCAAGGCTGAGCCTGAATGCTTCTGACACCCCCACACGTATGTTGAAGTACTTGTAGTTAGCCTCTGGTTTTCAAAACTAGCATTTAAGTAGCTAGAGTTTGTAATCCTCTGGGTCTCAAATAAATTTTACTGTGGGGAAAATAGAGTAAATTATTAGTCACGATATTTGGGTAATTAGAGGTTTAGCCAATTTATATCAGCAATTGCAACAACAAACAGAATGCTGCAGTATGCCTTCTGCATTTTGCTGGACCAGTTGGTACTTAACAACAGCAAAATTCAAGGTTCACAGCTGACAAACCAGTGCTCCCAACTGACAGACAGAATTTCTGTGATTTCTCTGCCAATGCTGTGTGGAAGTTGCTTGAAATCTCACCTTTGTGGAAAATCGGGGGAAATGAGGGGCTCATGACTGACTATTATCAGTCTAAATTTTTTTCTGAAGCAACATCTGCTTTTAAGTGGTTCCTATCACCTACTCAGAGCAGTGACTGGTGGGATGGGTTCACTGTGGAAGAACAATAACAGTTTAGGAAGCATTTTCAATAAGTTTTGGTAAACTTTGAGTGCACTTCTGCGTGCCTTTCCTTTAAAAAACTGGTGATCTGGATAGTTTTAAAGACAAAAGTAGAGAAAAAAGGGTAAGCTGTTGTGCAGTGCCTGTGTGCAATCTGGGTGCACCAGAGCTAAAGCAAATGTGGTGGTGCAGCCAAATTCTTCACTGTCCTGGACCCTACAGAGATATTCATGCAAAGGAAAAATTGTAAAAATTACTCTCCCAATTTGTAGCATCATACAGGATGCCTTCTATGCTGCTAACAATCCCAACGTAAAATACAGAGCAGTAGCAATCCAGGCCAGTTGCAGTGATAGCTCTTCACCTGAACTCCAAACATAGCTCACCTTGACCACACACCTCTGCTGTTAACTACTACTTACGCACAAGAGAGTCCATTTCACCTCAAAGCTTGGGAAGACCTGGAAAAATTGACCAGTGCTCACTCTTCTATGCTGGAAAAGACACCAATGACACCTGAAGTTACATCCTCAGCTGCCTTGAAAAATCATACCTCGTGAGGATTTGCATCCATGCCCTCCTATTACTGGTATTTTTTGTTTTGCTACACTCTTCAGAAAGTTTTACCCATCAGCACCACGCAGTTTTGTTAAACAATTCTACCCCATGAAGTAGCTCATTTGAACACTATGAAAAATTGATATTTTCTGCCATATTAGTAAGAGCTGCATTTAGGGGAAAAAAGAAAGAGAAAGAGAGCAAAAGAGAGAAATTAGAACTCCCTAATTGATTCACAAACCAAAAGAAGCAAGAATGCTTTGGATTATTTATTCACAGTTAATGATTTATCCAGCCCTAATTACAACCGCTAGAACATTTTCCTAGCTGCAATATTAATTATACTTCTTTCATGGTTGCTATTTATATAAGCAGAAGATGAAATATGCAATTAGGTGATCAGATGCTGCATTGGTATCACTGATAATTTTTTATTTTTTACAATAAGTATAATTATCCCCTTAAAATCATGCTAAAGGTTGCGTGTAATTGTTGCCCATCATTTACCACAGAGTTCAGAGAGTTTCAGGAGAGCCCTTACGGAATCAGAGGGCACAAGACACCTCCTGTCCCACAGGCAAACTCAGGTCTCCCTAAACAAAGACGCGGGTGCAGAAAGGTTTCTCTATTTGCAAAGACTTGAGTATCAATTACAAGCACGAAAAGAAACAGAGAAGTAAGGAACAAGGCTGCCAAGAAACACCAGATCAGAGTCAGGACAACACTAGGTGCATAGTCCTCAGAAAAACTAAAACAAAGGAACTTCTACACCTACGTGCTGAGCCTAAAGGGAATCAACACTGCAGGCAAGGGCATCGGCGAGCTGGAATCCCTGTGCCGTCAGAAAAATAAGACTCTGGCTTGACAAAGAAGAAGAAATTAAAAGAAACCCTTGATTCCATCACCATTTTCTCCAGCTATGGAAATAATCTATCATGGCACTTTATATTTAGCTGAACACTTGCGTCAGAAAGGATAAAAACAGGAAGAGCACTAATATCTCGGTCTTTTATATTGCTCCATGTATAGTGCTTTTCATAGGAGGCAACACACTATTTTCACTTTTGTAGGCAGTAAAGTTGAAGTGCAAAGGAAAATAAAAATATGCTAAAGCTTACTGTATGATGCAACAGAAGAAATAATATTTCCATTATAGAAGCTCCTATAAAATCTATTAAAGCAATAAGTTCTTGAAATTACTTTTTATGCCATGTTAAAAAAGGAAAGAAAAAAAAAGGAATAAGACAAATACAGTATATTTAATTCCATAAAATCTTGGAGAAAATTACCCATGTGAAAAGACACATAATAATATTCAACAGAATATATACTGGCAGTATATCTGCTTATTTTACATCTCACATGCTTTGTTCCCATAAAGATCTTCTTTCCCAGAGAAGAACTGAGGATACGTATCCCAAGGCTTCAGTTTTCTTATTTGCAAGTTTGAGGAGGGGGTTGCAAACTATTTTTTACTCCATTCTTTCATCAAAAGTCTATTTTGGTCATTTCTGTGAACCTGGCTTTGAAGATTAGTTGACTGCTCACACTTTCTGTGTGGAAAATGAGAACACTACCACAGATTCAAGGATCTCCTTTTAGAGAGAGAAGTAAAAATATGAGAGGATTATCACATTTACTATTTAAAGTCCCGGTAACCTGCAGGATTTCTTTCTATGAGTGCTGCTAATTGTCACACTTACAGGAAACAGTAAACTGTATCTAACAGAAAGGAAACTGGTCAGCTTGTGTTTTGCTCTGAGAGAAAATCAAGCCAAGTCAGACTTTAAGTTATTGCAACCATGCACAATTTTGAAGGCCTGAACAGACAACATCTATTTGCAGAAAGTAAAACAATTTTGGTCCATGATTTACTGCTTTGGAGGGGCAGCCGTGAGGCTGAATCTCAAACTTGTGAAAGGGCACCTAACACTTGCCCATTTGCGAGAAACACCATTTCACAGAGTAACCGTGAGCAGCCAGATTGCTGGTAAGAACACTCCAAGCCTACCACACACTGGTAGGACACAATTATTGCCTCAGTGTTGGTCATAAAATATCTGGTGGCCAAACTTTCCTTAAAAGTTTCTTCAGAAGTGAAACACTGAAAGGGAATGCAGTGATTTGGAACAAATTACATATAAGCGAAAGCTTAAACAAATAATTTCCACAGCTTTGCCATTACATTGCTGATTCCATCCTGGTAATGAAAAATTGGTTTTGTATTTTGAAAGTGTATACACTTAACCTGATTATTTTGGCTTTCTATTTAAAATACTAAAGCAATATATTTAATAATTGATATTAAACTATTGCAATGAGACCAGAATATGATGATTAAATACTTTCAAATTATTTTAAGGAAGGAATTTCCTTTTAAATACTTTTAAAACTTTGATTCCTATTTACATTATCAATTTTCAAATACTTGAATTTCTATTTTCTAACCAATTTTTGCCATATGGCACTACCTAATTTTCACTGTTTCTTTGTCCATTTAATAAATAATATCTCTTCCTACAGCTCATTCAGAGTTTATTGCTGGAAGTATATTTCTGTAGGGAGTTCTTTTTTTATGGCCATGACACATTTCCTTTCAAAATTTAACTTATTGAATTCCTTTGGTTTTCTTAGCTGACCTGGGCTTTCCAGGAAGAAATATGTAGCTTAATATATTTGAGGCAATAAGAGCTCTCACACAGCTGATGAAGCAGCACCACTGGCTAAGGTTAATGGAGAGAAACAATCCTCTTAGAGCATGCTCGGTGTGGTACCATGGAAATCAGAACGATTTCACTGAGCAAAGAAGACATTTTTCTTTGAACATTGCTTCCTTCAAAGTAAACTAAACTCCAGTCCCTTTCCTCAGAACCGTGCACTACTTTCTAAGGCTGAGACACATGATGGATGGCCCACATTGTTTGAAGACAAAGCTGTTTATAAATATCTCAACCTACAACAAAGGGCCTGATCTCACTTATAACAATTTTAGCCCAGCTTTACATCAGAAAGAAGATCCATAACATATAAACTCCGGAGAGTAAAGTTCCTTCCAGAATTGTGATCTGCTTCCTGTATTTAAAAGATATGTATGTTCCCTCTGTAGCAGGCTGAAGTCTGCAGGGATTTATTTTTTCCTGAAGAAAGATTGATTTATGATGCTCTGTTCATGTTGCTATGAAGTCAGTCCCCTCTGAATTTAGAAGGTCTTTACCTTTTTACCTTCACCAGCAGGACTTAGGAAACACATAAAGAAAAAGGGGATCACCAGGATGAGGCTATCACCTGATGACACCTGAGCAGACATGATATCATACAAATTTCTGTATCTCAAAACACAGAGTGTGAACAATAAGAGGTATGTTGATAAAATACACCCTTCCCTCATTTTAATGAACATAGGTAACTAAGATATCTTCCCTATTCCTCCTTCTACACCCTTGCAGCTCTTTACTTGCTTCCCCTCCTTTCTAGGTTTGATGAGAAATATCCATAGCTTCTCAAGCAGGTACCAGTCAAACTGGTGGACTCACATGTCTGAAAACCAGAGATGAAGGCAAGCCAAAAGATTAGAGAAATGCTGCAGTAGGTCATCCAGAAGAATCAGCTCTGGAGGGGAAAGCAGAGTCCATTAATAACAAACTTGTTTCTTTCCACTTCAGAGCTCTCAAGGTGCAAAGTTTCAGATGTGCAAGACTTGACAGGCCTGTAGCACTTACAATTAGGGTTCGCAGACAGGGACATTTGGCACCAATGAGATGGTTTGTGAAGAAATTGTACCATTTCAGTCAACTGAAAAAGGGAGCGTTAGACACTTGTCACAGGCAGATATTGGAGGAAGATGGCATCTGAACAAGAGCCAGGACACTTGCAGCCAGGTCACTGAGAAGCCTAGAGTTCAGGTAGTGGGAGAGGAGTGCCTCAGTGATCAAAGACCCAGAGAGGCAGTGCATCTTAAGGAATGTTGCAGGGAGCAGCAGTGCAGTTGGAAGAGCGGTCAGTATCACTGAACCAAAATACAAGACTTCTCAGGACCCAGCAAAAGAGTCAGTGAAGTCAAAGTTGTAAAGAAGCAAAGCTCCACCATGGCTAGACTTCAAAAAGTAGGAAAATCTGGTGAATTTCAAGCCAAAGCAAGGGCTCATCTCCTCCATGGGTGGGTCTCTGAGTGGCTGCCTATGGAATGTGAACAGCCCATGCAGTGCTTGGCTTCTGCACCCACTCACAGGTAAGCAGCACTGGGGCTCTGCAAGAGGCAAGCAAGCAGGGGCAATGCCTGATTAGCATGGGACTGATGGGGCTGGTTTCTCCAGTCTGAAACTCACTCTTACTAAGTTAGTGTTTAGCATTTGCTGATTCAAACAAAAAAAAGGCAGAAAGTTCACACCTCAGACATAAGCAATGTAAGATTACTCAGCTTCCCATCTGAAATACATTGCAGGACGCAAAATGCTTAGGAGAAACTCACCAATGCAATCTTCATAATTAAAAAGAAATGAGACCACTCAGCCAAAACAAACAAACCCTTTGAAACTGAAATTGCTTTCTTATTGCAAATTATTTTCCCCTTCAGCTCATGGAGGTTTTTTTATTCCTTATTTCAGTGCAGCAAGACCTAGAATTTTGGTTGTGTTTTTTTTTGGCTTGTTGGTTGGGGGTTTTTTACCTTTATAATCTCTGCAGGCTAGATTATTATATCACCATCCACACTAAGGTCCTATTGGCTTTGTTGGTCTACAAGTAGTAAAGTTTACTTTACAAGGGAAATCTAGCTTGATCCTGTTCCTTCATGAATATTGACAAAAGATAGCTTCATCTAAGTCAGATGTCTAAAACAAGTGAAACAAGCAAAGGAAAATAAAATGTCTGTATTTCTATAGGTTTGTTCTACAAAACCTGGAGAGACTGAACAGTTATTTTCTCCATCATATCTACTTTAGCAAAATGTTCCTAGCCATCCACCTAAAGCTTACCATTATGTTTGCTTTTTAATAAACTACACAACATCAAGGATTAAAAACCCATTTCTTGAATTAGTTTGGAGCACAGCCTTAACTTATATCTGCTCAAGACTGCTTACTTTAACACATCTTGAACATGCTGGTAAAAATACATCCTGTCTCAGGGCAAACAAACTGCAAAAGACTAGCTGTTGATTTTATCCACGTAATGAGTTAGCATAATATGCAGGGTAACTGTATATACAAAAGGATTTCCCAGAGAAATGTGGATTTATTTTACTACAGGAGAAAAACAAATGAGCATATTAGAGCAGTCAATGTGAGAAACATAGATTAACAATGTGCTTGGCACTGAAATCACACTGGTGTACAGCTGATTCACTTCTGTTTTACATTAGTGCAAATTCAAACTGGTTGTGACTTTCTAGTTAATGTGATGGTAAAACTCCCTCCCTAGTCACTGATCTGGAATGTTTCCCTTGAGGCAACTGTGACAGAGTGATGATTTCAAGAAGGCTGTTATCATTACGGTTCTGTCACTGTCCATAGAACAAAATGAGCTTCAGAAACATGAACTATTCATTAAACCAGTGCAATGTGAAACTGGAAAAAAAAAATTGTATGAAGAAAATAACACAGAATAAAAGGCCTTGCACCTTGACACAGCTCTGTCCTGCAAATAATACAGAGTTGAAATAAAATAGTGTAAAATCAGACCTCTCTATTAGTCTATGTAATTTAGATAGTTTTCTTAACTGTCTTTATATTTGTTATACTTGCTATTGGTGGATCACTTCTTGCTATGTACTTTTCAGTAACGATGATGTAAACTACTGCTGCAAGTGACAGAAAAAAATATTTCCTTTCTTTAGACAAGGAATTTGAGTCCTGATGGAAAACGAAAAACTCTGATTATTCGGCACCTGCAGCTATGGCAACCTGCCAGAATAATCATATAGTAAAGTACAGAACAGTGGTAAACCTCTACTGCAGTCTGCCCAATCAAATATTTTCATCATAGAACAACATGTACCTAAACCTCTGCCCAAATCTCTGATTTCTTTCAACTGTTTCCTATGTAGCTGACATTAAGTGCATCCTGGATGACTCCAATCACAAACCCAGCTGGGAGGCAGCTAGGAGTGACCCCCAGCTACCTCTGCTTCACCCTCCCCATCCAGTCAGCAGCAGGCAGCCTGGCCTGCAAACACCACCCAAGTGCACTGAAGGCTGCACCATGGTGCTGAATTGCAAGTCTATTCCAGTAAATTATGCTTCAATACATCAGCAAATGCTTTTAGAAACATCCTACTTATCAACTGCACTCCTCACAGTTAATTTTTATAGGAAGCCAAACATGGTGTTACAGAATAAAAGTCTTCAAAGGTTTATTTTACTTCAGAGGTTTGTCTGCCTTCTTTCTCTGCCGCAGAAAATCTAACGTTTCCCTATATATTTGTCATTCTCAAGGAAAACACGCACATTTAGTGCACTCAGAATATTTGATTCAGAATTCATATGCATAAAAATTTACTGAAACCCGATTTGCTTTTACTGGTTTTCTTTTAATACAAGAAAAAAATTACTGATACTATGCAGGATGGCGAATGGTTAAAAAAAGCATTCCACAATGGCTACAATGCCATTTCTTTGGCTTAAGCAGAAAGCTTTGGACTTTTCCTGTTGGAGTGAGACGTCTAGTATTTTGGACATCTCTAACACCATTTGAGGCCTCCTAGGACATCCAAGCCACATCTGATGCAGGACTTCTGGGAGACTGTTGCCCACTGGAGAGAAACATAGGAGGTTAAGCAGGATACTGTTAGAGCATCTTAGATTATGCTAGATGATTGAAAATTGCTGAATGGTTTCACAAATATTGTTCCATCCAGTGAAGACGAGCAGATAGTTTCCTAGCATAAAAAAATCTCTGCCAACTATCCCAGGAGACTCCATATCCAACCCCTCCCTCCCTCTGC
Organism: Cephalopterus ornatus; assembly: GCA_013396775.1. Taxonomy (NCBI): domain Eukaryota; kingdom Metazoa; phylum Chordata; class Aves; order Passeriformes; family Cotingidae; genus Cephalopterus; species Cephalopterus ornatus. Next base: position 171,249 of record VZRE01000103.1, on the reverse strand, counting down.
CTCATTTTAAAGCCAATTTTATGCTAGGGACAGAAGAACATTTCCTTAGCTGGTAAATTCATTTGTGTGCTAAAAACCTGGAAACCCCTCAGTCCGTATAATTTAGTTTTGAGCTGCCACCGAGGCCTTCACCTGTAGAAGAAAATTAAAAATCCTAACAACCCCAGAGAGATAACTGATTATAAACGTACCCTCTCAGATTTACAGATGCTTGTGCAAGAGCTCTGATGGGTCTTAGATGCCTCTATGTAAAAAAGGCCAGGTCATTAAGAAATTAGACATTTTCCAAAACTACTTATGGGTGCCCAGTACATTGAGCAGTAGTCTCATATATCCAGATAGCCTTACTATACAAAAAGCTCTGCTTAAGCTGAAAGCAAATGTTTTACTTTCATAAGCTGATGGTTCCTGGATCTGAATTTCACTTATTCACAGCTATTAACTTTTCTCAAGCTTCGAATATGTCATTAAGAGTATAACAATGTCAATGTAACAAGGCATAACAACTAACAAACCAATTTCAGTGAAGCATTTATAATGACGGATTGTTACCAGGTTTAAAATACTTGTCATATTTCCTTATGTCTGGAGTTAGAAGTTATCTTCAAAGGCTCCTTGACTGACTTAAAAAAACACAGATCTTTATCCTTGTGACTGCTGCCCTGAGTCTCTGCACAGGCAGCACAGGAAAAGCACACTTGCAGGGCATGATGTTGCTGTCCTGATGTGGGAGCCAGTACAGGGCAAACAACATGAGCCATAAAAGGGCCTGTTTCTTCCCTTAACAATAACGAGTGTGCAAGGTGATCAGCTCAGCTCACGGAGACTGGAGATTTTTATGTCAGCAAGAAGAGTCCCACCGGGGGCACCTGCCGCCTTCATTTTGGTAATGGCCCCAGACGCTATGACAGATTGAAGGGGAAGATATGCAAACAGAAGGCCAAGGGCGTGGCCTAGATTATGTGAGACATGTTGAAGAGGCGCATTATACTTGTCACATACGTTTTTTTTCTTTTTGAAAAGCAATAAATGAGTGTTATTACAATTTTTTAATGTGGTTCCTTTCCCATTACCCTCAAGGACAGCTGAGAGTGAGCAGTTACACTAAAATATAGGAGGACAGTCAGTAAGCAAGGCTGGGATGTTTGTAAACAGGAAAACAACTTTGATTTATGCTGTTTAGGAAAAATGCCTTTGTCTTTAAAACTGAAAATACAGCTCTTTGTAAAGTCAAAATTTCTGTGGGTAAAAGTAATTTTTCACTTTTTCATCAGACACAGAAATGAAATGCCTTTGAATCATGTCAGCCTTGATAGAAACATGTCAGATAAATTTGTGGAGCGTCAGTTCAACACTAAGCTGTGTCCAACTGAATTGCTGCAGTGCTACACACAAGACTGCAGCACAACATAAGCATTCCCATAAGGACACTTTCTCATGATGCCCCCTTGGCTGAAACATTTCTCGGAGGTGGGGCAGTGCACAGCTGTGGTGTGGCCAAGAAGCTTCAGTCCAATCAAAACACTCAGCCTGGGGAGAAAAATTGAAAGCAGAGGAGCTGAAAGAAAATGTCTCACAAGACTCATATTCTCAGTCTTCTGGGCACATTGAAGGTAAAAACAAACAAGCAAAGAAAGAAAAGACTAAAAGAAGCCTTTTGCTTTGGCTAAACAAGTGCTATGACTAAATGTGAGACTGGAAAGCTTGTGATTCCCCCAGACTATCTCAACTTTTTGTTCCAAGTCATGAGGAAGAAAAATTAGAAGTATCAGAATTTTTCAAAGGATGGAAACCCGGTCTTATTCCCACCTACGAGAATGACCTCAGCTTTTCTGCATTTAAGATGGATATGGATAGGAAGTAAAAAATTGAGATTTTTCTTTCTTAATATTAGTATTTAGATTTGTCAATGATTTATGAAGAACAGAGTCTACTGATATACAATCAGAGCAGCTTTTTCAAAATAAAAATAGCCAGCTTTTCTTTTTCAAATGAAAAATAACATTTAGCAGAAAATAAAAGACAGAAATCCTGCAGTATGCCTTTCTAAGAGCTATAATTATAGTTCACCTCTCTCCAAAATAAATTAAATCCATAATTAACAATACCTTTTCTAAGAACCAAAATGGTATTTAGATCATCTTATGTCCAAAACCTCTTTCTTACCTTGTTACATGTCTGATATTCTTTCACATGTGAAAGATTCCTTGGAGGACAGGTGTTTATAATAAAAGTGACAATGAAAAGTTGATAATTTTATGTTAATTTAATGAGTAATGTGAAATCATTAACAGTAATTCTCTTTAATTATAAAATAAGAACATACTTTTCCTTTGATTTCGAAATAGCACAAATAGAGCTGTTGCTTTAAATTGATGCTTCAGGCAAGCTCACACATTCCCTGATCACCTTAACATTTTATATACAGGTGCTGTGCACATTTGCTTGCACTACATGCCCAAGGGTGAAAGTGTGGTTCAGGCTGCACAATTAGAGTTATCAAATATTTATGCAGATGTATAACTCTGCTGGATATGTTTTAAGTGCTTCAATGCAAGAAACAAAATATGTGTGGAGGAAAACAATCTGCACAATACAAAGGCTATCCACATGCAATAGTTGCTGGAACTTTGTTCAAATAATACTACGCACTTTCTACTTTTTTTATCCCAGGCTGTCAAAGAAATTGTGTTACTGAAAAAAATGAAAGTAGCAGATCCCAGATTTCTGCCTCACTTAATTCACTCCTTTCTAAACATCTGTATTCTAAAGTGGCAATATTTTCCTTCCACTTCCTACTGTTGTAACTTGATACAGCGATTGCACATACAGAGATAAGGTATTTAAAAATGTGCTGCCTTGATCATAGGTAACCTCATACATCTTGACAAAGGGCAATAGGTTTCTCCCCCTGGGATGCAGAGTCAGACATAGGTATTTCCAGATAATTTACGAAACAATTTTATAGTCTCAGGATCCCAAATTAGGGTGTAATGAAGTGGAGGAGATCTATGTGCTATCACAGCATTTTGTGATAAGTAACCTTCAAAGGACTGTTAGATAAAATGGTCAGATGTGTACTTTACGTACACCAACTCTGGGACCTATCCCCAACTCCTCACGTCTGGAAGAAAGCAATGGGCAAACAGCTTGTAAAACTTATTAAATGGCAGGAATTAATGCCTGCTTAAGGGACTTTCAAGGGACAACTCATCATGTAGTGGCTTTCAGCCTGGGATCTGCAGATCTTGGGGTATGCAAAGGAGGAAAAGTTAAGGAAAACAAGGCTATTAACAAAAGATGCTTACATACCTCAGTACCTTTACTGGACGATGTGTTTGTCCCATCAAATCAGATTAAAAAGCCTTCAGCCTACTCTAAATCACTGTGTAGAACAGCTCCATCTTATATAAAGTAGAAGGATTGCCTCCAAAAGATATTAAAAAAAGCCTGACATTTAATGACAGTCATTTCTAACGTGTTCTCTGGAATAACATCTTTCATATTGCATGCTCTTCATTGTACTATAATCTTGCCACCATTTTTATTTCAGAATTAACTGTGCAAATTTACTCCTTGTCATGAGAAGTGATGGATGTTTAATTTTGGTGTCTAGCTGTGAAGGTCAACATTTTCACATAAGTGAGAACCCCAGATCCTTTTGACTTTGCACAGCTTAGTTTACAATCAGTAGCTAGACTTCTTAGTGACTACTATGTCTGCCATAATCTTCAATATTATGACACCCACTTTGCACAGTGACTAATCACTGTACTGTATTTGAAAACTCCACAGATCCACATCAACTGAATACATTTTCTGGGCTCTCCACATATATAATTGAGTTTGCATCCCACCCCTGAGTTTTCACTTACTTGTTCTTAGGGTCATTGCCCCCCTGGCTGTCTGCAAGCAAAAACAAAACTCTAAGGACAGAGTCACTCTGGTATTTACCACTACTGGGGAGCTGTGTTTGACGGGGTCTTTGTAGCCCCCAGAGCAGGGTAGTTGGTGTGATCAGGTCTGAAGAACAAAGCTCTGCTTGGGTCTTCTAACAGCCACAGCTGGATGGAGCAGGGGACTGGTGAGGGATAGAAACCTTCTTCCACTTCACATCTATTTCCCTTCTCTCTCACAGGGAGCAGAATGAGACTTATTATCTCTATCAATAATTAACAAACCCAAGGGACCACTGAACAAGTGTCATGACCAGATCTGGTAAAACCTGACTGTAAATCACTTCTGCTTGGGCTTGCACTAAAACTGGCTCTCATATACTTCTACGGGACTAGTGCCTGAGAGGCAGAACTGAAAGCACTGCACATATCTTTTGGAAGAATCAACACTTTACAGAGTACGCAGAAATGTGTTTCCTTGCCAGAAATTATACAGTACCAGGTTGGACCAAAAATTCCTTGTTGCTATGGTTGCCACTTGCTCTAAATCTTTTTACTACTCCTTGTTGAACAGCAGCAAAGGAGAATAAAAACATACACAACACTTGTAATTGCCTGGTGCATATTTTAACATTTCTCTTTAGTGGTTGCTTTAAATTATGCAGTAATATTGCTGGCGGTGTTTCTCCAGTCCCTCTTCCCTAAGAGGATACATTTTACAGTGCTGAAATTGGACACTGGGTGTAAGAATCACACATTTGAATATTTTTTTCAGGAGCAGACATGTCACATGCAATGTATTAAAACTCAAGCTATAAAAATTAAGTGGCATTTGCATTCATTAAGCATACATGAAATTTAATTCCATTAGGTCCAGCAACATTAAGGTCTGTCTGTTGCTGCTGATGTTACAGCTTAAGGACACTGTATCTTCTGGCTAGATTCTGTTTCATAACCTAATAAAGCCAGGAATTACATCCTGGCCTGATGCCTGTGTAAATGCGGCTCAACAAACATACTACATGAAAGCTGTAGATGTAAATTATTTATATTCATCATTGTCCAAATTATTAATTTACCAAAAAAGGTTTAACAGATTAAGAAAACTATAGGCACTGTGCCCAGAGCAGAACTAATTTAAAAGACAACAATATGATCTGCTGAAGCCAAACCTCACTTATAATCTTCCCACTTTGTTAGAAATACAATACAGAAGAACTGTTAAGATTTCATTGAGGCTACTTAAAGAATCAAAAGGTTACATCACATTTCAGTCAACTTACCAGAAATGTTGATCTGCACAATCCCCCCAGAAAATCAGGGATACTTTACTTTTTAGATTTTGACATTTTTAGCTGGAATAGAAATCAGGTAAAGAAAAGGAAGGCAAAGTATGAAACAACTTGAATTGCAGCTCTTGTAATTTGTTCTGCTTAAAAGGATAGTTTGGGTTCAATATAAGCCCAAACTCAGCAAATAAACATATGTATACAAATTACTTTTGTCTGCATGTAGTTTCACAAAAGACATCATGACTGAGAACAACAAGACTGCCCTCCTAAGTACTCCAAAATGAAATCTATCAATTAAAAAGCATAAACTGAATTTTTATTGGCAATTTACTTGAGATGAATCCAGGTGCCAGTATAAGTTTTCATCAACAGTTCTTATTTTCCAACTATCAAATTAACCAGGCTTCATGAAGTAAAAGTTCTTACCTTACAAAGTCTTTGATTTCTTCTGTGATTCTTAATGGCATTGTCAGTATAGTCCTTCTGTTGGAAGTACCAGAAAAATGAGCTGAACAACAAATCTATTTCCATGGAGATGTGAGGAATAGAAAATGTTTACTTAATTATGCACAAATGATGCCTTATTTTCCTGTAAGTAGGTTTCCAGCCATCTAAGATGTTATTTTCAGAGAAATCAAAGTTCTTGGCTGTATCTACAAATCATTTCAGTGACATAAATGTTCACCACAGGCAACATATTATCATTTCTGCCTTTGCAAAGATTCTTTGTGGGCAATCTTATTTTTGTTTCCCTTGAAAGCATGCTAAGTGTATATATTTTATTTGTATACAGTTTATTTATACATGTATATAAATAAAAATATAAAATTAAACTAAACTCATGGGAGCTATACTTCCATTTCCAAACTATTCTGTCATCTCTTAAAAAAGTGTCTCAAGCTACCAAGATAGCCTTCGAAATTCTTCAGGTCTAAGCTAAGTCACCAAGCTTTCTCCATAGTCAATGGAGAGAGATAAGAACCCTCAGAAAACAAATTTCATCCTAAAATAGGTGGCTTAGATAAGGGAGCTAAGCCATTTTGGAGGTTGCCATCTAGGACAGTATGCATTGAACAGCTTAGGTCACTAACTCTTAGAAAGCTCAACTTAACTGAAATCTCACTTGTTATCTACTTCGACTGGAATCCACTTTGAGAGCACAGTCTCAGCAACATATTTTCTATGAATTTATTGTAACTTTGGGGGAAGAAGTTAAGAAGCTGTATATATCTTTATTTATGAGTCAACATAGACTGTTTCATCCATAAGAAAAAACACATCAGGGATGACTTAACAATAAATGGTCCAGACTGCCTTATATCCAACTTAGAGAAAAAGCCATAATGTAATGTCTCAGTCACATTTCGGAAGAAATTGAACAAATAAATTTTTAGGAATTAAAAAAAAAACCCCAACCTGGTATTTCATTTTCTGTTTTCTAGTTGTCATGTTTTCACATTGGTGTCTGTCTGGAACTTGACAGATCACAAAATATGAACCTATTTCTCTGACACTTAAGGCTGAAGAAATGCAGAAGGCTGTGTTCAGAGGCCCCAGTCGCTTTGCCCTGCAGAAGTAATACAAAATGTGCAGAAAAGGCCCTTCAGGGAAAGCTGATTTTACTCCTGTCTACAGCTCCTCTGCAGTGTTTGCATGCATCAACTGATCCCAACCTTTCCACCACAGCACTCTGTGTCACACCTGTGTAAAAAAATCCACCTTGATGCAGCAGGACTCTGAGCTGGGAGACATTTCGGGCCAAGGTGTTAGCGGAGGGGATGGTGATTTTTCATGGGTGCTCATGAATCAACACAGGAAACTGCCCTTCATTTACAGAGTGCACTTACCTTCCTCTCCTCGTCTCTCTGGCCCAGCACAAAGCTCTTGCCTATAACAAGAGAAGCATGTTTTATGTAAATCACTTCCCAGTGGAGTCACTCATTATTAATGTAGACAGCTCTAAAGAGAGAAAGCCATGGCATTTAGCAGAAAAAACTATTAATGAAAATGTCATTAAGTAAGTCAACCTGCAAGCCGCAAAATGGCCTCTCTACATATTTTTCTTTTCCTGTCTTCCACACCCCTGCATCTCTGGGTACATTTCACTCAAGTCAATCTTTTTTAGCACCAAGTCACAGCTTTCCCTGGAGAGAGGCATCACTTTCTGGTAAACTGGTCATATTTGAGAGGAGGTGCTATTTAAATATTGTTGGAAATATGTCAGAAACACACTGGGTCAGTATGGGACTGAACAGCAAGGCTGAGGAAGAGGAGACTCCAATGATTGGCTGTAGATGAGGCAATTTCCAGCAACACTGATCTGAAAAGTATAATGTAGGCCCTGCTTTGCCATGCATTTTGTAGAGTTCATGACTGAGCCTTTCACTCGCTTATATCTTGCAAGGACTTCATGCTTCTAATTCATATTGTTCACTGAAATATCTTTCTGGTCACACGTATGTCATAGGGATCTTAGCTGATCCAAAAAGCCTAATCCAACAATCCTGCTAAAAATTTCCCTACTCCTTCAGACCACTTATATCTGACCATATTAACCAGAAGCAACTGTCTGATAAACTGACCCAAACTGGCAGCGAACATTCGTTTTTCCTTTGTTTCCTGAGGGCTTTCCACATCTGAATGTTGAGGGGTTTCCTCTGGAAAAAAAGCTATTGGTATCAGGGAGAGGTCCCTCTGGTCCAGATGCACATGGCTCACATTCCTAAGTTATGAAGGGATTCACCTTTCTCCATAATTCTGAGGGCTATCAGGATCTGCATTGTAGGCATGTAGCCAAAAATTTTGTGTCGATTAAGTTAGTATGTTTTATTAAAATATATACTGCATTTATAAAATTGTCCAATATTTTAGATGCACAGAAGGTGATGAAAGCATGTATCCAAAATTCTGACCATTTTTTTTGAACATTATTGGTCTATTAAAAAATAAAAACTCCTCTACTCACAAACCTTTTCTCCCTTCTGACCTGACAGAATTATGTCTATAATAACCTGAAGTCTGTAATCACAGGATCACAGAGGGGCTGAAGTTGGAAGGGACCTCTGGAGGTCACCTGGTCCAACTCCTCTGCTCAAGCAGGGCCACCTGGAGCTGATTGCCCAGGACCATGTCTAGATGGCTTTTGAATATCTTCAAGCATGGAGACTCCACTACCTCCTTGGGCAACCTGTGCCACTGCTCAGTCATTCTCACAGTAAAAAAAAGTGTTTTCTGATGTTCAGACAGAATTTGTTGTTTAAATATACTGTTTAAACTGTATATCGACCCTTATTTGTGCTCAGTACACACCACCCTGGTTGGACAGTACATTCCTCTTCCCATCAGCGTGGAAACAGATTCAGACTTTTACACTTCAGTATTACAACCTAGCAATGGCAAAAGCAAAAATTACAGTTTGTTTCGTCTCAGTACAGAGCAGCAATTCAACATGATGTGGCAAAAAAATGGCAAAAGAAAGAAGCATCATTTCCCCATTCTGCAAAGAAGTGGAGGCACAAAGAGACTGCTACCAGCCTAAGCCTGTTCCCCCTCCCCTGTGACTGTACTTGGCAAGAAGAAGGAAAGAGTACTGAAAATATTCACACCAGGCAATAATAGGCAGCCAGCAATGGGCAGGGAAAAACAAAGCAAAGCTGTTTATTGCAGAAGGGTTAGGAAATAAATGAAAGTCCCACAGACAGACAAAATGCAACCAGCATTTCAGGATACTGCTCTTTTTGCCTTTGAAACTTGCGCCCCAGTTTGACAACTGGCACTGGGGAAGGCCACTAGCACGTCCTGATTGCTGTGGGATGCCCGTGGGACAGACAGCAGTGCTGTGTAATAGCCATAGTGATTTGCTGTGGATCGTCCCTGTATCCAGCTATTTACTGTGCAGGACACATATAACATTATGCCTCAGTGGATGTACTTCACTGTTATGTCTGATCAAAAGTGTTGCCTTGGAGCGATCTTAGCTTGAGAGAACCCCAAGCAGTTTCATAAGTAAGAAGTCACCCCAAGGTGACACTTGAGAGGAACAACATTAAAGTGTACTCATCTCTCTTGTGTCCCTGGCTACTTCAGAAGCTAACAAACAAAGCTTAGCTCTGCTAGCTGGTACTCAGAATGCAAAAGGATCCTTATGCCCTTGTTCATGTTTTATCAGCGCTTCCTAAGTAAAAATGTAAAATTTTTAGTAAAACTAAAAATGCTGACTCTAGTCATGAACACTGGAGTTTTGATTAAAGATAGTTAAGCAAAAGATTTGTTTTAGGGATATTTCAGTAGAGATAAAAATATGTAAGCTACTGATCTCACTCTCAAACACAGGAAGAAACCAAAAGCGCAGAAATTACAGTTCAAGCATGATCTCAAGGCACAAAACAGATTAGTTACACACAGAACAGTCATATACCCATGTCCACATGCAGGCAATTCCCCTCATCAATGCAAGCTACAGTCCCCAAAGGATTTTCCTTAGCCCCATTGTGCAGGGAGTTGTGCAGCAGAGATGCCTGAGCAAAAGTCCAGGGAGTACAGGGCACAGGTTAGCATCTGTGCTAATGTGCCTGGCTGACACAAGCCAAGTGCATGTTTCTCAGGCGCAGGGCTGAGGCACCACCATGCCATGCCTGCACCACCTTGCTGCTGTTCCAGAGACAGCCTCAAGAGAAGGAAATGCTCCCACCTTGAATCCACTGTATGCAGGCAGTCCTTCTGACATATCCTTCTGGTCAGCACTTACAGCACTACTGCCAAGACCACACTTTCTTGCTCCTTGATTCAGCTTGACTACAGCATCTTCACTGTTCCACCTAAAGTGATTTTCTCTCCATTGGTACAGTATTCACAAGCAGACAGGCAGATAAAATTCTCTTTATGCTTTTCTCTTGCTAGGCTTATTCATAAAAGACTCAAGCATTGTCTTACAGGCCTCAGTCAGCTGTGTGTCAATCTGCTGAAATCAGGACCACAAATCCCCAGTGATGGGCTGCACCCAACAGCCAAGAAGGGGTTAAGTGACTCTCTTGGGCAAAATGAAAAATGCCATTTCTTAGTAGCTGAGATAGGACTTGTCTTGGGCAAAAGCACTTGGAATGGGGCTGCCAGTGTTATTTATGTCTTCAGTCTGACAAAGAGAAGAAGAGAATGATTTTTTAAAGATTTATCAACCTTTCTTATTTGTTTAAGAGCTGAGAAATCCCAGACAGGAGCTCTCTCAGCAGATCTCTTCTGAAGGCACAGGAGAGCTTTTGGTTCAGAAAACAAGTGGGGCAGCTTGCTTAGGAGCAAGAAGAACTGCAGAAGACCTTTACCAACCAGGTTAGCACAGGAATTCCTAGTCTGTGCTATGCCAGAGGTCACCACAGGCACTAGAACAGCCTCTCTGCTTTTATAATTGATGCAATTTTTAATCTGCCCGCGTGAATCCCAGTAAAGCCACCTAAATTATCATCAGCCCACCCAAATGCTTCTGTGGCATCAAGTACTCTATTAGATTTCTCTCAATTTGCTATACTAAAAATGGGACAAAATAGCTATTTCCTCTCACTTTTTATCCACAAAGTGTAAATTTTTCATGATTCAAAAATTCTCTTTCTTTATCCTACACAGTGCACCACAGTCTTGTGTCCCAAAGTCCTCTGAAAACCTAAGATATCAAATATGCATATCAAATACTATCAAGCCATAAAAAATGGACCACCCTGAAAAAAAGAGGGTGTATGGACATCTACCAAAAGACTTTGAAATCCAAAATACAGTAAAATTCATTTAATTTTTCTGAGCTTCTTGAAAGATCCAATGCTGTCAAACACTTTGAGACAGTTCATAAAGTTTCTCAGTGAAATGCTTTTTAATCAGAAAGTAGAAACTGACTGAAACAAGTGTGCATTTTACAGGTAAATGCAGCAGCATTGCCAGAACTTTTGCCAGGAAAGATTTTTCATCTCTAGGGTGTGATTTATGATCAAAACCCAAGAGAGGCTTAGAATTGACAATAGCCTATAGTCCTGGGTTCTCACAGACTTGAACTTAGGACCTCTGTGTATTAGGCAGGTACTATAAATCACCAAGCTATTAACTACCTACCAAAGCAGCCTCTTACTTTCACAAATTGGCACAGTTCCATTTGGCATTAAAAAACAATTGAAGATTGTGGAGGAGATCCCTAATATTTCTGTGGTCAGAGAATTTTTCTGGAATTTGGGAGGCTGGCAATGTTGAATCTTTTTCACCTGAAGTGAGTTGATTAATGACCTGTTGGCTATGCTAAGTGAGGATCTTGCTTTGTTTCTGCATTTTTTCCCATAAAAATAGAAAGAACCTGGTTTCAGCCCTATACAGAACAGAAAAGGGCTTGAGGTTTTTTTAAACTTCAAAGTTGTGTACATCTAGAAAATCATGTCTCACACAGCTGTATGAGATGACTCATCCCTGTAAGATGGCTGTAATTTTCTTTTGGGACACTCAGTAGGTTCCAAGTGAGCACGTAGCTTCTAGTGCAGCACATAATGGGCATGTCCTGAACTGTAGGGGCTTCTAAAGCAAGCCCAGAGTAAATGAGGCTCCTTCGAGTTTGGGAACAGAGATACAGGTTTACTATGGACTTAGAAGGAGAAAGCTGCAGGAGCTGAGAAGCTGCAGGGTTTGTACTTTGCATGTCTTTTTACCAGAGCTCTACAGCTTCACGCTCAGTGAAGATCAGGATTCAGGAACAGGAAGGTTTTTTAAAGCAGCCTTCTTTGGATACGGGCAATGAAATGAAACATTTGTTGCAGAGGGATCCCACAGTTTTGCAGTTTGGGTGGATCTAGGTTCCATTTTAGCCTTAAATCAACCTTAGGATATAACAGTTCATTCTATTCTAGTGCCCCTGCTTTCACCTTACCACAGGTTAACCGGAGGCCATCATACAACCAGTTATTGTTTCACGTAACCCGCAATAAAACTACCTGTCTGGATCACTGCACACATATATCTACAATAGGACATGATTTAGGAGTCCTTGGTCCTGCTGTTTCAGATATGAAACTGCAACGAAGTGTATCCACCATGTCAAAAGCAACTCTTAGGGCCACTTAGCTGAGCAAAGTGGAGTGTACCCAGAAGATTTCAGCTTCACATACACAAACCAGCTGGTTCTGAGTTGTGCCATTACAAATACAGTCTGCATATATACACATATGCATGCAGCTAAGTGATGTGGGAACAACTGCCTGCAGCCTGGAATTTTTACCTGTGAGCATCCCAGGATGGCTCAAAAGATAGTCAAGAGAAGAAGGCTACCTTCTGCAGCTCACGGGCAACATGGTATCTGTGCAGTCCAATCTGCTGTGGTTTCCCACCTGAGCCGAGTTGGAGGACTGTGTAGCATTAAATTTCTCACAGCTCTTCCCAGAATATACGAAATCTTCTCCTTCTCCTCAAGCCCAGGCAAATGTCCCTCCCCAGGCCCTGAGCAAGGTGCCTCTGAAATCGTCAGGTCCAGGAGGGAAACGTCACTTCTCCTGCAGCCACTCAGCAGACATAAGACCATATAATGCCTGGGTGTATACTGTGACTCTTGTCCCTTCAACCGTTCACCCCCACTTCCTCAAGCAGTCAAAGAAAGGAAAAAAGAAAGAAACCAGTAACTTCATTAAAACTATCTGTTTCACCTTTAGCAGGAGTATATTGTACTGAGAATGTATTCCCTTGGCAGATTAAAAGTCAGCTGCACAATTCTTTAGGATAGAATAAAACCAAGTCCCCTTCAAGCAAAAATGTGCCTGGGTGTCTGGAGACTTCTGAAAGTCTCCAGCTCCTCAAAGACTGAAATCAGCAGAGAGCTGAGAGAAAACACAATGAAAGCAGATGCTGATCTACCTTTCCCAGTCAGTGCTCACCTACATCAGCCCTAAGGAAGAGCATGTACCTGCTCTAGAATTCCTCCAGCAATTACTTATCTTTTTCTTGAAGACTTCAGACGGCTGAAGGCACACCATCCCTTTGAAAAGCTAGTGACAGTTGTCCTTTCCCTTTCATTCCTCCAAAATAACAGTTTTAGATTGGCTCTTACAAACATGAAATACCATTTTTCTTCTGAAAACTTCCTGTGAACACTCAATAACTCCTAAGACCTGGGAGTTGGGCAGAAATCCTCTGGCATGTACACAGTGCTGCCTTCATTTCAGGTGTACTGGGTGGTACCTGACACATACAGGCAGCAAACATGAAATAATACAACTACATTTATCTACACATACTGTTTAGCTTGTGACCATCACAATAGTAGAAAAAGCTCTCGTATCCCATTTGGAGAGACAGGTAAACAGAATTAGCTTAAAATACGAATATCAAGCCCCTTTAGTATTTCCTGTGCGACAGATTGTATGTGGTTGTGCATATGTGTATGACAGACAGTGTTGGAATATTTTAAACACTAAATTGCTGCACCCAGAGATTGGTAAATTAAATAATCATTCATTAGTTACCATAGTGATGCAGATGCAATCACAGTGAACAAAGAAGGAATGGGTCGGGACACGCACACAAACACAGAACAAATGCTGACAGAGGCAAGGCCCTGCGTTGATTTTTGTTAATATATTTTTATTTATTAAAGTCCCCTACCTGCAAGATCTTGTTCCATATTCATTGCTGTTTCACCTGCCTGCAAAAGGAAGTGGCACATACTCTGAAAGACTCAAATCCTGAGCTGGAGCAAACTGGTATAGCTCTATTGACTTTGGCAGAGAGTAGCCAGTTTACAACAGCTGGGGAATCTGGCAAAAAAAAAAAAAGAGAGCATCTAATTCTCTTTAGCTTCTGCAGCAACTGAATACTACTGCATCCTCTGCTACTTTATAACTTCTTACAGCAGTGCCCTCCTGTAAACAGACAGGGAGAACCTGGCTTTCCCAAAGCTGGCTGGCAGGTTTAGGCTTGCAACTCTCATTAATTTCAATGGCAGCTATATAGCTCAGCCCTGAGAATTTCATCAATAAACACTTTGCCACTGACAAGAGAAACAGCATAGGATTAATAATATCATAGAATCATAGAATGGTTTGGGTTGGAAGGGACCTTAAAGATCATTTAGTTCCAACACCTCTGCCATGGACACCTTCCACTAGACCGAGTTGCTCAGAGCTCCATTCAGCCTCTCCTTAAACACTTTGAGGGATGGAGCATCCACAGCTTGTCTGGACAACCTGTTCCAGTGCCTCCTCATCAGACAGGGTTTAAGCAGAGGGGGATCTGACACCTCACTCAGGCCCTTCGGTCCTCCTGCTCATAGGTAGTGCTGCACTCACATGCATCACCCAGACTCCTGCAGCAACCATGCATTAAAGCTGAAGCATCTATCTGCAGGAGGCTAAATGAGAGAAAGATGACTCTGCCCTTCTTTGGGTCACCAGAAAACGTGTCCATGTTCAACTGTCTGATGATAACAGACTAGCTTAACAAATGATAAATGACTAGCCTTCTGAAAGACCAGTTAAAACTTCTTAATTTATTTTGGCACATGTATTTGGGTAGAAGAGAGTGAGCTGATAGATAGAAGCTGTGCTGAGACTAATGTCAAGGTCTGGGCTACAGGACAGGGTCTTCCCCTAGCCAAGGCAAACCACGCCACCTTTCCCCTCCATCATACACCCCCTCGTCCCAGCCGGTGGCAAGAGGCAGATGAGCACCTGGCCTGTGCCACCATGCACAGTAAACCAGCAGCAAAGAGCAGTTCACACTGAAACACCTACACAAGCACCCGATATGGTTACAGATCTCTTGGTTTACTCCATCACCGGATGTTGTCTGGTGATGCAAGTGACAGAGGAATGGGGCTGACTCCTGGGACAGTAACAGCCCGGATAAAGCAAACACAAGGACACCAAAGCACATGTGTCAGACATGGAGTGGTCTTAAAGCAAATCCCGCCCCCCCCCCCGAGTTTGTTGCTCAAAGTTTGTGGCTATCTTGTCCAAAATCAGTGTAAATCTCCCAAAAGCTGTGACTAGAGTAAGCTTTTGGCTAGTGACTCTCAAACAAAGTCCATGTAGAATGGGTGACGTATGGAAACCCCTCATAAGAGGTCAAATATATCTCCTATATAGCAGAAATACTCTGTAGACGCTTCAAGAAAAATCATTAACATCTCAGAGGCAGAGGTGAAAGTAGGAAACTGCACAGCATTGTGTTCAGAGGTCTGCCTGCAGCCCATCTTCACAGTATTCAAATGTTTCTGTCCAATTTGATGTTTCTGACCATTAGTGACTACTACATCAGTTAACACTAACCCTTAGAGCCAACATAGCATATTGCAGGAATTAAGCTGGGCCCTTTCCCCTGAGCAGCACTGTCTAGATTTCCACTGATCAGGCATTCTTCAAAATGCAGGAAGAAGGAAGGCAGGCTGAGATCCATTCTCCCAGCCCTAGTTCAGTGCTGTAAGAAAGAAAAGCCACAGAGCCATAAAGCAAGACTTAAAATATCCAGTGGCTATCCCTACTACTAATGGTGTAAGAAGCAGTTGCAAGTACCCCTGTCTTCCCTCAGCAGGAACTTACTTGCAAACAAGCCCCAAGTCAGAGGTGCAACATGAAATTCTGTGCAGTTAACAGAGGCTGCCAGAGTATAGCTGATGAAAGGACATTATTTCCTGCAGCATGAGATAGACACTGGGAGCAAAGCAGTCTTGTTGCATTTTGGGTAGCAACTGCATCATTTTTCTTACTCTGTTAGCCAAAGACATCTGCTCAGTAATGTCTTAAATCCTTCGGCGTCACACAGCTTTTGTTAAAAGACCCAGTGTCCTCTAGCCCTCTAGGTAAGTAGGAATTGTATCTATCTAGACATCTTCAATACAGTAAATAATGACCATCTTTACACAGAAACCTTTTGGGGGGGTTTTATCTGGGGGTAAGAGAATCAGTATTAAGCTTTTTCCTACCTCAGTGAAAAAAAAATAACAACTTCATTGCAAGATTTTGAACCGTGAGAAAAGCTGATGTTTACAAATCATATTTTTTGTTACATTTTAGCAGATTGTAAAGACTCTCCATATACAGTTTGAGTCCTATAAGACAGACCTCTGTGAAAAATATCCTGAAGTTGCTAGTCTGCATTGTTTTATTTCTACTATATGTGTAAGTGGTTAACAGCCTCAAAACAACCTCTTTGCATGCACAGTACTCTAAAAAGCGCAAAACCTTGAAAATATGGTTCGTCTCCTCTTTCACTTCCACAGGTACTAACTGGGAGTAATGCTGTTGAGTGCAAGAGGAAAGAAATATTTCCCTCATACTGCTGCAGCTGCTCTGCATTCACTGCCCTGTGGGCACCATCACTCCCTGGGGATATGGACTTTTACCTAGACTCACACCTCTGTCAGAAAATCCTACTTCCCCTGCAGCGTTCAAGTAGCAGCAGATTAAATGGCTCCTCATTTCCCTTTGCAGCAAAGCAAGTGCCCCTCTGCAGCCAGGCTCCATCCATAGGACTTGCGGCTCTCCTCAGGCACCAGCAAAGCTGGGGCTGTGAACACTCCTCCCTCCATGAGACATGTCCTATGCTCGACCCTGTGAAGCTGTATAATGGAACCGCATATGGGAAGCACAATGATATTGTTAAGGTTAATGGTATAAGAACAGAAAGCACATCTACAGGCAAATGGACTATAATAATTGCTCAAGAGAACAGTAAGAGCAACATATTGCAAGCAGGCCTCTGGTGTGCTTTATCAGCATTGCTGCCATCATCCTATTCTCACAACAGGTAGTAAGCTATCTCTGATCCTGAGGGATGCAATACTTTCCACAGAGACACTCTGTGCGCAACTGTTGAGCACACGCAATACCAACATGTGCTCTACAGCTTACTGCATAGCCTAAGGCACTGCTGGGTGTCCCTCCTGCAGCTTTGTGGCATTCAGTGAAGGGGGTGATAAGGTTTCAGCTTTGCATATGCCTTGCCTTTTGACTTCCCAGCCAAATGGTCAGCTACTGATTGCAGGTGTTTGGCGGCAAGAGGCCCTCAGCAGGAATCCAGTGAGGCATTAACTGCTTTAGCACTGTGCACTGAAGGGGCACAGAAAATAAAAAGTGACTAAAACAAGAGATTCCCCTCCCCACTCAAAACCCAAGGTGGGGCCATTTCTTGATTTCTTTACTTGTCAGTCCTATCTCTGGATCTTTTCAGTAGTGGTCATGACTTTTTAATGGTTTTATATGATGAAAGCCTTTGACAAGAGCATGTGTCACCTAAAGTGCAGTGGTGAGCCATGGTTTTCATATATATGTTAACCAGCCTTTATAGCATTACAGAGCCTGGGTGACAGAAGAGTAATTCAGTTAAGCTGCAGCAAAGTACATGGATTCTGCACTATACATCAGAAAGCGGAGGAGGGTGGGACTGAAAGGCGAACAGGCGGAGAGCAGCCAGCACCGTGACATCCCACGGCACATGGCTAATGTGGAAATGGCGCTGTGTGAAACACGTGGGACACACTCTCGTGGGGATGGTGCTGCTGGTACCTCTGCACTGGGAAAGCATGCTGAGAAGTGTTCATGCACAACTTAATGCTAAAGTGAGAATTTGGGGCAGCTTGGAGCACTGAAGAATATCACGTTTATGCTGCAGATAGCCAGATCTGCCCACAAGCAAAATTTGCTCAGAGACACATACAAAGTGAATTTGCTTTTCCTCCTGTCCTCTGCCCTCTCCCCCTCCAAATAAGAGCAATCTCCGGCTGGTGTAAATCTGCCTTTGAATGAAACTCATGCCTCTAAACTCCTTACGAGTTATTTGAAAATGTGACTTAAGAAAGTTCCAGTTTTCACCAAGATACGAGTTGTCTTGTTTAGAAAATGACAATAGACTCAGTATCTGTCTACATTTGCAGTCTCTAAGTAGAGCTACTGAATAAATGCAAATATTCTGCTTCGTTATTTTTTAGTTTTGTATTTTCTAGAGAGGCTTAAAAAGCGTCATCTATTGTAACACAGAATCTTGAGACAAACAGAATAAAATAATATGAAATCAAACATTTCTGAATTGAGCCATTTATTTGATTTCTATTTCTATTTCTAGTCTTCAATTAGAGTAACATAATTTGTAAAATGGTGAACAGGTAATCAAATTGGAATCAGCAAATCTTCTTAAAAAAAAGAGAAAGAGAGAGAAAAGATTTAAACGACAATCATTACAGATAGGAAAAGAAAAGTAAATTCACATCTATGGCCCCATGGGAAAATCTAGATGTAATCAGTTCAGGGTAAAATTTAATTAAAAGACTGAGCAATAGGATGTGGGACAAAATTCAGGTATATAGGAAATCTTTGAGAAATACTCCTGTGAGAACACAGTAAGATCATTATTATTCTACTCATACAGTTGAATCATATCAGTAAGCAATCCGTATACATGCACTATCCCACTTGCCGGGAAAAAAATATATTCTCTCCCTATGCAAATAACTCCCATCTTAGAGGGGTTAAACGACCATAACAACTGCTTGATAGCATCCCAAATATTTCTGTGACTATCCCAAAAATAGAAGCTGGTTTATCAGTTCTGCTTTATCTAATTCTTAACTGCTCACTGTCCTGTCACATTTTTTCGGTTGAAAACAACCTACAAATTACAGTAACAAAAGAGAATGAGAAAGACAATGGACGCTCAATGTTTTCTCTGACTAAAACCCAGTACTGAGCTCCCTGAAAATAAAACTGATCCAGTTAAGCACCTAATTCATTATTAAAGACAATTTTGTAACTCATAAGGAGCATTAAGTTAATGTACAGAACAAATAGCAAGTTATGTAAAACTGCATTAACATTATAGACCTATTATAATCAAAAGATTTTACAGCTCCCTTAGAAAACACTTGGGAAATGCTAGTGCTTGGAAGATGGTGTAAGGAAAAGACATAAAACATAACAAAAATGGAAAAGATTCTGATGTAGTTCAGAAACTGTTATATTTGATTTGAAAAGCATGCAAAAATTAAGCATAAAATGCCAAGAAATAAATGACTTAAATCCTTCGTTGCAAAGTTCAGATTATATACTGCACTTATTTTTATTTTTCTGCCAGGACACTGAAGCACATGATGGTCCAGAAATTCAGCCAGTGAGAATTTTACAAACCTGTGACTCAGCTCAGGTACTGGCACTGCACATGGGAATGCTGAGTAGACCAAACAACACATAAACAGCTCTACACCAAGGAACAGGAACAAAAGGCACCTGGCAGGTTGGTCAGATACCTCCAGCAATCTGGAAAGAGCACACAGCACCTTTGTGGCTATGCTACAAGTCCAGATGATGGCTAAGCAAAAAAATTTGGTGTTTCAAATTTTCGCCTTAGCAGAAGACATTTTGTCAGTAGAGTAAATATGAATTTTGTCACTCATACTAGTGAGAGTGAGAATATGCAGGAAGATTTTCACAAGGCTGGTTTGTTCTGTCAACTGTGTGAGGTCACTCACAGTGTGCTACTCCCTGAGGTCTCTTTCAATGCAGAAACAAGTACAGACAGTGGTCCCAGGCCTCTACACAGTGGCCTTCCGTGGTCACTGCCCAAAATATAAATAGCTCCTACCCATCACTACCACTCCCTGCAGGCTATTAAATTCTCAGTGATCTTCCTGAGGAACTTCCCTGATCCTTCCATAGTGTATCTGTGACTTTACAGAGGCCTTCAGGTCACACTGTAGCATGCAGTTTCAGGAGGACGGAATTTGTGGATGAGACCTAACCCTGCCCACATCGGACCCATTTTCCAGATAAGTAAAGAGTTGTCTAAAAAGTAACCACCAAGATTTTCAGATAAACTAAAAAACGAAACAAAAAACCAGCCCTAATTTAATAACAGCTTCAGTGCTGTATACTCGTGATTCCCGCACACATATTGGAGCTCTGCACCTCTATGTCTAAAACTGCCCTAATTGTACAAGGACAATGGGTGGGACAATTGTACAAGGTGATGGGCTGTAGGCGAATCCTGAGGCCAGGTAGTGAGAAAACCATTGTCAGAAGGAGGAAGAAAAAGTGGAAAACATGGAGATATCTATCTCCCTAAACTCTCAGCGAGTTTCATGCCGTCCCTGTAATACTGGGAGGTAAAGCATTTCAGGCAGAAATATAGATTTCTTAAGACGAGAGCATTCCTTCAAAACTCCGTGTTATGAGCATAATGAAGAATCTTTTGTTTGTGTTTTCTTGGCCGAGGTTTCCAACTTTTAGACGGAAAACAAGAGAATTTGTAGAAGAGAGATGAAAAAGTCTCACACTGATAGAAGCAAGGAAGACATTGTTCTGTTTTGTTAAAATGGCCTTTATAAAATGTTCATTGCCTATCAACTGATGTATTAATTATTGATAGGGGAAAACCAGCAGGCAGCACTGCGCTCTGACTGAGGGTAGGCAAACATCCTGGCTTGTCACATCAAATGCAGAAAGTGCCTGATTCACAGGAAGCTGTCCCAAATGCAAAATCATTTTTAAGGGGAAATTTCTATACCAAAGGATGACACTTGTAAAAACAAATCCTGTTCCTCTGTCAGTCCCACTTTCTCTGAGTAAATGCATATACTAAAGGGCTTTCACTTGAGCTGAAATGTTGTATTGCACTAGCATGCTTTATAAACTCATATTCTAACTGCTAGGAAAACAAAAGCGAAAAGTTAAAAGCACTTAAAAAAAATGGACAGCAAAAACCCTGACATTCAACAAGGGTTGTAATATGAAGCAGAAGAAATACACATATAATGTAGATATATATACAATATTTGCTGGAAGCTAGCTGGAATTATGAATGTAGTGGAAAAGCCACAGTCAGATTTTGCTTAAAATCATATTACAGTTCAATGTGTTGCAGGTTAAATTGTGTGTTACAGAAACCTCCTGGCAGTTTAAGCCTAAACAGAAAAAAATCATGACACCAGATATATAGAAGAAATTTTGCCAGCATGGCAAGAAGTTCAGCTGAATAAAAAGTTGAGGTGTCTGCTGCATGTGAGCTGGATAACCAGTGTGTACTGCCCAAACCAAGATATGTTTTGAAGTTCACTCCCAAAGACAACACTGGTGATGGTGTTTCTTCCAACCTAAAAACTCTTTCTATTGATTTTTTCTTCCTGTTAAAGAAATCACATGCCTACCACATTTCAAAGGAAACTATCCATCCTGCAAAAGCTCTTGTTTCTCTGCTGTTGCTTTTCCCTGAGTCTCAGTAGGGTGCAGCTACACACTTAAAAAGTGCATACAGCAGGCCAGCACATTGCTCACCCACTGTATAGTCAAAATCCCGGCAGGGAAGCAGGCAGGCTGGCCTTACTGCTAACAGCAACCGCAGAATAACAGATTCTGAAGTGCTAATGAAAGACCTGCTGAACAAACTGAAGAATTTTTCAGACACTATTAGAAAGCAGTCTGTAATCAGATGTATAATTACACATCAGGGTTCACTTAAGAAGTCCCACCTAAACTTTTGGCCTTCTTGTCCTTGTCTTCACCCTAAAATGTTTCTTTTTTCCTTTCCCTTTTCTTCTTCTACACGAACTGTGCTCTTGGCCCTCTAAGTAGATTGACAAGATCTACTCCTGACCTACTTTTCCATTGTTACTCCTGCAGCTCTTGTCAAGAAACTTGGCAGAACCAAAAGGCTTAGTAGCAAGGCAGCAAAGTCCTCTAATGAGTTACATCAGTAAGCAAACCTTCTCTAGCCTCACCCTGCCCTTGTTTCAATTCCTTTGTTATTCAGGTCAGGAGCAAGCTCTCAAAGAAAGAAGCCTGATCTCCCTCATGGAATAAAGACTCCGGAACTAAGCTCTTGAATTTAACCAGAATAGCAGTCCATGGAGGACCCTAGGAGCAAGCAAGGACATTTTTAACTTTCAGGAAAGAAACCAAACTCACTTGTCTCATTTGCAGGCTTACAGCTTTGAGCAGAAATGTCTGATTTGGGGTACCACTCTTAGAAGGTGATAACATGACAAAACCTAACAATAAATACAAATAGATACAAATACAGTCAAGGACAAGAAAAAAAAAGACAATGGCGTTAATTTGGATATCACACTTGTCCAAAGAAACAAACAAAGGAAGTGACAAAAAAATGAGTAGTTTTGTGTTTCCTTCTACTCATTTACTTTTTGCATCTGGCAGAACTTTCTTGCTTTTCACTCTGTCAACTGTCAGCTGTTCTCCATCCCTGCAAGATAACCCATACATCAGGTGCCCACGTGTGCATACAGCTCCCCCGGGGCTCTGACAGGTCTGTACACCAGCACAGAGAGGCACCCCATCAGCCAGCAGGCAGGATTTGCAGCATGATTAATATGTTTCACCCTTGATGAAAAGGTCCTTTACAAAGCTCCACTGACCTCTACCATTCCTAACTAATAGAGGAGGGAAGAAAACCTAAGAAACTGAAAGGAATTTTAACAGGAGAAGTCAGTGCATGCTCTTTTTTTACAGGGTGTTATATAAGACATGGGAATCTTTTGCAACTTTAAAAGCAGCTAGACATGGAGCATAACCAACACCAACACTCCCCACACTGGGGAAGCTTCAATTTTAGATCCGGAATTTATCTCTAGCCTTCACACCTCCCATTACAGCATCAGGGCTCCAGAAAGTACAATCACTGGCACAATATAAAGGAAAGTTTTGCTTGTCTGGACAAAGTTCATGTTTCTACCCTCCCTAGTATTCTTGCTAGCTTACAACCATAAGTGCTGTTCAGGAAAGAGAAGCCCTTTATTATGAACGGTACAGCATACTTTATTTTCTTCAAGCAAACACAGAGCATGCGAAAGTGGCTGAATTATTGCTGTAAAAGTTAAAGTATATTTTCATCCACAGTATAAGTAGAGTCATCGACACCATGAACTGCACTTGGTGCCTAAATTATACTAATATACATCTCAACCCTGACACAAAGGGAGTACCTCTCAGTGACATACAGAATTTTTGGCCAGCATGGTCCATTATGATAACTTAGCTTGGTCTTGTGAGCAGCACCAGCAAGGCTCATTCATCCTTTCAAGAATACCAGCTGAGGAACCAATTAATTTTGTTTGTGGAAGCAGTGGCTGTTTCCAGAAGGCCACCTCTTGACTACTAACAACTTCAGAGCAGCAGCCCCCCTTCTCTGAGGCCAAGCCCTTCAATCCCTTCTTTCTCTGGTGCCAAAAACAGCCTTTGGATAACAGTGATGGATCTACAGAGCCACATGTGAATCTGTGAACAACAGCTGAAAATCTCTGTAGGTAGTTACTGGTTCCCTGTGTGATCCAACATGTTAGTGACCAAAAATCATAATCAGCATGTTTTATCTTAGCTGGCTTTAAGTCCCTGCAAACTGTGATCTCCTATTCTAGAAAGAACACATAATCACAGAGTTGTTAAGCTGCTAGCCTTGCTTATTTAAGCTAATACTGTCTCCTTTTAGCCTGTGTGATTTCAGAGGAGTTTCTAACACACTTTACCCCATCTGTGCAACTATCCTGCCACAAATTATGTTGTTGATATATCCTCCAGCTCGTAGATCAGATAAGATCACAGCACATTGTTTAAAGATCTGCCTTTGTATATTATACAGTGACTGTGCCAACAAGCAGTACATTACAAGGCAAAGCCCTTGTTTATTAAAGGAAAAAATAACCCCCCACTGGATATCTTGTGTACATGGGAAACTATAGGAGTAAAACTAGAGCAGGGCTGACATTGTTCTTGAACAATATATTTTTTCCTGATCCCCTGTATCTTTTTTTCACAGAGATTTAACATGTTGGATCAGTTAGGGGTGCAAATATGGTCACTGAGAGATGCAAGGTTCATGATGCTGCTCCTTAAGGAATCAGCATCCATCAGCTGCCTGTGCTTGTTCACATGCTCAGGGCTGAGCTAATCACCAGATGTGGAACAGGGAAACAACCCCTTTCAGATTAGCTCCACAGAGACTGCTGGATTTTGTTTGTCTTTCTCTGCAGCACTGTGCAGGGTCCAGAAGCATCTGCAAATGTCACCCAGCAAATCTCCTGCTATCTGGGAGGACTTAGAAGTGCCCTTGATCTCTCCTGTTCTCCTCCTGTGACACAATTATTGTGGCATTTGGTCTTCTAGCACAGACTTGGAGTCTGTTGAGAGAAGCCTGGAAATGTACAGCATCACAGGGTGAGATGAGCTACAGAGCACATGGCTGTACATCTGCAGCAAGGCTTTCTGCTTTTTGAGAGGCACTGACTGGATGACTCAGGTGGTGCCATTCGGTCCTGTATCTTTAGTTCACCTGTATGCCTGATGCCTTGCTTTGGAATGACTGCCATGGAGGGAGCTCTGCAGGTATTGCAGGTGCAATTTATCCACATATCTCTAGATACACATGACTACCCCTGAGCTATTTGCTCTAGGTTCATTTATAGTGTGACAAGTGAAACAGAATCTGTTGGGGTTCATCTCTTTTCATCTCTATGTTCAGTTTGGTCAGACGAGCACCACCTGCAAAAACAGTACCATTTCAGGCTCCATCTCAAATTCCCAGTGTTCATGTGCTGGGCTTTGCTTTACACTCTGGTTGTGAAAAAGACTTTTAAATTAGTGTAAGAAAAATAAAGCAACTGACTGCTCTGTTTGCCTGCCAACCTTACCGAAAACTGAAGTGTAGAGATCAAGGTCACCCCACTCAATTGCAGACATTTAAGCAAGGCAGCTAAACAAGTCTTGGTTCCTGTAAAACTATCAGACAACAAGAGGCTCCTCAGAGAGGGAGTCTGTTCATCTGAAGATCTGACACCTTTGGAAGAACCTCTCTTTCCCTGCAGCAGAGCGCTAATGTGGCTAGGTTGCCTGCACTAAGCAGGATGAATGCAGGCCTTAGAGCGGAGATGAACAAACAGGAAAGACATACAAATGAGAGGTGTAGAGAGTGAAATGAAAGCTGCTGCAAAGTTGACATCTCTTTCGTGCAGCAGGTTTCACAACACAAATGTGAGATACAAGGGTACCAGTTTGCTCACCCCTTGCTAAGAATGACACACAAACGTGCCCTCTCTTGTGGGCTGTCCCACCACAGCCACACACGCTCACGCCATTCCAGGTCACAGCACCATCTGCTTGGTGCACTCAGCAGAATAAGCCTTTTTCCTGTTTAAGATCAGCCTAGAGAAACACAGCTGAGTTTTCAGAAAGTATTTTACCCCCACCTGCTTGCAATGATACAGATAGCTTTCAACAGGAGTGAGAAAATATTGGGGGGAAGGAATCTTCCTCTGAGAATTTCCAGTGTTAAGGCCTTCATGAAAGATGTCATTATAAAGAAACGAATGAATGCATTTGTCAGCCTCTGGGAGGTTTCAGAGTGCCTTTTATTTTTATCTCTTCTTATCCCTTGAAGGAACTGAGAACTAATATTTGTGATGCCTGACTGAGGATAGTAATGTTTTCAAAAAGCTCCTATTCCTTCCAGGGCAGGAAACAGGGTAACTTGTTTGGGCTTTTTCACTGGTTTGTCTCTTGAAATGAAATTTTGGTGACTGTGTTTCCAGTAAGACGTGCCTGCACAACCATCCAAACCTATTCCTGTCTATTTACCTGGTATTGAATCTTAACAAAACTGAATGATGTGTGATCAGCTAATATATGCCCAAAATACACTTATTTTTCTTTTCTTGAAGTATTTTTGCTATTCTATGCACTACTGTTTAGTCTGAACTTACAGACAGCCCAGAGACCACAGGTTCATGTAAAATCGTATGTGTTTACTTAAGATAAAATGCTGAGTGGAGAGAAAAAAAAAAAAAGAGAATGAAGAGGATGTTTTCAGAACGGAAGAATCTCACGGGTAACTGTCATATTGCTACCAAACCCTCTGAATGTAATGATGTGCTTTCCTGGAGCAGAAATATTTTTATTTATAGTCAGCAGAGTGGGAAATCATTAGTCCAGTTACCGGTACATTCATGCCTTGGTACAAGTGTCTGTAAATATAAGAAGGCTTTTTGAAAAACCTTCACCCCCTATTGCAAGACTAGATGAGACTTGTCTGAAAGTCTGTTATGTTGCATTTGATGAAGTAGACAGGTCACTGCTGAGCACACACTATTACCTTGCCAGAGGGTGAGTGTATTGTCAGAGCGACACTTCTGGCCTCCATTGGCCCGAGCAGCAAACGATCACAAGAGGAAATTGAGACTGTAGATCCCATCAAAAGGAGATGGCAAAGAGCTTGCTTCATAAGGTTATATTAAGGATCCTTCCTTTATGGAGCAAACATTTCATATATATTTTCATTCATTGTGTTTCAAATTTCACTCTTCACGACATGAAACCATTACCAGCCTAGTCACATGTTCACTGTCTCAGGACTTACCATCAAGAAGAGGACAAGTCACTGCACCTCTGAGTGACCTAGCACAGAAACAGGGCAGGTTTGTATTTTCAGAACTTTTTCTTCATGATTATTTCCCCTGCAAAATTAAAATAAGCAATTTAAAGGCAATTTTGAATTAGCATAGTGAGGGCAGTTTATTATTTATGAGATGGAAATAAGGATCTTGGATGACTGAACTCATTAAAGACCCTTTGGAATAGTTCCCATCTATTTCTTCCATGGTACCCTCACAACAAATAATTCACACAGTAATTAATGCCACATCTTTCCAAACAATACATGTTTCCGACAGGAACTGTTCAAATTGGAAGTGCAAGAAACTGCACTAAAATAGCAATAAGCTTAAAATACATACCTGCAAAACCAGGAAGCTTTGTGTTAGGGCAATCACAGATGCTTTAGCTGAACTTATTTGGCCAAAGACATCCCTGAATTAGCTCACAAAAGGCCAGTGAAGTTAGCAACGAGGGAGTTTGGCCAGCCAAGACTCTGCACTGGCACAGCTCCCACTTGACCTTGTGTCAGGGGCTTACAACAGACAGCACTGTGTCTTTCTGCCCACGCAGAATACATGGTGTAGCACAAGAGAAACAAGGCTATCTTCGTCCCTAGCTGTAGCCCACAGGGCTCTTTGCATTGCAGTGAATTAAATACTTTTCCAGCACTGTGGTTACCTGTGAAAAGTTCCTACAGGCATAGCTATGCTCTGCAATGGAGCGCATTGCTGGGATCCCCCAGACAGCGCCAGCCAAGGAACCGGCAGCAGGACAGTTGTGTCAGCACAGTGCTGTGCCTGCACTCGCCCCCTCAAGAGCGGGGGAGATAATTAGCTCAGGCAGGATGCCACATTTTCAGGGCCTAACAGCCTTTTGCATGGCAACTCAGGGAAGCTTGCAGAGGCACTGGTCTCTCAGGGCTCCCTTGTGCTGCAGTGCCCACTTCTGAAATGCAGGAAAGAGCTGGTCGGGTCTTGCCATAAGGAATTGCTCACTTCCAGCTGCTCTTCGCTGCTTGTCAAGAGCTGGTGGCCTCACCTCTGGGCTGTGGTACTGCATTTCAGAGGCAAGCAAAACCATTCAGATGATAGCCACTTGCCATCACCTTCCAGGGAAGGGGCCTGCAGGGCTGGCAGGAGTGCTGTGTTCTCAGCAAATCAGATATTTGTTCCCTTCCAGGGAATACTTATCCACTCAGCATCTTTGTGAAACACTGGTCATGTCTTATGAGAGGAACTCAAGCACAGAGAAATTAGATCTTCCCAAGGAAATCTATGTCAAAAGAGAGAGTTGAAGCTAGATCTCCAGATTCTCACATTTATCATCCTACAATACAGTTTATTCTTTCCTTCTAATCAATAAAGCCATGTAACAGCCCATGATTTTGCCTTGTCCTCATATATTTAAGTTTCACATCACAGCCACCACCATGGTAAGTCAGCAAGTTACACACATCAGCAGGACACCAGTGGGAATACTCCATGCTTGCGGCCTGGCAGAACAAGAGTAAGGACAGAGGCTTGAAGGGATAAAGCATGAGAGAGGGATCCCAGGAACAAAGCTGTTAACCAAGGACCTCAACTTTTGAGTGGAAATTCCACTGTCAGGCAAGTCAGGCATTCATTAGAGAGCCATCCCTCTCCCAGTCCACCTTACTGAACCATGGGACTTCAACCACATCTCCCTGGAAAACAAGAAGGGACATGAAAAATACAGGGCTAATTGATGCCTCTTTTTGCAGCCTCAATAGGCAGGTTCATACCTCCAGTTCACTAAGTGGGATAGAAATTTTCTGTCTCCTTTATACCAGGCAAAGGCACTTGGGTATCACTCAGCCTCATGCACATCCAGTGAGGAGGATCTGGTCCAGCTCTGAATAGCAACATCCCTTGGCTCTTTTGTTTTGCTCTCTCTAAAGGAGAGCTCTCAAAACAGTCAAATTGGTTCTAATTTGTTTTTAAAGGGAAAAAGAGAAACAGCATAGTGGTTGAAAATGGGCGAACAAAACAGCTGTACTGAAAAAAAAACCCTCCGAAAAAACATACTTCACAATGGTAATTAGACAGATTAAACAATGAGTGTCATCAGTGTGATGGTACAATGCACACAACACTAGCTGTTTCCTACTCAAATATTTGCAGACATCTTCAATTTTTATTTTAATGAAATCTCATCTAACTATTGAATTGACTTTAAGAACCATTCTGAGGCTCACAAGAGCTTTCTTTGTCAGAAGCTCTGTCAGATATCTGCAATTTGCCCCCAATGGTTCCCAGCTTGAACGAGAGGAATGCTGTAAACATAGCCTTTTAGGAGATGATGAGTCTGAAAAATCACTGCTTATAGAAAGAATGCCAGTGAGAGGGGCTGAGGACCATTCCTGCTCTGCAGTTAAAACAGGAATTGTAAGGATTCCTATACCTTGACGAAAACTTCTGCTGCAGGTTTTATCTGCTTCTCAAACATATGCAGACATATGTGGTGTTGTGTGCATAAGCTGTCCTCTTTGGATGGCTAAGCATCTGGAATCCTTTCCTCATGCAGTATATATGTGTATGACAAGTACAGGCTGCAACCACCGAGCCAAAAAAATACATCAATTCCTTTTGAGAACTTTTGAGAGCTTCACAGCTATTGGATGGGGAATAACGCAATTTAAACAATGATACATTAATTAATGATAAATGACAGCATGTGAACACATGGGATTTCCATTAACACCAAATGAGTTCATGATGGTTTATATAAAATAAGAAAGTGATAGAAAAGCCTCCATGTCCTCATAACACCCAGTTATTTAAGGAAATTGGCTTTCCATGTTGCTGGGTATTATACAAAGAAAACTCAATAAGCTGAATCCCGAGATTGACCCTTCACTGTTGTTTTGTTTTAAGCAAAAATATCTATTGCCTTTAATAAGAATTTTTTTTAAATAAAGAAAATCACCTCAGATGTGACCCTTGTAGATATGTTTCATTGTCATGTTCAATACAGTTGTCTGAGCTCCTGTATTTGTGACATCCTGCTTCCTGTTGGGTCTCACGGTATCATTCTCTCTCAAGTATTTGCTAGATTTTCCCATGTTTCCTTTAGGTGTCTACTTGGACTGAGTTTCACTGGATCTAAGAAAGATGATGATGACAGCTCAGTATAGAAGAAGAAGCTGTGTTTTGCCGCAGTCCCATTAATCCTTGAAGAAATTTGGAATCAGAAGACAAGGTGGTACAGGTTATATTTCTAAGCTGGCTGTGAAAGCCACAGATTCACATGCATCTCACAGGCCAACAATTTCCCCCCACACACAAGGTAATACAAAAACAATCTCATGTGCCACCCCTGCTGACTTTGTAGACATAGTGCTGCCATAAGCCCTAACTCTCACCACTCTGAAAAAACAAAACACTATGGGCAGCAACAAAATTTTGTTTGCCAAATGTCTGCCAAATGGAGAAGGGCCCCATGACTAGGCAAAGAATGTTTATTTTAACACTCCCGAAGTCTGCTAAAGATAGTAGAGAATGAAAATAAATGTGAGAGCTATCACACTGAAGTAAGAGGAGTTAACAAGCATCTTTAGGGTAGCAACGTGGAGGAATTTTGGAGCTGTATGTCTGAGCAGGTTCTGTATCAGCTGCTCTGACCACCCAACTGATAGAACACTTTGTGGACAGGAGGGTGCACCCTGAGAAGTGGGGAAAAACCACAGTATCCATCATTTTGATACATAGCAAAATGCCTATGCCAATAATACCATTGCAACTGTTCCTAGACTGCTCCATACGTCACTAGATCTGGGTCAGCATGGAATTAAGGATCACAAAGTAGAATCTGAACACAGGAAACAGCAAAGTTCCCTGCAAAACTCTGCACAATATACAGAAACATATGTAAACAGTAATTTTTGAATAGATTTAGGTTTCTTATTTGACTTTATTCCTTTTCAAAACCTTTCCTAGCGTCTTCAAGAAAGAAACCTAAATATATTGCAAAAACTCTCAAATGCCTTGCCTATGTATTTTATAAATTTTCATTTTTTTCTAAACTGAAGAAGTGAGTTATCGAAGGCTGCCACGCTAATTCCTGAATTTCTTTCTGTTTATTGCCTTTTCACAAGTGGCTGACTCAACAGACAACTGAGAAAAGACTAAATAAGTTTTCTCTGGGTGGCATTTTAAGCTGGAGTATTTTAAGAACTGCTATTATGTTGCAGCTGAATATTCCAACAGACTGTCTGACTCCTTTCTGAATCAGAGTGCCACCAGGCCAAATATTTGCACGAATTCCAAGCACTGCCCTGCACATTCTTCACAGAGAAGAACTATTTTATATCCAGGTGAACAACGGCTCTTTACTCCAGCATTTGATCTGTAAAAAATGCAATCTTTAGAACAACACCAGAATAAGTAGATTTAATTGTGAATCTATCATAATCCATGTTTTCTCAAGATCTTTTTTTGTCATATTTCTCCATTTATAAACAGGCATGCAACCGTACAGACATATCTCTTTGTGTTGAGAGATTGATAAATCTGAAGTTATACAGGAATTAAGGGAGGGAGAAGGCATTTCAGAGCCTTCAAAAGATAGATTTGAACCAAAGTTGCTGAGTCGCTGCTAATGATACCAACTGTCTCGGTTGGGATTTTTTGAGACAAAATGTTAGTTCTTCAAATACAAACAATATCAATGAAAGACTTCACTGAATCAGCAAAATTCCTCAGTCTTCCAGTCTTCGGGAAAAAAAAAAAAAAACAACAAAAAAGCCAGAAAATTTGAAGTCTATTTCTAAGAAAGGAAGACTGAGAAGGCCCAGAGCTATTTTAAAAGATTACTAAATGCAACTAATGGAGATCCAAATACATACCTGTGTTATTTGGGGTGGTTAGCAAGTAATGAAACACGGTTCCATAACCCTGCCTCTGCGCCATGCATGTTTCCTAAATCACTCTTCTGTGATATGCAACCTAAAGAAGTCTTATGACAAACCTCCTTTAAAT
The DNA here is from genome assembly GCA_013396775.1 of Cephalopterus ornatus. Classification (NCBI taxonomy): domain Eukaryota; kingdom Metazoa; phylum Chordata; class Aves; order Passeriformes; family Cotingidae; genus Cephalopterus; species Cephalopterus ornatus. The sequence goes on along the minus strand of VZRE01000103.1, from coordinate 139,690 downwards.
GGTGGCTAGTAGAAACTAGGACTACTGGAAAGTAAAACGCCTCTCTTTATTTCTAAGTTGCAACTCCAAAACAAAACGTTGGGTTCTGTTTTGAACAGAAATATGCTTTCACGACCAGGGCGTAGCCTTAAGCTGTGCCAGGGATGTTCAGGTGGGACATTAAGAAGAATTTCTTCACAGAAGGGGTGATTAGACACTGGAATAGGCTCCCAGGGGGGCGACTGAGTCACCGTCCCCGGAGGCGTTTAAGGAAAGACCGGACGTGGCACTAAGTGCCATGGTCTACTTGACCTGGTGGTGTTGGGTCACAGCTTGGACCCGCTGACCTCAGAGGTCGCTGCGGGGTGCCGGCAGGGCGGGCAGGGCGGGCACAGCGGGCAGGGCGGGCACAGCGGGCAGGGCCGCGGCCCCCGGGACGCGCCGCGCACCGAACCC